>JAKMWZ010000084.1:0-176558 GCA_025328985.1 Colletotrichum sp. SAR11_239 | reverse complement strand
ACCCTAACCGTTCACCTAACCCTAACCCTTACCCTAACCCTAACCCTAACCCTAACCCTAACCCTAACCCTAATATAAGGTTTAAAACTATATTATAAAAATATTAACTATACTATTTATTAATTTCTAAACTTACTTTACTAATTATTAAACTAAGAACTAGATAGTTATAATTACCTTTATTTAAGCTTTTATTATATCTTACTTTTATATATTTTACTATAGGAAATCTTAATAGTTTCTTTACTACTAGAAAATAATAGCTTCTACCCCCTATTTGCATAGACCTACTTGATTTTTAGTGAGGATTTAAACAGCTTCTACTTAAAGCTATTATTACTAATATATTGGAGTTATTTTAATTTATTTATAAATAGAAATAATATATATTTATTAAAATACTTTATTATATTATAGTTATAAAATATTAAATAATTAATTTTAAGAAAAATATATTTTATATTAAAATTTAAGTTTTAAGTACTTAATATTTATTATTTTTCTTAAAACCTAACCCTTTATACCTTAAGTAATAAGCTAAAAATACTTTAAAGATAAATATTAAGTTAATTACTAAAAAGCTATAAAAGTCTAACTATAAGCTAAACTTAAGGTTATACTATATATAAATCCTAAATAGTATCTTTTATCTACTTAAAAGGGATTACCTAGATATATAAAGTAATTATAATTAGTTAGTTTTATTAACTAATTACTAAGCGTTCTTTCTTATATTTTACTAATTATTTTCTTTATCTTATTATTATATAACTTATACTATAATTCTTCTATACTAAGTAAATCCCTACTATTCCTATAATCCTATAGTATAAATATTCTATCCTAGCTGCTTAATACCTAAATAGGTTGTTTAGCTGTTATCCTTATTTTATAAGTTATAATAAATAAGCTATAAAACCTCTTTAATATTAAAGTAAATATAAAAATAGATATAAAAGTAACTATTAAAGTATATAAGAAAGCTTTACTTAAGACGTATTACTAAATATTATATTTAATATATACTATTAATATTATCTTCCTTAAGTTTACTACTAATATTATCCTCCTTAAGTCTACTATTAGCAAGCTATAAACTATCTCTACTACTTATAAGGACATTATCTACTGCTATTACCTCTACAGCATTTAATTATAAAACAGCTAAGATAGAAACGTTGCTATGCTAGTAGGAACAGGTTTAACGTAGCAGCGCATGCATATGGGTAAAGGCCGAAATTAACTTAGTGGTTATCTATGCTATCATGAAACGCTAGGAGGTTCCCCACGCCTGAGGATTAGAGCACCTATGTGGGAAATGCCTGCTACTAACCTTGTAGAAGCGATCTCGTCAGCTAATTGCAAACCACGCAGAGCCTCTAAACGGAGCGAACGGGACGAGCCGGCGTTGCCGAAATCGATAGATGCCAGAATTCACCCACACCTCCGCACAGGTTTCTGGTTGAGCATTTATAAGGCCCTTACAGAGGATACTGAAGGAACCTTAGATGTCAACACGGCACTCCACAATACGCTAAGCACACCTCCCACGACAAGGTGACTTCACTTCTCTATCAACAATCCTCATCCCGACATCATGGCGGAATCTATCAAAGCGGACTACCTCGTTGTTGGCACGGGCGGAATGGGAATGGCATTCGTTGATACCTTGCTCTCGGACACTCACGCCACCGTGGCCCTCGTCGATCGCTACAGCCGCCCCGGAGGACACTGGACCACGGCCTACTCTTTCGTGCGGCTTCACCAGCCCTCCGCCTTCTACGGCGTCAATTCCAAGAAGCTGGGCAACGACATGATTGACAAAGTCGGCTGGAACAAAGGGCTGCATGAATTGGCTACCAGCGACGAGGTCCTGTCATACTACGATCAGGTCCTGAACCAACACTTCTTGCCGTCTGGACGAGTCCAGTACTTCCCCAATTGTAGCTACGAAGGCGAGGGGAAGTTCGTCTCCATGCTCTCAGGCAAGAGTTTCCAAATGGCTGGCAGTTCCACCCGCATCGTTGACTCCACATACATGCGCGTTAAGGTGCCGTCCATGGGCCCTCCGGCATACCAAGTCGCCTCTGGCGTCCCTTTCGTGACGCCAAACTCGTTGTCAAAAGTGTCGGAGCCGTTCGCGAACTTCACCATCGTCGGTGCTGGCAAGACAGGCATCGATGCCTGCCTGTGGCTACTTTCACGAGGCATCGACGCCTCAAAATTGACGTGGATCATGCCCAGAGACTCATGGCTTTTTGACCGCAGCGAGAGTCAACCAGGCCCGGAATTTGCTGAGAGGAGCCTCAGTGTCATTCCCACGCAGATCGAGGCGATCATGGCGGCCACCTCTGTGAATGATCTCTTAAAGCGGCTGGAAAGAGCGCAGCATCTCATGCGCATCAGCGACGACGTCTGGCCGACCATGTTTCGCTGTGCCAGCGTGTCCGTGGCCGAGTTCGAGCAGCTCAAGAAGATCACGAACATTGTCCGCCAGGGCCGGGTCGCCAGCATCGGGCTTGATGAGGTCAAGTTCGACAACGGGAGCAGCTACCAGCCGCAGCCCAAAACTCTCTTTGTCGACTGTACGGCGGACGGATTGCAGAAGCGCGAGGCAGTCCCAGCTTTCAACGGAAACCTAATCACGTTGCAGGCTGTTCGTGCCTGCCAGCAAGTCTTCAGCGCAGCCTTCATCGCCCACGTCGAGGCGGCTTATAGCGACGATGAGCTCAAAAACAAGCTCTGCCGTCCGATCCCGCATCCAGACCAGGACTTCGATTGGTTGCTCATGACATGCCTAAATCTTGAGAACACCATGCGGTGGCACGCGCAGCCCGAAACCACAAAGTGGCTTTCCCAGGCTCGTCTGGATTGGGTCGGTGCCATGCTGGCCTCTCTTAATACCGACGGTGACTCGGAAAAAAGGCAGGACCTGATGCAGGCTATGACTCCGCAAATCCATGCGGCATGCGAGAAACTCAAGGTTCTGCTTGCTCAGCTACCGCCAAAGGATAGAGAGCGAATCAAAGCGCAAATTATTGATGCGTAACTCCGGTAGAGCTGTGAAGAGTTCTTGCAGCGCTTGATTTAGCGTGTGATCCTATTGCCGCCTCTCCCCGGCAGTCAAAGCCAGGTGGCGTATTGTGTGGTGGGGTTGTGGTAGAGTTGTAGTGGGCAAACAACAAAGATTTTGATTGAAGACTGTAGATTTAGGGGAAACATTGACACATTTACGGAACTATACGCAAATAATTCTTCTCGAAATCAATCGAATAGCTGCTAAGTGGTTTTGAACGACCTGACCTCACTGGTCTTTTCTTTCACCAGCTTGTGTTGTACACTATGAAGGTGTTCATGGTGCGTTTAAAGCGGTATGCCCAAGGCATTCAAAGTCGCTATCTTAGAGCAAGATTAGGGACTTCCAACACCTCTTTCGTCTGTCGCAAGTTCAGCTGGAAACATTTGAGGACATGTCGGGAGATCCTGCCATCAGCGTCCCTTGACCCTGGGTTCATCAGACTAAATCTCAAAGTACGACTAGGCAGGAATGCCTTTAGCAGAACGACTTGTTATAGATTTGGCCGTCTGGTATGTACTTTACTGTAGCTGGATTGACCCCTCACTTTAGTATTTAGGAGAAAGGCTGAGCGGGATCAGTTAGTTTAAGAACCATATATCGCCTGTATTTATCAAGAAATCATTTGAGACAGGAGGTGTTTCATACAAATAGGTCCTATGAGGTTCTCCAAACCAGAGACTGAACGGAAAAATAAAGGAATATCATATCTATGTTTATTTCGCTTAGAGTCTTCCTCGCAGCAGAAGGCGCGGTGAAGGCCGGCAAAGACCGGTTCCGGTCCGGTCGGACGACAATCCTCGATATACGTGCTTTCGCCGGGTTTGCCGGCCGTAGGCGCGGCTTGCGGGGCACGGCTGATCGGCATCCCCTCACTCTTCTTATCGGGACGTCGGCGAACAGCCTCGCTAGGCAACTCTGCATCTATCGTCATCTGACCGTCTGCACTACTACCCAAAGATGATACCGTTGATGTGCATACTCACCAATAGAGTCAAATGGCGCGTGGAGGGAATTCCCGTAAACCGGCCATCCTCGGGACGAGCTCATGCTGATCCAGAGCTGGCACCGAGCTTCGGCTGGCGGCTTCTAAGTAAAGAATGTGTCGGGGCTATGGTCGATGACTCTGATAGTTCAAGGGTTACTTATCGTGGGAAGCACCGCTTTCTGCAAAAGCAGGCTTGCTCCCCGTCATAAGACGCAAGATTCACCCGCTCATTTCACTCTATGGAGGTAATGCAAACAACCCATCATGAGTGTCTCATTCAAAAATCTTCTTTCGATCAGTCTGCTTGCTTGGCTCACTGCTATGAACGTAGCAGTTGCAGTCAAGCTATCGGATCACACTCAGGACCTGTTTGAGGAGTCGATGGACTTTCTGGATAAGATCTATGATCCTGTTGCTGGCTATCTTTACTTTTTCTACTTTCCGCTTGCCGCGGGCAAGCATGAAACCCGCTCCTCCGTCTGGTACGCAACAGGCCTTCTTCAGCGCAATGAGGGAGACGACGTGAAGCAGGCTGTGAAGATCATTAGAAACGTCATCGCGGACCAGAAGAAAGTACCAGGAGAACAATGGTAAGAGTGGCGGCTAGCTCCATTCTGTATTTTGCAACTTGCTAATCAATCCTTGCTGTCTAGGTATGGAGACTACACTGTATATCCTGAGGAACCAACCGTGGGATCCCCGGCATACCCGAAGAACGTATGTCTACTTTTTCGAAGCAACATCTCTTCGTCTATTGACTTTATAGCAGATCTTCAACTCTTGGGACCCGAACTGGCGAGGGTTCATTGGCAGCAATCTCATCGTTATTTACGAGGAGTTCCGGCACCTGATTTCCGAAGATGTTCAGATGCTCATCCTCGAGAGCATGCGGAACAATACTATTGGCGACAGTTATCGCGTCGGGGGCGTGGACGATGATGTCTTGTACCCATCTTACAGTAACCCAGCTCTTATGAGGGCTGTGGCTTCTGGATGGACTGGCCGTATGCTCAACGACTCTAACATGACCGCAGCTGGAGAACTGTACGCTCGAGAAATTCTGGACCTTTTTGACCGCAATGACACGCTTTCTGAGTTCAACAGCCCAACCTACGCAGGGGTGAGCCTCTACGCGCTAACAATGTGGGCCAAGTACATGCCTGAGTCGTCTCTCATGGGCCAGAACGGGGCACGCATGATTGAGGCAGTGTGGGAAACCATTGGGAACATGTACAACGCTAATCTTCGCAACATCGCGGGCCCGTGGGACAGAACCTACGGGTTTGATATGAACCAATACGTCGCCATCCTCAACATATACATTTGGTCCCTCGTCGGCAAATCCCAGGCGCCGGGTATTGATCAGACTTGGAGCATGGCCCATGCTGACGATTTTGAGTACGCACCGCTCATATCTGTTCTGGCTCCATATCACGACGCACTCGTGCCAAAGTCGGTCATTCAAAAACTGGTGTCGTTTCCGGGGGAGCATATGTACGAGACCGCGGCAATTTCCCCTCCTCACGACTTGGCGCCTCGCAACGTTACAGCATGGCTTTCTCACAACGTCACCATTGGCGCTGAGTCATACGATGAGGATACTCTTGGTGGTCCCCGACAAGACTCTTTGCAGTGGTCGCCTGCTGCAATTCAATGGGCACGAAATGACGGCAGCATCGGATACATAGTCCTTCATGGGACTGAAAAGGCGATGGAAGTGAAGGTTGATCCAGGGCAGTTGACATTGGCTTACCCACGCGGCAACGTTTCGAGCATCTTTACATTCATTGTCAGCTCCAACCCCATTGGCGGCAAACGTGATCTTCAAGGATTTGGGGATTTGGACGGTATTAATATTACCACCACTGGATCAGTTCTCCCAGATCCTGACATCAGTTTCTGTGGGCTCGTGGGCGGTACGTGCTCCATCATCCAGTAAGTAGACAAGGGTCCCCCATTTTGAATTCATCTTCTGACCAAACACAGTGGCTTTGAGTTCTGGAACATTACCTACGCAATGCCTCCGAATGCTTCTGCAACTCCTTCCATCACATTCAACATCAATCCGTAGTTTAACATATGATTAAAGAGCTGGCACGCTGCACATAGACGTATTTACAATTGGCTAGCGAATATACTGGGCTAAGACGTCCAGTCTCAGGATCAAGGAATCAGACAAGTCAGGTCCTTTCGACTTTTAAAGTTGTGTCATAAAGTGTCATATTGAAGTGTCATATGTGCACATTAATTTATCCATGCGCGTCGTTATAAGGGTTACGCGGCTTTATATTGCTAAGCCATGCTTCCAGTGATAGATAGCAAGGGCTACCCTACCATAGAGAGCCTCAAGGCTGATGAGGATTTATGTTTACCGTCAGCTATTTACAGGCCCAACTGACATGTCATATCTTGGCCACACAGCAGGAGCCTATTAGACAGAGATGGGCGATGTATGGAACAAAAGTCCCCATAGCCTTGACCATCCCTTCCTAGTAGGTACCGATGCGTGTCCAAGAGATGCATACTTATTCCGATGACGGGCAAAGATCGTAGTAACCATCCGCATTGTTGCCCCACCACGTTGGGAAAGGCTTTGAAGAGCCTCCCGCCCCAAACACAGCGAATGACAGAATGAACAGAACAGTAAGGCTAGCGCCGTCCATTGCACCTGTCACGAGATACGAGTAGTCTCTGAAAATTCGCGGGCGATAGTTCCTGAGATAGAACTGCGTGAAAAAGCCAGCGATGATTTGACTGAAGATGACGCAAGTCTGCGATTGATTATATGGAATGAATCCGGCGTACTGGATGAACTGGGGAAAGTTGATCTCAGACAGCGAGAATCCACGGATTTTAGGGACGAACTGGTGCGTGGGTAAGCTCGTCAGTACTGTCTGTGGCATGGGTGCCGATATATCGGTGTCTTCTGGCATTACTCACGTAAACAACGAGCCTATGAACGGCAACAATACCAAAACCGATTCCCAAGCCGATGGGCACCATTTCGTACTTGCCACCTAGCTTGTACAGGTAATGCGCTAGCGCCCAGGAGGTTGCGTTGGTGTTGTATGACTGCATAGTCGCACCGCTCCACGCGTTATTACCGTCGCTGTCGACAAGCAACTCCCGGTTGCCGTTCACAATTGAAATCATGACAGCGTAGTTGATAAATCCGCCCAGTATAGTTCCATACACTTGGGTCAAGAACATAACGCGGGGAGGAATTTTAACTGTGGGAAACATCAGTGACACTGTCCAGATATAGGTATTGTTGCGACTCACGATATTCGCCCATCTTCAAGTCATTCGACAGAGTGACGGCATTAGAAATCACGTTGTGCGACCAAGCCGCGAAGTACATGTTTCCGATGGGACGTTCAGGCAGTAGAAGTCCAGCAAGCATCTTTGAGAGGTTGTTGGTCGCAATGCCATTACCATACCGAGAGTAGAGAATGGTACTCTAAGCACTGGTCAGCAACATGACTGCCTCAATATGAATGCAACATACCAGAGGGGCAATAAAGATACCCAGCAGCAACGCCACAATGTATGCCCATGCTGGAAGGGTGATATTCTGAGTTGTCACCACAACTATACCGAGGATGAAACTAAGAACAAGCACTACCACATACCACCACCACGGGGTCTCTTTGTAGTGCTTTGCCATGTGCGCGTGATGCCTGTCGTCGTACCGTCCGCTTCGGGCGCTCTTATAAGCATTAACGACATCTCCGCCCCAGAACAGAAAGCAGTGAGCAATGAGAGCGCCAATCTACTAGTTATTAGCATACTTCTAGATGGCTCGAACTTTCCCAGTCAATATTATGACTTACAGCAGCATTTGCCATGAACATTGCGTACGCAAAGCTACCCGTGAGCCTTGGAATGCCGTAAGTCGCCAAAGCCTCCTTGTTGAGCACTCCACCAGTGAAGACTTTTGCGATTGGGTATGTCGATCCATCTTCAGACCTGAGACGAGTGGACATGAACGGCTGGGACTTCGCATCCCAGGCGTTGGAGTAGTAGATACCCAGCATCACAATAAAGCACACGAAGTATCCGAGAGCCGCATGCGCCTGCAGCGCCAGAGGAAGGGAGGTATTGAAAGAGGTGATCTGGATCCAGTTAGAGATGTGAATATGTTGTAGCACTGGGAAAGTCTTGTCTTACGTATTGCCAGTCGAAGGATAGACTGAAGAGGCCAAGTCCTTCGTTATTGATAGAGCCGCCAAAGAGGTTTGTCAAAGTAGCAGCTTTGGCACCAGTTGCGTGCATCGCGGCAAGGCAGGGGATTGAGACCGAGTTGAGCCAGGGCCATATATACGCAGGCAAGAACTCATATGCAAACATGCCTGCAAAGCTGTACCAGAACCACCTCAACGGTTTTGAGTTCTTCAAGTCTTGCCAATGGAGTCCTTGAAGGGTTTTTACCGTAGGTAAAGTGCTCCAGTACACCGCATCAACATGCCATACAGCAATAGGTCGCATGATGCCGCAGATTCCGTAGCCAAAGAGTCCGATGGAAATGACGCTCAACACGACGGTCGCAGGGCTGAGAGGAAGGTCGTAGAAGAGGTCCTGAGCAGCAAACACGGTGATGCTAGCAGCAGCGTTGGACGCAGATGTTGCAGTAATGGCGCAAATGGCATGTTCCTTCAAGTTCCAAGGGCCATGGTTCAAGAATGAGACGGTCCGAATCCAGCGAGGAGGCGTTCCCTCCCCACCCTTCTCCCTCCACCGAGCTTCGAGTTTATCGCCTCGGGGGAGAAAGTTGGCCCATGCTTTGCCCATGAAATAGGCAATGAGAACGATGAAGGTTCCCGAGATGGTGACCTGGGTGGGTTTGAACTGCAACGAAGTAGAACTGTCAATACGTTTCGTCCACCATCTGCAGAGGATATTGCACGACTAGACATACCGTGTAGATCTGACTCATGACAGCCTGAAAGGCCGACAAGCAAGTGGCCAGGAAGATGCTGCGAAATGTCAAAGAGGGTTGAAAGTCATCCCGGAGAGGCAACAGGTGCTGAGCAGCATCTGCTCCAGTTCTGATGATAACTTCTTCGCTGCCATTGTCCTTTTCATGACTACCACTCTCCGATTGGGGGGCCACAGCTTGAATTTCCGCTTGCAACTCTTTACCAGCAGCAGTATCATCAAAGCTGGCCTTCTCGTTGATGGCCGCGTGGTTTGGCACAGAGACAATCTTCCCTTCAACAGGGTTGAGAGCACCGGCGACGATGGTGTCACCAATTGGGTCTGGCGCTGGCATGGCTGCTGCGCCGAATCCTCCGAGGGACTGAGGCTCGAAAATAATTTGAAAACCCCGCTATCTGGGGGAGCGAATGTAACCGTCTGATGTTCAGGAGAGTCGTGAGACCAAGATGATTCTCTAGTCGCATCGGCGACGGTCGAGTCTATAAAGGCTTTGAACCCCTTGCTGGTGGTTTCACAGACTACATGTACAGAGATGATACGGAACCTGTCGTTCTGGAACCTTTGTCTTGACAAGGTGCAGACGTCTGGTGCGATAACTCGTCAAGCTGGGCGGCGACAGATGGTGCAATGGGAGGGGGGTGTTGTGCCATTGGATGTCTTGGGAGGTCCGCCCAGAATTGTCGGCAACACGTTGCGTTGGACAGGGGCGTCCGAGTTCCGACAGGGATCCTCATGCAAACCCAATGGCCCGGTAAATTGGAATGTCACTTCATAGACACACGAAGCTACACGCAATTAGGAAGGTGAATGTCTACGCGTACTGACGTGATAAGGAGTTTCCTGATGCAGGCTGTTCTTGTTGGTCGTTGATTTCCCTCTGCCCCAGCAAGTGGCGATGCGAAGCTGTTCTCACAATGCTCGTATCATATTCGGCGGCAATTCCAGGGTAAGTTACATGGTGGCACATACAAGCAAATGCCCAGCCGGGAAGGTTGTGCAGAAGCGTCGCCAAGGAAGTGTCGAGACCACCAGTCGAAGCTTTTCAGTGTGCTGGCCGACTTAGCGAGCCTCGGATTCGTGACCTGCCAATCACGAGTTGGGGACGAGGAACTTTTTGTCTCCTTGTCGATTAGTGTGGGGGTGGATCCTTAATCTGGACGAGTCGCAACAGCATCCTACACCTGACGTGCTCAGTCGTCAGCGGTCCGGATGTCTTCTGGAAAGATTTTTTCCGACTTTTACATCATTTCTTGTTCCTTTAGCAATCCCTTCAGTCGACTTGCCCGTGCACATCATAGGCAAAAATTCCTCGCCAGTGGCGGAACTTGAGGGAATTGAGCGCAGTGGTTGCACACCCGCTTCATTTTGGGACGAGGGCTGAGCCGGAGTTCCGTCCTGGGAACACAACGCAAGAGATAAGCAATGTGATACCATAGCGATAAGGGCAGCTGGTGGGAAGAGGATGCCGAGAGATCCCGGGTCTCAGTGATCGGGACGTGGGGAGCGTTGTAGCTGGAACTTTATCTCGGCCTCTCCCTCGGGGGCAGCCCAAAGTCGATTAGATCAGACGCCCAAATGGAATGGCAGCGCATTCCCAAGTGCTCAGGTTCTTTTGTCAAGCCGCACTGCGTTGATGGTCAGGTTGCTTCTGGCTGAATGCCAGAGACTGGGCCAACGGAGTGTGTGACAAAGTCGTACGAACCATCTACGTATTTACGCCGTCACGCGTTGATCAAGCTGGTGCAGAGACATTTCAGTACTTTGAATGTCTGTTTTCGGTCCTGCGCCGGGCACCTTCGTACTCACGTGGAGGATAAGGCCCAGAGATGCTAAGTAACGCGTGACCGTGGAGACTGGGGGCTGGAAGACGGGACACTGCCGTGCCCACAACCTGTGCAACGGTACACTGATTGGGCCGCGGCACCTCCAGGTGAACCTGATAGCAGCAGTATCTTCTCTCGCTGAACATGGCCGCACTCAACGCAGTCAGGGAAATGAGAGAGGCCGCATCCGAAACGGCTGGGGCTGGTAACCCCACCTTTGCTGAAGCAGCGCATCAGCGTGTGAGGTCGAGAAGGGTCGTTGATGTTTGTCCACACACCTATGCCGAACAGTGGTTCGCTTACGTACGTACGTGGGCCCGCGAAGTAAGCACCTTGTATTTCCGAGACCATATTGGAACTGAGGGGTCTCGTCGTCGCATCGGGCGGCACCATCCAGCGCGCTAATTAGTGCCGCAACCAAAGCGCCTGCATCCTGCCGTTTGGCTTTCAATTTTTAGGGGCCATTACTCAAATCGGGAAGAGTCAATCTTGAATCCTGTAATTAGGTTATCAAAATTCGGTATCAAACGTCAGGGCACATTCTTTAAACGTTCTGTGTATTTCAACGGGATCCGCCTTTCCAACATTTAATGTTTTACCCGCGCCACATGCTTCCCTCCAGACATTCATTTTCCAGTGCATGCATCCCGCCCGAGTCATCAGATAACACGCTGGTGCGTGGGGTCAATTCTCTATTTCTTGGGGGAGCGATTCTTTGGGGTTGCCAGTTTCATCGGATTTTTTCTTGACGTCCGTGCCGCAGAAATTCAGCACAGTATATGGAACATTTGAACCCATCGCTAGTGAGGCAGTAGAGCATCTTGGAAACACCAATGAAGCTAAAAATAATTAGAACCCTTGTTGGGACGAACTCTCACTTGCATACTTAATCAGCTCACTAGTATTGCACCCAAACTGCAGAATTGAAGACTCACATAGTGCCGACTTAGTGAAATGGATAGCGCTTATGAAAACGAGCGAACCTTTCTCTAAGCAGTAATAAAATCCTCACTATGAAAGCTGATTAATAGTGGGAGGAAGACTCTCCCGTCCACAACACACCTAGCAGAAGTTTCATTAATATGGTCGTGGCTGGAGTTGTGCTATTTCTGCTCCTCTTCGTCTGGGACTCTCGCTGAGCCAACCAGCCGTTTGTTCCTTTCCGGCTTGTCAGACACAGGACCGTTGCAGCTGCTTGTGGGCTCTGCGTCCTCAATTTTATGTACTACTCCATGTTTTCGGTATTTTTCCCAGCTATCTGCAAGTTGCAGGTCATTTCTCCGCTGGGCATGCGACTAGAATTAAATAGGTATCTTTTAATCTTATTGATTCTCTTAAAACAAGTACTCATTTTGCTAACCTTTATTACTCAGCAATTCTTTGCGCATATTTTTCCAGATCTCATCTATGATTAGTGCTCTTCTTATACAACATTCTAGAAGGGCAAAGCCTTAGGTCTTAGATAGTGTTCCCCTTTGCGTCCTAGGCCGGGGCCTCCAAATCTACCTCGTCAATATGCGCAGAGCTGGTCCCACAAATGAGGCGTCTTTCATCATCGCAAAGACGCTAGTTAGATTCAGCAGAGGGTTATATCAGACTGCAGTCCAGGTTTGCATCCAGGCGGTGGTTGGCCAGGATGACGTCGCCGTCGCTACAGGAGTGTTTTCTGCGAGCATGAATCTTGGTGGTGCTATTGGAACAAGGTACGTGACTTGCCAACCGTGATGGGGTATGCTTGGCCTGGCCTGTCCTCAGTCTTTCCGGTGTCATTTGGCGTTCAAACCTTCTCACAAAATTTGAGAAATATCTCCCATCGACTTCCACGTCAAAGGCAAAGTTCATCTTTGCGTCTGTTGTCGTTGCACAGAAATTGGCCATCGGCACGACTGAGCGACAAGCAATCGACCTTGCATACAGAGAGACCCAGCAGCTGCTTGCAATTCCTGCTACATGCGCGCTAGCTCCGATGGTCATTATAATATGGCTGGTCAAAAATGTTGTTTTAGTTCAGACGCAAGGATCGAGCTTTCCGGAGTTGGCGTTCAATTTCACGGACCTCCTCCGTCAAGATATATTGGTTGTTGTACCAAATGCTTGGACTGCTGGTCAGAAAGCAGTCGAAACTATTCGGTCTCCTGAAAAGGCCATGTAGAACGAAAAGCCCTCCAAGAGGATGGCCAAGGAGTGCCTCCTTCCCAATAGTAGCGCCACGCGTGTCCCGAAGCCTTCGTTCAACCACCAGATCTTTCACCTTACCTTGAATCAGGTCGAGAAAAGCATCAGCTCCTCCCTCCAATGCGAGCGCGCCTTCAGCAGGCGGGGTGAGGTTCTTTGTCCGCCGAGGACACATCACTGTGCTTGAGTCTGGAAAAAGAGGATATCCAATAGCAAGGATAACTCCGTCGCTGAATGATTGTAGTATCAGGGAGAAGCGACGATCCAGTGACTCAAGCGCGGTAAGAAGGACAGAGTTACCGTCCACGAGGTAGCTGCTACGAATTAGTCGTCTTTACGTTGTCAGCATTCTTCGCATCAACCTGCAGGACTGGAACGCAAGGCTTGGCAAGGGCTGGTAAAGCTTGTACTCCAGTAGGTACTATCTCGGGGATACCTAATTTGGATCGTATAATGCTCTCCCATAGCCGTGAGACTGTTTACATTCCATGATTCAGAGCAAACGTATGATCGATTAAACTCTGAGTTAACATTGGATGCAGTCTGGATATTTTACTACTGAATCACCATGTAATTCGGGATGACTGAAAAGTCTCAATCGTGCTTCTTTGAAGATGACTCGTCTCATTACCGAGGCACATGTGACTTGTGCTTTAAGTGCGTAAGGATTCTGTGTTTTTTCATGGCTTGAAGTGCACATTGCCCCTGTGCGCGATTACGGACGATACGGGCGACACGCCTAGGACAACACCGGCGCTGCCATCGACAGAAACCGTGAGAATGATCGGGATTAAATGGATTGCAACACTCCCACTTCGCAGTATGGTAATCCAGGCATAATTCTGGGGAGAAGTTTTGGAAATTGGGACAGTGTACCTTAAAGGTAAGAATCCTCATGCCCCCGCACTCACAACAATCACCAGCGCCGCAGGTCCTGGGTATCAATGTTAGCATGTGGTAAATAGTCTTTGCCACTCTACCATTGGCTAACGTCCATTGCCGTGCAATTCGTTGGGTCTCTTTTGACTTTCCCGTTCAGCAGTCCGTCATCCATCCCACTGGCAGCTATCTGTTGGGTGGGGGCCCCAGAGCGTGTCTAGCGTATCACCGCAATCCGCGTAAATGGCGTATCCCCAGCATCTAGATCTGGAATTGACTGGGGTATCCGTACATAGTACCACCTCCGATGGACACTTGCTAGAGACACGCCACCTTGCTCTTGCAGTTCTGCCAGCTATTTCCCCGCGTCTCTCCGTGTTCGCCTATTCTGTGATTCAACTCCTGTTGAAGCCTGAACGAAGGATAAGGGAAGAAAGTGTCAGTCCCATTAACGAAGTCATCTAATTCACACGAGGACGAGCACGAGCATCTGTTCCCCCAGAGTCTCAAACCTCCCACATAATGTGTGTTTGACTAGAAAGTCGCATAAAAGGTCACCAACATTAAAGATAAAATTACGGTAGAAACTCGTCATTTACAATTTGAGTGCACAATAATAGTTTCAAGCTAGCGCGTTTTGATGCCATTATTAACTCAAGCACCGCGTAGGTACTCGCAAACCGGCTTTCCCCATCTGACAGCGCTTTTATACTTCCACATTCCTGGGCAGTTTCCTTTTTTCAAACCTTCAATTGCATCAGCAAGTGCAGAACCCATGCCCTCCGCCTTGATCTCTTTCAGGGGGTACAAGTATGTCTTGAAAGAAAAGAGAATGCTGTGTGACTTCGGGAGTCGGCTCAAAGTCTGCAATTCGCATCGCACAAATGCCTTTGCAATTGTTAGCTGGCTCATCTCATCCTCGGCCTCACAAGTCTTTCTATATCTACCTTTTCCGCATCAACATATTCTTCGGGATCCGCCTTGTATTCGCCGTGGATGTGGTTCCCCTTCGCATTATAGAGACTTGTGTGAGTCTGAATTGTCCACTTGGGTTCTACTGCGTTAGCTTACACATTCTGAGCCTTTTTTTGTCGCGAGATAGACTTTACATTGACACGTTTAACGCTCTCTCCAACTTTCAGCTTTGTGAAGAAACGTTCCATGCTAGGTCCTATTTTTTCATACGCTGGAACAGTGGTGTGAATGGCATTCATATGTTTCCCAAGCTTCGAGGCAGGGTTCCACCCTGATGGGAAGCAGCACATGAATGCCACACACTGATGTCCACCAGGTGTTGGTTTCAGGATGAAAATGTCCTCTTCGACCGACGTGCCTACTGCACGTAGGGCAGCAAGTGTATCGATTGGGGGTTCGACTGAGTATTCATCTCGTGTTACCTGGTTCCTGACGATGCTGCCGTTTTCCGCGAGTTCGAATAATGTGGGATATCGGGTGGGTAGGTATTCTGACATCAGGTAGCTGTACAGCTCTTGCACAGCATCCTGGCCGGATGGAATATATCCATGAACTGTCTGGCCATGTTTTTCAATGAGGGTTTTGCGAAGATTGATTCGTTCAAGATAGTCTTTGTCGATTGTGATAAGATCGGACGGCGTATCGGACCGCAGGGCTGTACTCAGAGCTGTCAGAACCAGTCTCGCCGGCATTCTTATGAATTGCACGAACCCATGGTGATGTGATAAATTGGCTTGAAAGGTCTGAATTTCCTTGGTGATGCGGATTTCCAGTCGAAGTCTTCAAGCCGTTCCAAAGGGGCCTTGGTCGTTACTTTATGAGCGTGGTTCTCCGATTGTCTGTAACCAGACTTGAGCTCGTTGGAAAGACGCCATTTCCTAATCTTCATGGTCGATGTCAGTCATGAATACAGGATGAGATATGAGCATAACCCTACCGTTGATGTAATCCAGGCAAAGAAACCAATGAAGAGTACAAGTGCTGCGGCTGGTGCCGGACTGAAACTGGCTTTGAACTGGAAGTTGAATGTCATTGTAGGTGGCGTATGGATTTGGCTGATGTATTTGTTGAGTATCTATGTCGACGACCAAGAAGCCCATCTTCTTTGGGGGTTCACTACTTTATATGGAAGCGAAAGAGCTGTAGTTGACCTCCCTGGGAGTGTGGGAGTGAATCTATTCAGTAGGACCCCACACCCCCCACCCCTTTTAGACCGGAGATGCACCCGTGTGTCGGGTTATCAAGGCGGGGAAATGACACGGCAAGACACCCGAAAGTCTTCGAATCCAATCTTGTCTGGATCTAGACCAGAAGGTTCGGGGTTAGAGGTGGATTTTCTTCGGTGTTAAAGACATTGCGCAGTCCGGTAGCATGGAATTGTCTTTCCTCGTGATGCCGGCATGGCAGCGTGGGCTAGGTCGTACGATGTACCTATTTTCTTTGCCTAAGATGGTTTACTAATGTCTCAGAGATTACCCTCGCCCTCTTTGCTACAAGCTTGCTTCGACTCCGTTGTATGCGAGCAGATTCGGCGTGTACTCCGGTACTCCATCAATGACGTCCGGCTTAGCCAGCTCTAAAATCCTGGCAGTCACTGCCTCAATAGACTCTAGGCCTCCTTCCAGGCTCTTCAGGTACAGCACCAGGCCAGAAACGTGGGGCGAGGCCATAGATGTGCCAGTCAATGCTACGTCTTTTCCTGCTTCTAATGAAAGCGAGTACACGTCAACTCCTGGAGCATACAAGTCAACTTTGGATCCGAAGTTGCTGTAGCTTAGAACAGTGTTGTTTGCAGCGCTAGCTGCGACCGTGATAGCACTGACTACTCCCGCTGGAGATACGCGGTTCACATCAACACCAGCGTTGCCGGCGGAGACGACTGATAAAATCCCCTGCTCAGATGCTGCGTGCACCAGGCTATCAAATGCGTAGTTGATTGGGCCGCCTTTTTTGGGGTCAGCTTATCCGAACCAAGTTTGCCGTCACATATGACTCACCCAGGCTCATATTGATAACTGACACTGCAGCACGACCAGGGATCGACGTGATGTTGTTCACAGCCCAAGAGAATCCATCCATAAAGTCCGACATGACACCCTGCAGATGTATGTGAGCCTCTGTGTCTCCGTCGTTCCACTTAGTTACTCACTCTACCAGGTGCAATTACTTTGACAGCAATGACACGCGCTTTCTTCGCAACTCCCCATGTCTTGGACGCAATAGTACCAGCAACATGCGTGCCATGGCCAGTGCTATCTTCGAAGGGGATGTCCGCGAATACAGTGTATCCTAGTTCGGCGCGCCCTTCAAAGTCGGGGTTGTCGATCCAGACACCGGTATCAATCACATACGCGAACGTACCTTCTCCTCCATTTTCTTCGTGGCGATATTCGAATCCATCTCTAAGGTTGTCATTGGCATCAATGGGGGCCACGTGTGAAATAGTGCCCAAACCCCATGTCGCCTGCTGCTGGGACACAACATCAAACGGATAGATGGAAGTGTCTGGCTCCACACGCTCGACCTGTCACAAAAGTCAAACATAATTCCACTATTCTCTTTTTTGACTCGACGTACGACTTCATCTCTTTGGATCTCCCTCAAGGTTTCTTCGTCGAAAGAACCCGTATAAGCGTGGAAAGAGCCGATACCAAAGGTCTTTTCAACTCCGACGAGGTCGCGACGGGATAAATCCCGCTTGTTGTGGACTTCCTGCACCCATCTGAGATGGTTTTCAACAGCAGTCTCGGGTATACTCGTCTTCAGACTGATGATATATTTATCCGGAATCACAAGTTCTTGACCTGCCAAGATTTGGGCAAGGGCAAATGGAGCGCCGTTCAAAATAATAGAAAGACTTAACCTCATTTTGACGCAGCTGGTGATCTGAAATTGAAAGGAACTAACTTTTCCGGCGGGAGATTTCACGTTTTATGCTCTAGCTTTGATCACGCAACAATAATAGAAACTGCTGGTTACCCAAGTCTGTTTTCTTGGCTCTCGTATTTCTAGCTCGCTAACCCTCAATAGGTAGGTCAACAAGGATCATCACAAGGGGATCTTGACCGAATGCTACCTTGCCATGCCGCTTCACAAGATGCAATCACACAGCCTACACGTTGGCGCCATCTCAACTTTTAAGGACAGAGTCAGGACGCATTTCTCAATTTCTCGGACACGGGTCACACAGTAAATGTCGAGCGCTACGATTGTCAAAGCCCATTTGAGCAGCAGCAGTAGAAAATTACCACCCGGGCTCAGTAACTTGTCAAGCTCGGCCAGACGGACCTTTGAGTAACCATTAATTCAATCCCAGTTTTCATGGAACTGAGAACCTCATTCTCAGGAGGCGGCCTTGTTCATAATTACTCCCGATGGATCTCGAGTAACCTCGTCACCCCACTGCGCCTCCCAGTTGTTCTCCTGCAGATATTTTTTCCAAGCCTCATCGTCATCGTTCAGCCGGCGGGACACGTCCGGAATAACAAACAGCGCGATTATGGCACCTAGAACAGCAAACCCTGAGCCAATTAGGAAAGCTACTTGGTTTCCTTTGGAGGGATCCGACGTGTAGGAGTTGAGAATGGCCGTAAACACCTTAGATGAGTCAGTTTGAGGAGCAAAGACCACAATCTAGCGAGAAGAGACGAAGTTACCTGTGTCCCAATGGCCGCTCCAGCTTTTGAGAAAGCCGAGATTAGACCCATCATCTGTCCTCTGATGGACGTTGGAAAACACTCAGAAGCAGTCAAGACAACCGTACTGGATAGCTTGTTAGTCGAGCTTTTCCGCCGAATCTAGGCGACTCGCCCTCGTCTCACTTACCTTCCGGGTCCAACTTCGCCCAGTGTCAAGAAAATACCGTACAACACGACGAACAATGGGAAGATGTTTTGGATAGGGTTCATCGCTCCACCGAGAACAAATCCGAGGATTGCCTGCAGTGTGAACCCCAAGGCCATAGTCTGACGTCGACCAATCTTGTCGGAGAGATATCCTCCGATGAAGGGACCGGGTACGTAAAAGCAATTGATTACGACACCCCATCCAAGTGTTTTCACGAGGCTGTCACCGGCGTTGGCTCGAGACATGATGGTAGAGCTGAAAATACCAAAAGGAATGCTGATCCAGTTGTACAGGAACCAAGTCGAAGCGGAGCCGATGAGAGGCCTCCAATATCTTTTCAAAGCCAGCCAGTAAGGTGTGCGCTGCTTACGCATTGCTGACTTGCGGTATGCTGTTGAAACGGCCATGCGCATTCTAAACCAGAAAATAAGAAGCGGGGGCGCCATTCCAAGCGCAAAAGATGTTCGCCAGACGATGTCATACTTGGAAACTTGCTGACCAACACACAGCAAGAGAAGCAAGGGCACCAAAGCGCCCCAAATATATCCCAGACTGCTTGACAGATCCGCCAACATGGCGAACATGAAGCCTCTCCTCTTGCGATACTTGGCGTCTTCGTCTGTGGCTTCGGCTGCACCAGCGCCTGACACAGGATACTCTCCACCAGCACCAACGCCGGCTATACCGCGAGCCACAATCAACATCCAGAACATTCCAGTCGGGTTTGTCCCACTGGCCGCCGTGGAGAGCGTGATGCCCAGCACCAACAGAACTGTGGTTGCAACGGCGCCGGTCTTTCGTCCAAGTTGGTCAACTACCACGCCAAAAAGCAGCATGCCAACAATCATTCCGATGAGGAATGCATTTGACAGACGCTGGTAGATTGTGTCAGTTAGTTCGTCGGGATATAGAATAGCGAGCAGCAGCTCCACATTGCCAATGACGGCGGCATTGCTGCAGAGACAACTGTTAGTTTCGGACGTCAAGAGGGATTAAGACTAGACATGACGAGAGTTCGGAAAGAGCCGTACTATCCGTCAGAACCAATCGCCAAGCCAGAGAATAAGACCATAAGCCAGACAGAAACGGTGCTGTAATAGGTCTTCTCAGGCTCCTCCGTCATGATGTCTATTTCTCCTTTCTCCACGTTCGCAGCCGCCTTTGCATCATCGGTTGCAATCTTGTCGCTGCCCGCAAAAGTCGTCGGCACCTTTGCGGGCGCGTCGATGTCGTGTGTTGGTTCGGCGCTCATAATGCCGGTTCGCTGCAGTTCCACGGGCAAAACATAAGATTGATGGGCAAAACCGGGAGAGAAGAGGGTAACGACAATCCTCCCCAAACTCCGGCGGACCACCCATCCATTTTACTCATTACCGCGGCTCGATATCTCACCCAACCCTCTGGACCGGGTTCCTCAGGTCTTCGGCAAATAACAGGCAGCGATTGCATTCCTATCTGCTGGTCCGGTTCGGCGATGTAACCCGAGGGAAACACGCATGCGTTATCAACACCCTTGCGAATGATACGAGTTGGTCGCTGCAAGTGTTGGTACCTGCTGCGTGGCTGGCATGACTCGTGTGGGGAACATTCCAAAGCCAGGAAATGATCCGCATCTGCTGCACCCCGGAGAGGGGTTGGTGCGCGAAGTCGGACAGCCCCCGACATCCGACCTCTCGGCAGTTCATCCTCCGTTGTCTCTGCATTTGCCTGTCATTTTCTCACTCGCGAAAAAATTAGAAAGACACAAATCCATTCGTCAGTTTGAATTGACAAATCTTGCAATTGTCTGTTGAAGATACAAAACGACCGATGCCCAATCCGAAGAAGCATCCCATAGGCGCTCCAGCCTTTCCGGCTACGACGCCGCATCCGAAGGCGAGCCGCACCCGAATGGTTCCCCTTGTTGCGACTGCGCTCTTTCTTTTGGCTATCACCTTCTACAAATCTTCTTTATCCCACGTCAGCCAACAAACAGTCTTCCAAAAGGTTCAGCAGTGCGCCATCGACAACTTGAAGTCTGACTTGTCATTTCTCGACTCTGCTGTGCCCATTTCCAGCGACGAGTTCATTGACCGACGGGATCGTCTCGCCAGGGCCTTAGCCGCTACAGGTGTAGACGCCTTCGTACTTGAACCCGGCTACACTTTTCAGTAAGCTAGTCCGCCCTGTGAAAGTAGCCTTTCTGTCCGTTCTGACGTGGGAAAAGATACTATGGCAATATTTCCCAGGTTGATTGGGAGCCATGGGAGCCTGAGGAGCGACCGTTTCTGATGTTGGTCTTGCCTCAGACCTCATCATCTGGTGAAGTCACTGCCAAAACAGCCTTTCTGTCCCCCCATTTCGAAGAGGGCCGAGTTCGCATGTTGGGAATTCCTTCTAGAGACGAGGATCTTGACATTGTGATCTGGGAAGAGCACTGGAATCCATACGATACACTACTTAAGTCGCGTCTCTTCGATGGCCACAAGGCCAAAGTCATGGTTGATGAGGAGATGCGTGATTACATCGTCCGTGGTCTGGGCTCCGTCGGATTTGAGACCGTCGGTCTGAACCCGGAAGTGGAGCTCGTGCGACAACAGAAGACTCCTGCAGAAGTAGAGCTGCTCCGCGCCGTCAACACTGGGACCGTGGTTGCGGTTAGGGCAATGCGGCCTTGTCTAGTTCCTGGTCTCACCGAAGATGAGGTAACCGAAATCCTGAACGGCGCTCTTTTGTCCATCGACTTCCAACTCTTCTTCAACATTGTTTTGTTTGAAGAGCACGGAGCCTTACCCCATGGCGGCTTCGTCACTGGTTGGAAGAAGTTGACGACCGAGAGCATGGTCGTCATTGATGTTGGCGCTCACTATTTGGGTTACAGCTCGGACATCTGTCGCAGTTTCTTCATTGACCCGCCCAAGATAGAAAGCCGCAGCATGATTGGCATGCTCCTGGGACTTCTCGGGAAGTCATCAACAATGCATACCTCTGAATTGACCTCCGAGCTCCGAGCGGAGAAGTTCAAGGTCTGGGACATTGTGTTGGAAGCACAGACTGCAGCTGCTTCTGCCTTCAAGCCGAACAACACGGCTGCCAGTGTTGACATTGCCGCGCGCACTGTTATTGAGGATGCAGGCTACGGTTACGGTTTTACTCACCGTCTGGGACATGGCATTGGTATCAAAGGTGAGTTTTCGTACCCGCCGCCGAGACCCACGTATGATTGCTAACGTTTCTTAGCCCACGAGTCCCCTTACTTGAATAAGTGGAACAACCAAGTTTTGCTTCAGCCGGGCATGACCTTCACCAATGAGCCAGGCATCTACCTTGAGAACAGGTTTGGTGTAAGACATGAAGACATCTATCTCGTCAAAGAGTCTGGAGAAGCCGAACTACTCACAGGTCGCCGAGCTACAGGACCGTATGATCCGTAGCTTCTGTGCGGGTCTGAATGAGTAAGAAGGAAGGATACACACTTGAGACTTCCCTAGACAATAGATATTCTCTCCGTATGAGACAGATCAAAAGCATCAAGTCCTGCCCCTGACTGCGGTGTAGAGAAGAATATCCCAACCCGGTAGAACTCTCCACTCACGAGCGTCGGGTAGACCACCAACCCATATGCCGTTCGATCCTTCTTTGCTATAGGTTTCGACGGCTGTTTTCCTTCAATGGGATGACGCACTCCACGCTGCTCATTGTGATCAATGCGGCATTCTATCCATTCGTCGCTCTCAGCATCGTCTTCACAGAACTCATTAGCCTTGGGCTCTTCGATCGTACTCCCAATGAGGATCAATCGAAGTCTTGAAGCCTCCACCCCCAAAGGAACCATTACGATATCATTTTGGAGACATTCAAAGTCCAACTGTATATCGATGGTGGTTTTTCCATCGCATTGAAGCCGGAAAATGCTTTCGTCGCACCACGCCGCCTGTTCCTGTGTCGTCAACATGCTGGATTTAAGAGAAAGCGATTTGGCGGTAATTTCCAATACGCCGTTGGATACTGCACCAAATTGATTGGGCCCGGACGGCGTAGCCTCGAAATGATGCAGATCATACTCTGGCTGACAGCGGGTGTGTGAAAACACAGCGTACTCTCCGACTTGATACATGGGGAAGGCAACTCCGTCGCACATGTGGGCAAGTCTGGCCCAGCTCCATGAGGGTCCCATGTAAGTCCTGGGGCTCAATAGCCCATCCAGCCAGACTCGGTCATCTGCTGCCTCAACGCGCATCCACACCAATGCCCGGTGGAGATTCCCTTTCCAGAGTCCTGCTACATATTCGTCACAAACTAGATCCTGGAATAGGCGAGCTGTGCCCGCAAATGCTGGCAAAACGTCCGTTCCAACTGTCAGGGTTTTGGTCCGGTCCGTGTAAGAGGTGACAAGGCGGGAAGACCACCTATCATAAAGTTCAACGCGGTCATACTCCATATGCTTCGCTGATGGAAATTGAAATGATTCGCTCCCAGCCCAGTGACGGCATTGCTTGGAAACGTGAAATTCGGAGCAAGAGAAATGGACACTGCGTTTCCCGAATAGCAACATTCGTGTTGAAAGCACGTTTTCCTGGAAGGTCCATCCTCTGTCGTCCCAGTTACTCTCTGCGACATCATAGTCCATTGACCAAGGGTCCAGACAGTGTCCTGTCTCGCGGATGACTGGCTGGTCAACTGCAAACGAGCCTGTGATGCTGGGATGAAGTCGGGATTGAAAAGGTAGAGTCATCTTTGCTCGCTTCTGCAGAAACCCTTGCCGACAGCTGGCCGACCCTAACGCGCAGACAGTCACGTATGCATTGCGATAAATCTTGTCCATGATGGCGCACTGGATGGCCCAGTCGCTTCCAGCACCCTGAATGATACAGAGTGCGTCGACCCAGAGATATCTCAATCCAAGAGCTCTGGTGACCATTATGGATTCTTGAATTGAAATAGTGAGCTCTGAAAAATCAAAATTCTGAAGCCTTTGGGCCATGTTCGCCGTGGTCAGTTTTGCCTGAGCTAAGGCATCTTCTTTCTTTCCCCAACAGTAGCTCAGGGCCGCATATCTTCGGTCAAAGGTTTCGGGTCCCTGCCATATTTCCCTTTTTGGAACGATTTTGAGAGCATCATTGGACAAGTCTATGAGTCTGTCGGGAATGAATTGCTCTCGTGCCATGGGATGACAAACTTGTGTATGGTTTTCGCACAAGGAAAGCTTCTCTTCCATCCATTGAACGTATTCGGGATCCAGGTAAGAGATTGGGTCGCCAAGACTGAGCCATGAAGCAACAGGTTGTGCGCCTAGACTATCTACAAGACCAGAACATTAGTCTTCCTGCTTTTTCAATCCAGTGTCATGTTCAATAGTTACCCGATGATGCGTTGGTGGGAATTACTCTGCTGGACGTGATTCGAAAATCAACGGAAAGACTTTTTATCAAATCTGTATAACTGGTCAATGTCTAATCATAAGAACTACACCATTTCTTACTTTTGCTGTGGGAGTGAAAGTGGGCATTCATTACTAACGCCCGAAGCCCGCGTCTGGTAGCTCCAGGAGACAGGCCCCATGCGTAAGATAACGATGTCTTGACAAATCCTCTGATTTCATGCAACTCAAACATTCTGTCCGCACGAATCTCAGTGAGTGCGTCTTTAATCCAACGACAAATTGGACAATAGAAACTTTGCAGACGAGCATGGAGTTGTTCGAGTGATGGCCAACTGATTTCGAAATGCCAGTCAATCGGAATCTCGAAAGATTCACACTCGCTGTCAAAGTCAAGATACTGTGACCCATCTGCGGCTACTGTTCTATGACTGCCGAGTTGGTCGTCGTTGAGAGGGATCGCTTGGCAGTGACTGCAGAGAATCGACATTGGAAGGATCATGTCATACCGGTATTGGTCCATTTTGACAGGCAGTTTGGTCCAAATCTTTCATGGTGACGGAGGGCAAAGATAACTTTTGGCCTTTTGCTCCGAAGCACCAAATGTTTGGATGAGTCAGACGGGAACTGTGCAGTAATTGGTCGCGACGACCTGCCATGCTGACGTCCCCACCTCCTACGAACTTGAGTGGGCGACATGACCTGGTTCTGCCGAGTTTCGCATCGTAGCATATGGCAAACTAGTATGCTGTTATTCGACATCTCGAATTCTGTCTAGTCCACTGATACTTCCAGCTTAAATTTTGGCTGGAGATATTAAGAGCTGGCAGCTAATGCCTACAATTCATCATGCCCAATCTGGACCCCATCCTGCTCTGCCGCTGGCAAGTGACCATCCCAAGGCTGGATGTTGCCCTCGGAGATATCGATAATGAAACCTTCCACGCTTTTGGCGTCAATTTTGCCAATGTACGGGAAAATCTGTCCAGTTTGGGGGTTCTGAAGCGCCAATGCTTCAGATACGTCTCTTGGAAGTCCTAACCCTACTAGCATGTCGGGATACTCGCTAGAGTCCACAGTTACAAAGTTGAGGTACTCCTGAAAGTTTCTTGCGAGCTGTCTGATGTCGCTGGAATACTCTTCCCGTCGGTTGTGGTCAGAGGCGAAGAAGTATACAAGCGATTTGCCAGCCTGGTAGCAGTAAGAGTCCACTCAAACACACGTCTCGACTGTGAAAACTTACACTCAAGTGTTCCATCTCGTTCCTTCGCGTGAGATGTGCCACGAGAGGCGTGGAGCACTGATGGATGAGCGACTGTAGCGCATCAACTGCCGAAAGGTCGTTTGCATTGAACTGGAGGCTGTCGAGGTTGTTATGGCAGCTCACGCTAGACGATGTATCTGAACCTTGCACAACACCAAAGGAATATCGGTCATGGTAATGCTTTGCTAAATTGTCGAATCTCACTCGCAGACTGTCGTCGTTATTCGCCAGTCTGGCGACGAGAACAACATTGTCGCTTTTTGAGAAGTCACTTGCAGCATTTTGCGTGACATATGTGATTACTGGACGCGACAATCTCTTCACAAAAGCCGTGATACTGTCGGTATCCTTTAGTCATGAATCCCTCAGATTTCAAAATGGGACAAATACTCTTTAGTCCTGCGGGGCCCGCGGTATCTTTGCATGCTGCCGTCTTTAAGATACAGTCTGATGGCCGGGAAAGACGCTAGATCAGTCTCGTCGCAGAGAGAACGGTCGTGGAGACAGTCGACTGCGATGGCGTTGGGGTGTTCTTGATGGACCTCTGCCCATTGGGGTTCGAGGCTGTCGCTTGCAGCGCTGCAATACGAATCAGTACAAGCGTGTTCGGCGTCGTCTTCCTGACAATGGCAGACCATACCTTGAAGGCTAATGTAGATCAGAAAACGGTTTTCTGTAGCAGTTATCAAATCCAAGAGAAGAGCTCACCGCAACGACTGGGGCAGGTCAGAACTCATGTTTGGGGCCAGATCAGGGATAATGTACTCACAAGCAACCAACGTGTCTTGGTTCCTCGTTAAGGCACTGCGAAACTCGTCCGCGGTCGCGAATTTCCAACAATGCACGAGTTGTGCAGCGCCTAGCACCAAACCGACTGTGTTCAAAAACATTATCAAATATTTGGATCCCGCGTCACCTAGTCAATGAATGAGAAGAGAATGAGAAACCAGACGACGTTGAAAAAGAGCTCGGGGGAGCTTTAGGTTCCAACACGTTCCGGGGGATTACCCTAGTGCTTTGGGGGCCGACGCCCCATAATCGCACCGTTTTCACCCCTTGAGCCACGAAGATCAGACAAGGAAGCCCCTGAACTAGCCTCCGACTTGCTCAGAGAGTTAAGCCACCAGCCTGTGAACGCCAGCCCCAAAACACATTGAGTTTCATCAGCTCCTCAATCGGATCCGTCATCCGACTTTAGCTGTTGGCTTGACTGATTGATAAAAGGGATATCGTGAGACTCCCACTCCCGAACACCATTTTCCATGTACTTATACGTCGAAGTGAGCGAAATGAGGTTCCTTACAGCAGCAAAAAGGCTGGCCCTCGTGGCAGCACTGGCAACCCCAGTTGTCGGACAAGATCAGAAGCCAATGACCAACTACCAATGCACTCACCCACCATATAAGATCCACATAGTCTCGAAATCGCCACTGGTTATTTACATTCCAGATTTCGTTACACCAGCCGAACGAAAACATCTTCTGGAGCTTGGGTGAGTGAACCGAGATATCTATTCCCATGCTTGCCTGCCACCCCGCTGACAGCCCATAGAAGCGAGACCTTCACCCACTCCGGCGTCATCGACGCAGCCGGCGGAAAGACAACCCATCAAGTCCGCACCTCGCAGAGCACAGCTTTATGGCGAGATGATGTCGTTCGCTGTATCGAGGACCGTGCCATCGCGTTCCAAGGCTACAGCATGCCCAAGAGTCACATTGAACCCCTGCAACTAGTCAAGTATGGGCAGGGCCAGCGGTATCACTTCCACACCGACTGGTTCACAGATCCCAAGCACACGACGGCATCTCAGGGGGGCAATAGGATATCGTCCTTCTTTGGATATGTCTCTGTTGTCAATGTGACGGGCGGGGGAACCAACTTCCCCATGTTAGATGCCCCTCACGACGAACGGTGGTGCGAGTTTATCGACTGCGACGAGCCTTGGGAGAATGGGGTGACGTTCCGTCCCCTTGAGGGCAATTTTGTGTACTGGGAGAATCTTTTGTGGGATGGCACTGGAGACCAGCGAAATCTGCACGCCGGGCTGCCTGTGACCAGTGGGCAGAAGGTTGGCATGAACATTTGGACGCGACAGGCGCCTCTTAGCAAGGAACTCCGAGGAGAAGAATAACCGCAACCTGGTGAATAATTTCCATACATGTATCCGTAATGGAAGGAACCAAAATGTCATTCGTCAGGTGGCGGAGCAGACTAGGATCATGTAAACAATCATCTCTAGTTTAAATAATGACTTGAACCTGGGGAGACCCCATTCCAAGCGGTGTTAACAGCGGCTTCGAGTTTTGCGCTTGCACTTGTATGAGGGTTTCCGTAATTGGTGTTTCAACGGACGTACAGCTTCTACCACATCATCTCATCGGGGATCAAGAAGGAGCGTCTGGCGCGTAGGTAGAAGACACTTTCTGTAGGAATTGTCCACAATGCCCCGGACAAAACTCTATCAACAAAACCGTAACATAACTGCATAACATCCCAAGGGAGTCCAAGCGATGACAACGAGAGCAACATGATAACATGGAGGCCATGCGGTGCTGTTACCAAAACCAAAAGCGATCGCCGGCTTCAAGCGTAACAAGATTGGCCAACGTGCTGTATTTTAAGACACAAGCTGCCTGGTGGCTCGAAACATTGTACCATGGCGGGAGAAGGAACAACCTATGAAGAAGTTGAGAGACGTATCAATAGACGTGGAATGGCATCGATGCGGGGTTCTGCAACCCGAGCCGCTGGGAAGATGAGATGAACCTGGCAGCTCAAAACGGGAAGTTTCATGCAGGCGCATCAAGTCAAGCTAGAAGTATTTTTCTGATGCGACGAGAGCGGCAGTTTGTAGCTTGTTCCCCTCAAACAGCCACAGACATGCAGCTTGAGTAGCTGATGACAGAGTGTTGCGGCCCATGGTGGATCGGCCGGATTCTGAAATGTAATGAGGATAGTGGCAGCAGTACGCAAAGGAGCATTGAGTACGAGAGCGGATGAGCATTCTGAATGGCAACGAGTGGCGGGCTCGGGAGATGAGATAGGACCCGAGTATGATGGCAATGGGGCGGGTTGAAGTCAAATAAAGTGAGATATCCGCGAAGGGATTTCGGGATTGAAACGGATGAATCGGCGTCGAGATTGGAGTCGTAGCCAGGCCGGGTGGCTGCGACGGGACGGCGGTCGACCAGGATGCTGGGTGATGAAGCGGCCGCGGAACCCGACTCAGGCGATGGGGAAACGGGGCCATCTGCATCAAAGACAAGTGTGGTGGGCACATTTAAAAGGAGAGAAACGGACGACTGCTCACTGTCTCATCAGTATGGTGACTTGGCACAAGTCATGAAGGTGGGCTAGGAAGGTGGCTACGCGGTAACTAGTGCACATGAAAATGTGTCCGACAAGACTAGTCTGTGGTTGACATGCTCTTGGCTTGGGGATTGAAAGAAGAAGAGGTGCTCTGGACGTGGACAGCCGGAGATGGCAGAAGATGGCGGAATCCCGCAGCCGAGATCCAAAAATAGGGGGGGGCGCCTTCCGCCCGGATTGATTCGCGTGGCAAGGCAGGCTGGCGCAGAGCAGCTGAATGTCAGCTGCCAGCTCATGAGGCGGCAGGCTGCGAAGCGACCAACTGATATGAACAACTTGTCAAGAGTCTGACTCTGGATTATGTACTGCGTATTTGTGATTACTTCTTTCCCAAGGTTTTGGGCGCGAATGAAGACTGGGGTTTAGAGTTGATTGAGACAGGCGCGATAAAATCTGTGGCAATTTCGCGGGTGCAGTCAGGATGAGGACGGGCGCATTTTCAGGGGCACTGAAGGCAGTTTCCTTTTCAGCAGGTGCGAACTCACAGAGTGGCGTCATGGTGGAGCGACAGGGACTCACTGCTGCACCTTCAAACCACCTAGTACTCAAGAGGTAATGGGGGAACATGGTTGAGTGCCTAGTACCTATGTAAGCAAGATCATTCATAGTACGTAGATGGGAGACTGGGAAAACGGCAGCAGCAGCAGCAACAACAAGAAGCGAAACGAGAAAGAGAAAGCTAAAAAAGCTTAGCTTGACTTGACTCGGGGACTTGTCGAGACTCTGTGTTTCTGGGCGCTTTGTAGCAGACATGCTTCCGTAGGGACCGTAGGTACGATTAGGCATGGGGGT
This sequence comes from Colletotrichum sp. SAR11_239, assembly GCA_025328985.1. Classification (NCBI taxonomy): domain Eukaryota; kingdom Fungi; phylum Ascomycota; class Sordariomycetes; order Glomerellales; family Glomerellaceae; genus Colletotrichum; species Colletotrichum sp. SAR11_239. The sequence continues at coordinate 147,074 of JAKMWZ010000084.1, read as the reverse complement.
TTGTCTCCTTTTGCCGTTTTCCATTTGCAGTGCAGTACAGCGTGATGTCGTTTGGCGCCGTTGGTCGGTCGGCTTGGCTTTCGGGAGGCTACAGATCAAAAGGAAGTTGGTGCGAGGATACGGCATGGAAACGCAAGGGGGGGACACAAAGGAGAGTCAAACGGCGCGGGCTTGGGTTGGGTTGGGTTGGGGCTACACGGCGTTGTGTAGCCGCTGGTGAAAGCAACGAACGCTACACCTGTCGCGAATGCACATGCTCATTCATCTTTTAGATTTTACGCAGTAGAGGGAGGGAGGGGTTCATCTGACAGACGGTGCAGCGGCGCGCTTCTCCTTCTGCATCAGTCCCATTCTCCGGTCTGTCATGTTGAGGCGAATTGCCAGCCTAATGATATTTTCCCTGACTTTGGGGGCCTGCGTCGTGTCGTATTGGCAGATTGATTGCACCGTACTTGTACACTTCCATCCAATGCGCCTGCCGTCTCGCCGTCCGCCCGTAATTAACCGAGCTCGCCTTACCGTCGCGAGCCAACCAAACGGCGCCAATCCAGCACAAGCACCGTCGCCCCTGTCGGTACGTACCTACCAGGCAGGCGAACCTAAGGTGGGTCCTTCTTTTTCCATCGGGGTGTGTGGTGTCCACATGCCCACAGTCCACAGTGCCTTTCCCGCCCTGCTCGTGTTGGCAGTTTTAGGTCGCCAAGCTTCTCTGTGGCTTGCCCATTGGCCCATCCCGAGCATGGCTCTTTCCCTCCTTGATGCCAAGCGAGAGAAAACCGCATAGGAAGTGCAGGTACTTGGGAGGGTCCCCACTTAAAAGTTAACATTGAATTCAAAGTTTCCCAAGCTCCTTTACCTCCAACACTGTGAGCATTCGTGGTGGGGGTCTCACTCTCACGAGAGCCAGAGAGTCCTTGAGGCCTACCTTACATGGTAACATCCGTGTATCAACCACAGAGCATCGACATCGTCAATTCTTGGCCCCCGGTCCCTGCCTGTTCCCATCAATGCGCGCGCCTGCCTCAACGCGTCAATGTGAAGCTGGATACCTACTTAGGTCCGTTTCGAAGGCAAACCCGAACGGACAGCGGGACCGAAGCATCCAGTACGGTGATATACCTGGGTAGGCAGCTGAAGCTAAACACTAAACCAAAGTATCCTGCCGTTTGGCCCGTCCACTCCCCCTTCTCAAGTTCTCCCTCTGAAGCAGTACACTCTACACATGCAGTGATAGCTCCCCACGCCATCCAAAACTCCAGGTCCCGCCGCCCCGGTCCTTTTTATTCTAGCGCAGGCCTTGGCTTTGGTGGCTCTTTTAGTCTTTTTCATCTCCAAGAGGCTGCCTGCCGTGCCTGCCTACCTGCCATCCAAACCGCCTCAGTTCCTGCGTGTCATCCTCTTTTTCTCTTCCTTCGCTTCCGCCTCTTCGTCACTTTGGCTGGATACCCTCTTCCTTGCTCACTCTCTCCCTCGCAAGCAAGGTTGGTTCAGCTCCAATCAATCCACTTGCGACGGCCCGTTTCCTCCTCCACGCATCTCGAGCTCGGCCGCACTCCTTGTCCGGGGCACCCTGTCTTCTTCTTGTCTCCGTCATCCATCCGTCCTCTCTTTTGGCTTTGCTGTTCTTTTTGCCCTCGACGTCCCTCGAACTTTCTCTTCCTCCTCTCCAACGTCTCTCTCCGATTGCGATCGCGCGCGCCACGAGTACGATCCGATACCTCACGCTCGCTGTCCGGCGCCATACATAGTACCCGCCGCGATACCTCCTGTCTCACGCAGCGCTTCCCGCGACCGACCGATCGACTTGCACCACCGACCTCCGTTGTGCCCGTCGTTCCCGTCGGTACACCGTCCTAGACCCTGGGCAACACAGACAGATCATGGGCTTGACCCAAAGACGGCATGACGGTTTTGTAAATCCCATACTCGCTTCCAAAATGTTATCCCGCCGTGCCCTTACCGTCCTTGCGCTCGTCACCGTCACCGCCGTCGTCTTCCTCATTTCCTCGCGGAGACTCGGCGCCGACTGGGCCATCGAGGGTCCCAACTACCATCCATTCCAACAAGGCCATGGCCCGCCTCCTCCGCCAGGTCCGCCAGGAAGTTCACCAAGCGCCGGTCCCGGAGGGCGTCCTCCCCCACCCGGCCCGCCGCCTCCCGGAGGCAAGCCCGACAAGCCCAGCGCCGAAGATGACCGCCAAGCGCAGCACAACGTGACGAACCAAGACATCCCATACCGTCCTCACGATCCCATTTGCGACACCTTCCCCGACACGAGCAACATTCTCGTCATCATGAAGACGGGCGCTACCGAGTCCTTCGACAAGGTCCCGACCCAGCTCATGACAATGCTCAAGTGCTTGCCCGAGTTCTTCATCTTCTCCGACCTCGACCAGACCATCGCCAACTACCATATCCGCGACAGTCTCGACAGCGTCCTGCCAGAGGCCATGGACGGCAACAAGGACTTCGACCTCTATCGCCGCCAGAAGGCCTGCCAAGCCGACCAGCAGAGCTGCAACAAGCTTGCCGTGTCCAAGGATGAGGGATGGAACCTCGACAAGTACAAGAACGTCCACATCGCCGAGAAGACATATCACATGCGCCCCAACTACGACTGGTACGTCTACATCGACGCCGACACCTACGTCCTGTGGCCCACGCTTGTTCAGTGGCTCAAGAAGCTCAACCCCAAGAACAAGCACTATCTCGGCAGTGTGACTATGATTCGCAACTTTATCTTTGGCCATGGTGGCTCCGGCTACATCATCTCTCAGGCTGCCCATCGCGACATGATTGCTGGCAAGGAAAAGGTTGGAAACCAGTGGGACGTCCGCGCTAGCAAGGAGTGCTGTGGTGACTACATCTTCGCCCTCGCCATGAAGGAAAACGCGGACGTGGACGTTCATAATGTGGTAAGTATTGATTGCCCGCTTTCAACCGCGCGCGCAACCTTCTAATCCGTCGCAGTGGCCCACGATCAACGGCGAGAAGCCCTTCACGCTGCCCTACGGACCGACGCACTGGTGCCACCCCATCGTTACAATGCACCACATGAATGCCGAGGAAATCTCGACCTTTTGGGAGTTCGAACACGAGCGCTACGCCGACCCAAGCCTGCCGAGCCCGCCCCCCGTCATGCGCATCAAGGACATTTACCACCGATTCTTCGCCCCGAAGATGATCCCCGAACGCGCCGATTGGGACAACCTCGCGGACGATCGATTCTACCTCGACGAGGCGGCGAATAAGCACGACGATACACAGCTTAGCCGCGCCAAGCTGGACGACCTGTCGCCCGAAGAGAAGGAAGCGCACAAGTCGTTTGGCCAATGCCGCAAGGCATGCGAAGCCGACCAGAACTGCTTCTCCTTCCAATACAGAGACGGCGTCTGCGGCTTCAGCTGGGCCTTCAAGCTTGGCCACCCTGTCCGGAAAGAGTCCCAGGAGGAGAAGCGCCGCATGTCCGGCTGGGACGTTCGCAAGATCAACTCCTGGATCGAGAAGCAAGGCGAGTGCGGACCCGTCAAGTGGCCCGATGTCTGAGAGATCAAAACTCGACAAACGAGACGCACGCCGATCGTCGCCGGAGATCACCCGTGAGGTTCGACGACGATGGGTTAAGAGGCAGATTCGACTGCGAAGTTACGACTGCCATCCAAGGCTTGAGACGTGACGTATGTTTCACGTGGGTCCCTATACCATGTCTCAGGGCGCCAATGTCTTGGATACACCAAAGCGGACTGTCTTGGAAACGGCAGGGGGAAAGAAAACGGTTTCTTCCCCAATTCTGAATTTCCCTGGTCTCGCATTACGGTTTCCGTCAAAGAAACCGATCGACGACGAAAAAAAAAGCCACCCGGCTCGGCATATAGAATTTCCCAGCCCAAGCGTGTGTGTATGTGTGTTTTATTTTCTGTATGTACAACTATTACGAAGACGGCGGCAAGAGTTCTTGGAAATGCTCTGGCGTTCACATTGGAAAGACTTTTGTTTTTATTGGAGACGGTGTCTTTGGCTAGCAGACTGGAGCAGGGAAGGGGCCGGGTTCGTTCAGCTGGGCGCCAGACGCCGATGCTCCTGATAGAAAAGCTCTTTTGGGTACCGATTTACTATCTTACGTACATATATTCCGATTCGCATATCATATCCTCATTCTACCATGTCCTTCCTTTCTGCGTGCGTGCTGCCTGTCGTTCGACTTGAGGTGTGAGCTCTCCCTGCTGACCGGCAAAGAGCGAAGGTTTCAGATGGCAACCGGCGACTTTCTTGACTCAGGCCTTGAGACACTAGACAAGGCGGCCGCGACCGAGATGGTACAACCTTGCACACGACTCTCTGCTCGCCCGCTGTCGACTCTGGAACGACGGTTCATCCGGCATTCTGTGTGCTATTTCTGGCTTCCGCTGACTTGAATGCTGATCACTAGGAAAGAAGTTGCGGGGGTTTGATGCGGCACTGATTCAATCTGGGAAAGAATAACGACGGAACGGACGCAATCATGGTGGTGATCATAACATCATGAATTATCTATTCCTTGTTTTGCTTTTTTCTTCCTGTCTTCATCCCTGTAATATTTGGCCTTATTTGCTCATCAACTCTGCGCCGCTGCGAATGACGCCGACCACGGCACCCGTCTGCACGGCTTCGCTGCCTCCACCCGCAACGCGGTGCTCAATGTCCGCCAGCCCGTCAAGCCACTTGATCATCACCTCTGGCTTGACCTCCAACGTGGCCAGCTGCTCCGAAACCGCCGTGATAATGTCCGCCAGCGCCAGGCCCCGCGACACCTTGAGCGAGTTGATGGTCGTCAAACAAGTAGTCACGTCGGTTGTGCTCAGGAGGGTGTCGAGGATCTCTTGGATGGCATCGGGCTGCGGGGCGGCGATGCAGTTGTATATCGTCTCGGTCGTGATTGTCTCTCTGACGATCTCGCTGTCGGGGACCTTGGGCTCGTCCTTGGTCCGGAGTGGTGTACCTTGACATGTTAGCTTGCGAAGGATACCGTTGCACGCTACTGCTTACTTGATGCATGGCAGGCCTGAAGCACGTTCAGCGCCCGTCTCATGTCTCCTTTGCTCAGCTTTACCAGCGCCTCTGTCGCTTCGGACATGATCTTGACGTGCTCCTCCTCAATGACCTTGTCCACCAGCACCCTGATATCCCGCTCCTTCAACGGGCTGAACCTGAACCGCGTGCATCGCGACAGCAGCGCGGGCGACAGCTTGTGGGAGTAGTTTGCGATGATGCAGAACCGCGTGTTGACCGTGTACTTTTCCATGATGCGGCGAAGAGCCATCTGGGCCGTGTTGGTCATGGCGTCGGCTTCATCGAGGATGATGAGCTTGTACGACGCCATGCCGCCGGCCTTGGCGGCGGGGCCGAGGGTGAAGATTTGCTTTGTCGAGGCAAAAGTCTTGATCTGCTCGCGCACGACGTCGATACCACGGTCGTCGGAGGCGTTGAGCTCGAGGACCATCTGGCGCATGTTCTCGGCGCCGTAGATGCGTCGGGCGAGGGCGAGGATCGTGGAGGTCTTGCCCGTTCCCGGGGGCCCGTAGAGGAGGAGGTGGGGGAGGCGGTTGGAGTCGACAAACTTGTTTATCGTGGCGAGGATGTCTTGGTGGCCCGAGACGTCGTTCAGGTTGACCGGACGGTACTTTTCGACCCAAGGCAAGCTGTCTTCGGCTTCGACGGGGAGGTTGGCGGCGCTGCGTTTGCCCTGCTTGGCGTCGGACGAGAAGGTGATGTCTTTGGACGCCGGAGCGTCGACGTCCATTTCATCTTCGTAGTCAGACATGACGACAATTTGAGATGGAAGATGGTCAATTGGGAGGTCCGGGAGTGTCAAGCGAGTGCAGCAAAGGAGACCACCGTACCTACGGACGTAGCTGGGGGGCGGTTTGGTGTGTGATGCAATTGAAGCATCGAGACGCGTTGCGACGCGTTAAGGAATTGGCGCGCACGTGACCACTTAAAGTGCTGGTCCCACCTACCGCGATCGTGCGTGCGCTTGAGTAAACACCGTACTATTCGCACTCGATGGGCACTTTGCACAGCATCATGTCACCTCAAGCGCAATTTCAGCCGCCCAAGGCATACTTCACATCATTGTCCACCCGTGGAATCGTTCATCGGCGTTCCAAGTGTGCAACTCTTCCTTCATTATATCTCAGACTTTAGGATAAAACAGTGGTGTGAAATGTGTGGACATATGGAACTACGAGCTTTCTGGCATGTTGAAGCTCTTCCTGCTTACCTAAACTTCCGCATGTTCGAAACCTGGGGGGTGCCGTGGTTGAGTTGGAAGACATGCTAGTGCTATATCATGAGTAGCGGTCTTACCGGCAGGAATTCGATAGTCATTCATCAGAGAGCTCACAGTTCCACGTCGTAATCCTCATTACGTAAACGATGTATGAACATCGGAGAGACAATGCCACGGGACGTTTACGAGTTCCCCCACTTTGAGGTATGGATGCCATTGCTCTTCACCCCTTCAAGAATCTCACCTCATACCCCATCCTGTAGGATTGAAGCTCGGCACCAGCGGACAGGTGCAGCTTCCTTTTTCGCAATGCTCGTATCCTCAACACTCAATTAAATAGTTCGGTTGAACGCGGACCGAGTAAGAGCCGCTCATAGCTTGCTTGTAGTTGGGGGGACCTAGGCCAAGGTGTCACGATGTCACATCCGCCACAAAGTTACCACTCAAGGCCCATTGAACCCTGTAAAACCAAGGCTTTGGTCCCTCAATTTTGTAAATGGCGGAGTCGGGCTCGGCCTCGCAGAACCCCTGGCCGACGGGACACCAGATATTCAAAGGGAAAAAAGTTTATGTCAACTCCCGCCCATCCTCCCACCGCCTTTCATCTCATTTCTCCCACCCGAACCGTCTCACTGCTTATACACAGTTCGCTCGCACCTCGAAAACCGAGGGTCTTACTCGTCAACTCCTCGTCCCATCTCATTCTTGCTTTCCACGCCATCCGCGGTAACCTCAGATTACAATGGCCACTCCCGTAGTAGAGGCTGCCCGGATTCAGGACGCGCCCGCGCTCGCCGAATTATTCTTCAAGTCTTTCAATGATGAGTTTTTCCAGACCCTGTTTCCTCAAAATGAGTTTGGACGAGACTACATGACCAAGGCGTATGAGATGTTCATGCGTTCCAAAGAGAACCATAGCCAAGAGGGTCAAGTCTACGTGATAAGAAACGATGAAGGTACGCGGATCTACGGGATATCCACTTGCCCCATCTCCGAATCCCGCTCCCGCTCCCGCTTCCTTCCCGCAACCCACCCCGCAAACGCGGGAGACTGGGGATGCCGAGTGCCCGCCAACAGGTACATCTCCAAAGACTGACAGCAGTCCGTCACAGGTGAAGTCGTCGCATCGTCCCTCGTGTGGATTATCCGTCCTGAGGACAACGGAACCTGGTCCTGGCGGAAGCGCTGGCCTGCCGCGAATGCAGGCCAGAAGGATGAGCTTCTCGACCAATTCTTCACCGACATGGCCCTTCAACACGACCAGAATATGGGAAAAGATGCACACGTCTGTAAGTTGATGAAACTCACCCCACACCTCACCCCACACGTGCAGTTCAAACAGGGTCCGAATGCTAATGACAAGGACCGGTAGACTTTGAATTGATAATGACGGACCCTGCTCATAAGCGGAGAGGTTATGCTCTCGCACTCCTCCAACACGCCTCCGAAATTGCGGATCAGCTGGGTTATCGGATGTACCTCGACTCCGACCAGGATGTCGTGCCGCTCTACGAACGCGTCGGGTATGTTGTTCGCGGCAGTGCGGGCAAGGCTTCACTCATGGTTCCTATGGTGAGACCAGCGAAAGTACAAGTTTCTGCACAAGCATAGATCGACTCCGGAATCCGCGTGGCTGTTTTCCGTAAACCATTTTGTTCTGAGCTATGTACCAAAGTGACCGGCGTGTAGCTCCCCACCCGGAGGGTACGTTCTGTGGCTAGTATACATCAGACGGAAGCCCAAACGGACTTCGATTTCATTCGCTCGCTATCGCTCCAATGCTTCGCTTTTCTCTTTGGACTTTTCATCTCAAGTCTACATTTTTCATCGCCTCCTTCTCGTTTCCATACGGAGGCGAGGCACCCCAGTACTGCTGGACTCGCTGATCCGGCCGGGAGTTGTTATACCCCTGGCCCGTCTCCATTGAAGAGTACATGGACGGCCTCATAGGGCGTCGGGGAGTCCTCCCGTCATCCATCTGAACATAGAAGTCCGTAATGTCCGGATACATCGTGGGCTCACGCTCAGGACGTGGAGGCGGTGGTCGGAAGGCGTCGATGAGTGTTTGCCGCCTAGTGATTCTCCTGGGTCTCTCCGGGAGAGGCGTCTGTCCTGGACGTGACCCATTCTCCGAGTCGCCGCCAGCCACCACGGTGGCATCATCCGAAGAGCCGTCTTTAAGGTCCTTCTTTTCGTCCTCCTCCTTCTTGGCTGCAAAGAAAATTGCGAACACCATCTCCATGTCTTCCGGGCCCTTCCTCTCGCGCATGATTTGATGTGGAACATTAAGATCATCGATGAGGCGCTCGATCTCTTCAACAGAGTAGTTGCCCTTGTCTCTGTCGCCGGAATAGTCTCCTGGTCCACTGGCACCGTTCGGAACATGAAATCGTAGGTCAACTCTGCCGAATGCATATACAGCCACAACAAGCAGCTCGAATAAGAAGCCCGTCGTGTAGAAGACCGCCTTGCCATAGATGACACTGTCCGTTCCAGGCGGCTCCTTGTTAACCAAAGCATAAACACGAATGGCATGTCCAGCCATCAGGAGAAATGAGCCAAAGAAAAGCAATGCGACCTTGACACGCATCGATCCTGTACCAAACTTTTCCGGTTCGGGTCCCGGGATACAAAGACATCCTGCTACCACAATCACCGGAAAGGCGGCAAGGAACATGTTGTATCCAGACCCGAACTTGATCAGATCATCTGTCGCTTCAAGCCGATCAAGATTGCCAACGCTAAAGAAGCTGATGATCAAGTTGACGCCATTGAATAGGATGAAGACTGGGACAGAAAATAGCAACAGTAGGAACGTCTGGCTAGCTGCAGTACACCATCCCGCTTTTGGGTGTATGGAACGGAGCAGGCGCTGGGCAAAAAAGATGTTTACTGCAAAGAGCAGCGCAGCACTAACATTTTGTTAGTCATATTCTCACTCATCTCAGTGACAAAGTGAGTACTCACCCGCCGTTCTCGGTGATCAGCGCCACAAGAATGACACCACGTGTTGTGACAATTGACCATGTAATTCGAAAAATACAGGTCACAGTCCGGAGCATACAAAAATCGAAAATGATATCCGAGATCAAAAACTTATGTCCTCGCTTCGCGTTAGCTCTGTAGATGCTGATATGGACATATGCCCCTAGCATGAACAGAAGCATGAACATGATTGTGACAGGGAGGTCAAGATTCTTTGTTGGTACGCCACCCGGGAAAGCTCCGTTGGCTGGATCAGGAGGTCCCATTGGAGGACCTCCAGCAGGCGGGCCAGCCTGAGCCTGCGGATTCGGCGGCGGCCCTCCACCTCTTCCTGAACCAGGGCTGCTCATGACGGGAGCGAGCACCGGAGGTGGGGGGGTTTGGTTTATTAGGGTAGTCGCTGGAGGCGAGGATGACTCTTGAGCAGGAGGAGGGACAAGTCCAGGCGCCGGAGGAGGTTGAGGTACTGGTGATGCAGCTGCGAGCTGAGGAGTTGTCTTTGGAGTTACTGAGGACTGTGACAAAAGAATAGGCGCTGCTATTGAATCGGGATTGGCGGCAAGAGGGACTGCATTAGGAGGTCGAGGAGGTGATGGTGGCTCTTTTGGGGGCGGCGGTGGTACTGGAGGAGGAGGAGGAGGAGGCGGAGGTTGTTGTGTTTGTGTGACAGTTACGATGGCGGGCGGAAGTGTCTTTACCGTCGTATAGATGATGTAGTTTGTTTCAACGATGACTTGCGGAGGTTGGTTCTGCACAGCAGGTAACGGTGCACCATTAGGGCTAGAACCAGCTACTGTTGCTACGGCCGGCGCGACGAAGGCTCTCGAGGTTGCTGGTGAAAGTGCAGCTGGAATCAATGCAGGTCTGGATGTCGATGCGTCTGCTGGTCTTGCACCTTGCTGAGCAAGATTAAACCCTTGTGCGAGGAAAGGGGACACAGCAGATAATAACTCGGCAATGCCAGCCATGGTTGCGTGTAATACGAGACGTTCCCGTCCGTAGTTCCCGTTCGGTTGCCTGAATCAGGGATGCGGAAGAACGGCTGGATTGTGGAGACAGTCGGAGTTGGGATCGATGGGAAAGGAAGGAGGATTGCAGAAGCAAAACAAGAACGGATAGGCAGGGTCTCAGGTGAGAGAATATGGAACCCAGTGTCTATGTGCCGGTATGCGTGTTCCTAATGGTCGATGGTAACTGAACCCGGTGCTGCATGGCGCCTCATCTGTGGTGACGAAGTGAATGCACCAAAGCAGTAAGCGGGTCCTCCTCGTAGTAGTAGACAGGTCCAGCTGAAAGGGCTCAAAGGGAGGTAGGTAGTGATGGAAGAGAATTCGGTCGACCGGACTGGCAAAAGTGCGATGGGGATACCGGAATGGGTAGAGTAGTCGTGGGGCTGAAGCCAGGCGAATACGGATCGTTGTAGGGCTGTTGAGGCTGTAAGGCTATGACGACAGCACGTATGTCGTAAATGGGACCTGTATTTGCTTGATCTGAGTTGTTTGACTGGCAATTTTCTCAGCGTGCTCGCTCGTGGAAGCAACAAATCATTACTGATGAGGCTTTGGATTGGAGTCGTTTCGTTAACTAGTGGTGCTCTTGTTCGTTTTCTTTTTTGTCCAGAATTGCAAAAATGCGGACTGGCGCAAAGTGCCAGTGACACCCTTATTAGAGCCATTTCGATCCCATCTCATCAGCCTTTTGGCGCTCCATCCTTCTCCCTCTTCTCTTCATCCCACCCTCTCGCAGACCCATCGATGCCACTCAAGTACGACGATGGAACAGCGCCTCAGCGGCGGGCCGGTATTAGGAGTAGAAGTTGACTCTAGACTTTCCGCCGAGTTTCCCACTGAGGCAGGTCGAAGGAGGAGGTTCGGCGCCAAACCGTTTCAGGAGCCGTTGGGGAACGTCGAACCATTTCCACTTCGGGAGCAGAGGCGCGGGCTCCAGCCTCTTCTAATCGCAACGACTTGCCACCAAAGGGGCAATCAGCTCAAAAGCTCACTTTTCATCCCGTCTTTGCTGAACTGTCGTGTGCCTGTCCTGCCTGTCGCCGGGCTGTCTCTGCATGTGTCCAGGCTGTCTGGGGCGTCTGTTCGCACCCATGGAGGTTGCGAGCCAATGCGACCCATTCTGACGGGACTGTCAGCCTGATGCGGTAAGTTGCTGTCATTTTGACTCGAGTCCACAACGGTCGTCTCCCCTATTGTCAAAAGAGTCTCGGATAGTGCGAGGAATGCGAGCCCGATCATTGCGGCTGTTGCGGCTGATGTCCTGTCTACGGCCCGTCTTCTTGGGTACGATCTATCTTCCGTTCCACCGTGTGGCTCCTCTCTGGTGGCTCCCGATTCTCCCCATCATCCACCTGTTGTGGTAATCGTAAGCAGATGGCCAGTGTTTCGATCCATTTAGACGCCCGACATGCAATGCGATTCGCCTTTCAGAGAGCCAGCAGCTCCACGATCTAAGCAGGGAATGGACTCAAAGCTATGAGCTTCGCCTACACCCTCCAAAAACCACCACGCAAGGTGTGTTGATTGATAGGGAGAAAAACTACTGAAGCAGGGGCCAATCTTGCAGAAACGTCTTGCCATGTTGTCCGAGCTCTCTGGGGCCAATTGCGTAATGTGCATCTACTGCAGGCACGAACGCTGCCCTGCATACTTGTCAAGGACTGGCGATGATCCCGAAGCCATGAGTGATGAATCGAATCCCGCTGTCTGAGACTTTTCAAAGGCGGGGTTGCATCTTTCTTTCCCCGCGGATATCGGATTTGCTTCTCGGCCGTTGCATACGTCTTTTACTCTGTTACCTCAGCCGCATCATGCGTCGGTCTCGGTGAACAATTATCTCCCACCGGAAGTGAACACATCTGTAAACATCCACTGGCGATGAGAATCACAACACCATGCCTGCGGCGATCTGCTTCTCGCTAGCTTCAAGCTTAAATCACGCCGCGTGTAGGATCGCAAGATGGTCATTGCACCTTGTGCTGCAAGGCCCGCGCATGTGCCGGGAGAGGGTGGGATTGCTGCCACTCCGTAATATGATCGCCCATTAAGGCCCCCTCATCCTGACGCGGATCGGCCCAATACCTCTCTACCAACGCTTTCGGTTTCGTACTACGATACTTGAAAGTGTTGTACAAGACATCAGATTTCTCTTCGGATTTTGGAACATCTTTGACATCTCCGCACAAACTCCTGTCAGCCCTCCTGGGCGGCCCGTGGGGGGGTTCACAGAATGATCTTAGGAAGCGGTGAGGACTTGTAACCCGAGCCAGGTATAGAGTTAGAGTGCCTAAGTGATACACATGCCATGCGAGGGGGACAGCCAGAGCCAAACTATGGCCCATTCATCGGAAGCAATCGGACTCAGGGTATCCTGGCAATAGCCCACATTCCGACAAGACCTCTGGGAACTCCTGCGGCAGAAAAACACCTGGACAGACCCGTCTAAGGTTACCCCGGACAATGGAGAAGAAACGTCAGGGTCCGACATCTGCCATCAGCGTGGCTTGCTCCCGCTGTCGAGTCCACTTCTCGAGTCCGAATTCCGCTTTTACGTACGCCTGAGACAGTCAGCCCCGGACTGATGTAAGGCGGAGCGGGTTTCGAAAGATTGCGCAGCTGAGGCTGCCTCGAACCGGCCGAACATCTATCCAGTGGGGACGGAATGACTTCAACACATATGTCGTTGGGAACGAGTATGAGGATCCAGCGGGCCGGGAAAACTGCTGAACCTGGAGGCCTTGCGTACTGACGAGACTCACTAACAGCATCCTAGGCATATCATGTAGTTTGGATTGACATGTTCAGTCTTTCTCCCCGACCTTGTCTTCAGAAGGGCAGATCGCGTCGAACCCTGATCCTGGTATCTGGTCTCAGAAGGCACCACACCATCACCATAATTGACATGGGTAATGGCCTTCCGGCAGATCCCGCACAAAGGCAGGAATAGCCACAGCCACGCTTGTTTCCAGACTTGGTGGTTCATTCGAGACTGTATCCAACACTATGCTTCCCTTCTGAGCGGAAAGGACGAGTCGCGATAGCTTCAGCGATTTATCAAATGTTTTGGGACAACAACCCCAGCGGTAAGTCACACACATTTGTGTCTTGGAAGACGCAGCGTTGACCGGCCTGGCCATTTCGTAGCTATCCTACAATACTAGTACGAAATCACATGCTTTGAAAGATCATTTCGACGCATTATCTCAAGACGTCCAAGATGGTACGCGATTTGTCCAGTATCCTTTCGATGCGTTGGCCACAGCCGGTGTGATCACTGGATGTGTCCATTCTTTGTACAATGCGATACCGAGTTGGAGCCTACGGATTTTCCGATGCCAAAGACGGAAGTGGCATCTGTCTGCAAACGAAATCCTGAAGCGGAGTTGGTATCGCCAGTCTCGAAGAGTCGGCTTTTGCAGCTGCTCCCCACGGGGTGAACTTTGTGGCATCCACCGCAGACTGAGAAGGGATTCGGGATTCTCGGATTGTCCTCGCAGAATCATTCTGCTTGACAAGCCTGGCAACTGTTTTTCTGGTTATCTGTGCCGAGACCGAGTAGGTTATGTATCTTGTCATGTCTGTCAGTTCTTGTGGGTTCGAACGCGTCAACAAACAGCACCATCAGATGAATCGGCGAAACCGACAGCAACTGACTCTGACTTTAAGGAAGTTCCGTCATCTCACGTACGTACGCAATCTGAAGGTCTGAGAATATGACCGCTGCCGCTCCTGCCTCGGGCCAACCCGAAAATGCCGAATAACATCCCGAACACGTGAAGCCGTATTCGGCCGGCGACCAGCATTGAACGCAGAGCATCTCATCATCTTTTCCTCCCATCGCCGCCGTTGGGCGGAAATCTTATTCGGGATGCGAACGCTTCATCGCGCCTAAAGAGACGAAAGATGACTGCCGTTCTAGGCCGGCAGCTGCACGAGCTTAACCCCGATGGGTGGTTTTGGCCTGAGAGACGGCCAAAGACTGAGCGCTTCAGTCTGGAACATAAGACAAAAGGACTGGGCACCTGGGCTACTAATGCGGCAGCCGTTAGCTCTATTGTCGGCGCGTCACTAGTGATTTGTGACACAAAAACTGCCAAGTTTGTTGAGAAACGAGTTGCTGACAGCCGGCACGCTAATCCTACGACACTTGTGGAGGGAGGCACAGGAATAGGACGGAACTTCCCTCTAATGTCCCCCCCTGCGAAGATCTTCAAATCAAAAACAAAACGTCACCTTCCTAGAATCCAAAGAATTGGGAATAATACATTCCGCTCCCAGCGTGATTCCAGAGAATAAGTGCCGCTCGTCCGCCGTTCCAAACCGGAAGGCTTCTAGAAAGCGTCCATACGAAAGGCGCCTTTCCTAAAACGGTGGTCTGTTGCGTTGGTTAATAGGTGACCAGGTTTCAGAAACACCTATCGTCTTCGCATGGAATTCCGGTTTCACGCTCTCAGTTGGGAGCGACGCTTGGGCTTACCGTTTCGTCTGATGTTCCTCTCTCGCATCTTGTCAACAACAATTCGCACTCGCAATGACCGCCGACGGGGACGTATGCCGAACTGCGTTGACAGCTTCCCAACCCAAGGTTCGACAGGCCGGGTTCGACGGCACGCCGAACAGACATGAGGTGGGCTCATCTGCCATAGCCTCCCTTCATGTCCCCTCCCCCCTTCATCCGCCAGCACATCATTCAATTGTATGCTTTGATCGAGCTGTCTTCTGCTCCTCCTACACCTCAAGCTTCTCCAATTCTCCCCCAACCATGACTCGCAACGTCATCGCAGGTGCCATGTAACCCGGCGATGTCTCTCTCAATCAGCAGAATACCACCAACAAAGCAAGCGGGGCAGTGGTTTTAGAGTTGAAACATATCATCGTTCACTTGCGGCTTCTTCCATCTTCTTCTGCCCACGAGGGGGACAGATCCGCCGGTTCCCACGCAGTCCACGACTACAAGCGTCCTCGGCCGCTCTGACACATGTCTGGCCCTGTCTGCCCATTTTCCTTTTATTGCCGTAGGGAAGCACGTCCGCCTCCTTATTCCTCCCAGAATTTCCTACTTTGATAGGGGTTTCGCCCACATGACACACGGCCTGTCAAAACTAAACCCGTACACGTCGACCGGCATTGGAAATTTGGGGTCACTGCACAGAAGACTTTCCATCTTCCTCAACCCCACGCGCGAAGACGGACATAGAGACGCGCGTTACCACGGTACCATTGCATACTGCATCTCCCAGACAGAAACATGGTCAACACGGGACACCCGAGCAGGGCATGCAAGCTCTGTCGAGCGAGGCGAATCAAATGTGACGAGACCAAGCCATTTTGCTTGAAGTGCGCAAAATCAAAGAGAGTGTGTCCTGGGTATCGCGACGCATTCGAGATCAATCTCCGCGATGAGACGCAATCAACTATTCGAAAAGCCAAGTCGGCAGCTTTGAGGAAAGCCATAAGGGAAGGACGCGCAACGGAACAGGACGCGGAGAATGAAAGTCCAAGTCAAAGCCAGAGCCAGAGCCAGATGCAGAGCCAGAGTAAGGCGAAGGTACAGGAATGGACGCCGCCGGCACCACCACCGCCTCGAAAACAGCAAATTGTCGCCATCCCGGAAGACGACTGGTTCGACCGACACTCTATGTCTTCGGGGTCTTCCGATGTATCACCATCCATGTCCTATGCGTCTTCGCTTTCGTACATCAGTAACCAGGCACCAGATACGTTTGTGTCTTTTAAGGAGTTGGAAGGTGGGACCTACGGGATGCCACAAACGTTGCAGACACCGCTCGACCAACAGGCCACCTGCTTCTTCCTCGCAAACTACGTGCTCGCTCCTCCGACTGGTGTGGGCAGAGGAATCCTCACATTCGTGCTCCCGTTGTTGAATATCCCGAGTTACCAGTATTCTCCGCTACAATCGGCATTTTCCGCAGTGTCAATGGCAGCTTTGGCAGGAAGACCAAACTCGAGACGACTGTTTTCGATGGCACATCTCCATTACAGCAAAGCACTCGAAGATTTGACGCGAGCAATGCAAGACAAGGTTGCTGTGAGACAAGACACGACTCTTGCGTCTGCAATCTTGCTTGCGTTTTATGAAGGTCTGGTGTCAGACGACGTGGAAATGTCGGGATTCAAGAAGCACATCTCGGGAGCAACGGCTATTGTGAAGCTCCGCGGACCTCAGCAAACAGCGACTGGTGTGGGATTGAGCATGTTCGAATTTGTGCGAGCAACATCGGTAGGTCCTCAAACGTGAAAAGCTTCATGCCCCTTTTGCTGACACACTCAGGTCCGACAATACACGTTCTTTGCAAACATCTCGCTGGAAGATTTGACGTGGTGGGCGCGGCAAGCAGTCTGCGATACCGTCGGTCATCAGGCTCTCGTCTTGAACCTCCAGACTACAATGATTCGTGCGGAAGCCGACAGTCTGCTGAAAGGCGCGAGGACAACCGACAAAATCGACAAAGCTCTGAAGCTGCTCCAACGAGCTCGGAAAATGGACGACGAACTCGGGATGTGGTTCGACAAGTGTCCGCCAGCTTGGAGAAAGGGCATCTCGGGCTCCGCGATTGACGTGCCTGATGACAAGATTGGCCTTGTTTCAGCGTTCCCCGGGCCTATTTACGATTATCCTAACGTTTGGGCTGCAGGAAAGCACATCAACACCCACGTCTCTAGGTTGCTGCTTAACCAAGTCATCGTTCGTTGCATCGCGTGGGTATGCGCACCGAGCGACCACACCTTGACCAAGGAGTACATCGACGCCAACAAGATTGGCAAGGAGCAAGTTGCAGACATCATCTCGAGCACACCGTACTTCTTCGGGTGGACGGGCGATGCCCTCAGCACCCCGTACTTTCCCTGTGGGACGTCAGAGATGCCCAAGGGTCTAGCCGGCATCTCTTGTATGTGGCCACTTTTGGCAACTGGTTCGAGCCGATTTGCCACAAGAAGGCAGCGCATGTACGTCAAGGCCCGTCTTGCAAAGATTGCAGAAGAGATGGGCATCCGCCAAGCCGATGTTTTTTCAAAGGTAAGAATCACGGGTTTCCCCCAAAGTTTGCTGTGACAAGCCAGCTAACAAAAACAGCAAATTATGCTAGGTGCGCCGGAACCAGACCCAGCCAACAGTTATTGCCCTGACACTTATCTTCATTTACGTACATAGCTTAGCGTTGAAGAATCATACCCCTTTTGCGATGTGAATGGGCTTCGTTCTTTTCTAGACCACTAATTTGCTGTCCTCGGCTGGGATTTTCATAGTGTCCACCGAGGCAAGGTTGTTGAGTTGTCCCGGAAGTGCAGCGATGCCATGTTATTGTAGATAAGATTGAAGCTGTCGCCACGGAAGTCGTCTTTCAAGTACTGCGTGCGATCGCTGAAGAACCAAAGAAGCTGGTGATCCTCGCTCCACTCTGGCCACTTCGCATAGCCGCCAGTGCCGATGTTGGGATCCTGATTGTACAGAAAGTTGAGATAGTACGTCCTCGTACTTTGCCTCGCAAACGTCGGCAATACCCCGAGAAACACCTGCACGATGTCCGACGCGTGAAAAGTGCCTAGAAGAGGAGTTCCGTAGCTGTAGCTATTGAGATACGACCAAACCGGAACCGAAGGATATCTTGTCTTGGCTGCGTACAAATACGAGCGTCGAGCTAGTGTAAATACGAGATCACCCAGAATGGCTGCTCTTCGTTTGAATCCAGGGTAGATTTCGTTCAGGATACCTGTTCTGAACGGACTCCCCGAGGAAATCCGGCGGTCGTAGGTGCTGACAAGGGTATTTAATTGGTCTCTAGACGCGTTGTGGAAGTAAAGATCGGACAAGTAGTCGACTAGTTGGGAAGTTGTCGCGACTAGAGGCTGAAATAGGGCAAAAAGCGTGCCCTCATCCTCTTGGTTCCCGATGATCATGGGCACAGCCGCGTACCGCCCATCCCTAGCCAGAATGTCGGGACTATCTCTTAGAACGACACCATCCGGTCTTGGGACGTATGCGAGAGCGAGCGATTCGAACGACAGAATACTCGGTACAGAAGCAGCCGCTTTCAGGAAAGTTTCGTAGCTAACGGATCGAAGACACTCCAGTGTATTGACAGAGTCAGAACAACCAGCAGCTCGAGCCACAGTATCGTAGACAAGCTGCCCTTTGGGGCAATCAACAGGGTCTGCTGGGACAACACTCCCGGAGTTCATAATTGCTCCACGAAACAACGGTCGTCCATTGTACTTGTTATCGCCATCGTACAGAGCCATCTGATCGAACACCGAAATTGCGCCGGCCGATTCGCCCCAGATAGTCATTCTGTCTGGATCACCCCCGAACGCATCGATATTAGTCGCGAGCCATTCCAGAGCCATCCGTTGATCCAGAAGCCCGAGATTCGCGGCGCCGTCCTGGAGGATTTCTCTTCCGGGAAGAAAGCCGAAGCCTCCTAGACGATAGTTGACCCCAACAAACACGAAGGGCTGCTTCAAGTCGATCGCATCGCGAACAAAGCTAGCGCCGTTATAAGAAGCTGTCGATCCAAATTCGAAGCCTCCTCCAAAGATCCAGAACATTACGGGCAACTTAGAGTTTGGTGTAGTACCGGCTGGTCGTTGGACGGTCACCGTCAGACAGTCTTCCTGGCCGGTGATGGGCTGGAATATCGGAAGCGTGAGCAGCGATCCGAGGGCATCGAGGATGATATTGCGACTATCGGTAGAGAGCACAAACTGTGGACAGGCGGCAGCGGTACCAGACGCGTCGAACGTCCCTAAAGACCCGTTGAGCCTCCGAGGGGGCTTCAGCCGTAGCGGACCGATGGGCGGCTTGGCGTAGGGAATGCCGGCAAATGTCTCAACAGAGCCAAACGTTCGTCCAAGAAAAGTGCCAGCCCCGGTATCGACAGCAGGTTGGGCAGTGCGTGGACTGTGTTTGTAGTTCTCGGGGTTGGCCGCAACTAAGGGCGGAAGCACAAAAGATGCCAGTACCAATACAGAGGAAGACTTCATCCTGGCAGCAGGTTGCAAGAGCAGCTGGAGACAGATAGGTGTCGCGATGTTGGATTTGGAGAGGAAACGTGCCGTATTTGAGCAAAGCAAAGGGCCAAGTATTCCAACAGAAGAAACATCGTCGTCGTGGGTCGAGGAGCGGTCTCCCTCTCAAGGCCGCTGGTTCCCCGACCGCACAAGACATTGTCTTGTAGAAACAGCGTTGCAATGGCTCTTCCGCCCGCTGATTCGGCCACGGCTACGGAGGGCAAGCGCGGCGGGGGGTGAGGCTCAACTGCAATAGTCTCGCGAAAGACAAGCACGTGAAGGGATCAAGCCCAATCGGCGGGCCGCTGATCGTGTGCCTCCCGAAGAATAAGAAAGCGCCTAGCGTGGGTGACGGCGGTGTCATCTTGTGATTTGCAGATCTGACAGGCGACTGGCTGCGCTAACACACCACCGCGGACAGCTGTGCAGTGCGGCCATGCATGTCGGGAAGACTGCGTGACCCACGAGGCGCATTTGTGCCGATTTGCGTCGTATCCTGACATCTCCAAAGCCCTGTCCACCGGCGCTATTGCTTGAGGGCGCGGAGCGGGCAACGAGAACACTGGGATGTGATCAAACTTGAGCCAGATCTGGTCCCAAAGGCAGGAACGCAGGCAGACGTTGCTCCAGCGGGAGCCGAGGGGGATCGATGCCGAATGCCCTTTTGGGGCATGTGGGTGGCAGGCAGAGGCCGACTGCCTGGAGGGGGGCCGACGCCATCTCGCATACGGGAAAGCGCATGTCTGTACGCTGGTTTCTGGTTAGGTAAGTGCACACAGCACACGAGGTTATTCACGGCTGTCCTGTCTCTAAGGGGGTTTTCAACTGTCATCGCAAAGTTTGTGTTATTGAATGCCAAGGGGCCGAGCACTTCCTCCAAGAGGATACCGAATCCTCTCCTGCCATCTGCCTGCGCACGTCTCGAAAAGCAAAACCACCATGACGCTAGCCGTAGCTGAATGCCCGATGCCTCTTCATCCGTCTATCCCAAACACAAGTTTGAATCGTAACCCTCATCAATGTACTGTACTGTTTTCCCACAACTCCGATTGCTGAATGAGTCAAATGTCCGTATCTTCGACTGGTTGCTGACCCTCAGCACTGGAGAAAATGCCATGCTCCATCTTAAACGCCTCGTGGCTTCGTTATGCAGAGATCAAATCGCCGCCATGCAACGTCTCTAGACGACTACTCCCACCTGCCCGCTTTCCTCGTCAACTAAACATCTCCGTTTCCCACTGAGAGGCATACCGTCGGGTGCCTCTTCCTCGAAGCTGCCGTTAAACACTTCGGCGAGGGCTTCGCGATCTCGGCGTCGCTTGAGCTTGTCGCTGCTCTGTTCCGCTTCTTCCTCCCATGTCTCCATGTTGTCCTCGTCGAAGTGTCCCACAATGTCTTGCCCAAGAACCTTGCCCAGCCGCTCCTTGAGTCCCAAAATTGGCCAGACTGGCACTCTGGTGTACTCGATGCGGATACCGCCGCCCTCGTTGGCCGCCTCCCCCATCCTCTCAGCAAGCGTCTTGCCAGCCCCGGCGCCGGGGTTCTTGGTTGGCTCATGGAACTTGCGCAGCAGTTCCGCCGTCACCACACCCTTGTAGACAATGAACTCGGATGCGTCGTTGTCGTTGGTCAAGATGTGAACCGTGACGTCGTGGAACTCTGGCTCCCCAAGCCCCAGTGACAGGGGCTTTGAGGGGAACCATTTATTCGCAGTAGGCTTGGGCTCCCCATAGAAGCGTCGCTGCGCCAGGGCAAGAATGATACCGACCAAAAGAGGATCGTGGTTCGGGTTGGGGGGGATGAACATCTTGGAACGCAATTGTTGCAAACGCTCGACTGGTCCGTTGTACGCACGGTTGGGGCCGGGTATCACGCGATACATGTTACGCCGTGTTGCGGCAACCGACGCTTTGCCGATGTAAGCCAGAACTGGCTGAGTGAAAGGCGGTTGCTGGCTGGCATTTCCACTGCTGGCTCCGTTGCTGCCGTTCGTGCCTGTAGGGACACCGAAAGACTCGGCAGGACGCGTCGATGCTGATTCGAATGAGGCGATCGAGCCGCTACGCGACGGTGTCGCGTCCCAAGCCACTTGCACGCGGCAAGTATCACGATAGACCAGACCACCAAAATAATGGTGGAGGTCGAGCTGTGTCCTGGCGCGGGACAGCTTGCCGGGATAGAGGGTCGAAATGACGGTGCGTATCGAGTTGGTGTAGAAGGTTCTGTTGGATCCAGGGGCCAGCATGTTGGTGAGCTCGCGGCTCAAGGTTGTTGCCGCTGGAGAAGGCTTCATATGGCATCTTGAGGGCGAGACGGGGGTGCCGCGCGGTGACTGAGGGGGGACTGGAGTATTGGAAGGAGGAAGCTCGACGAACCGCGCATCGAGAAGGCGAACGTGCAAGTCGGTCCAGCAGATGGGGCGCACGAACAGAGAGATGCCGGCGTGTTCCCACATGAGATCGTAGAGGGAACCTTGGTCAGGACTGTAGACGCGACATGTTCGTTTGCGCTTCGCAGGCGCGGTCATGGTCGGAATGGGACTTGAGGAGGGAGGGGTGGCGTGGATGGGTTCTGGCGACGACATTGTCGAAACGGTCGGCGCGCTGCTGGGGAGATCCATCTTGGCGATGGGTAAATCGGCGGTGTTGCGCAGATGTCCGAGGAAGCTGCTTCTATTGAACACTGATCTTTTCGCTTGTTAGCATACTAGTAAACGCAGAAAGGAGGGTTGTTGCAAGGGATGATAAAAACAACAGCGGCGAGTAGGACAGGAGGGCGGCGACAACAATGGAAAGGATAGTCTTACTCTAAAATGAGCATCGGTGTGTGGCGCACTCCCTTTCGTTCTTTTCGGGGCCTCTTGGGGGCCCTCTGTGCCTCTTGGGGGATCCCACGTTGGACGCGACTGTGGACGGTGGTGGTGGGTGATTGACGGGGCAGAAGCCGGGGGTTTAGTCGGCGGAACAGGGTGCGCGACGCGGTTTTTTGAGAGTCGCAGTGGGAAAGCGAAAGAGAAAAGAGGAGTCGATCCGCAAATGTTCGGAGAATACCCGTCTTGTATGCGACGTGACCAAGGTATTTGAGTAGCGTCGGTATGCGTCGCAAATCTGTTGAGATCGACGATGCGTTTGAAGCCGGCGCCGCAAAAAAGAAATTCTCGCAATCCGGGGGTGGTGCTTCGCTGGGAGAGGAGAGGGGGGCGCACAACGGAGAGAGCGAGGGCGGGAGAAAGAGAAAAGAGGCGATGCGATCGATGCGCTGGTTGATGTGTGACGGAGTTGGTGGAGCTGAGGCGGTTGATGGGGGCTGAAGGTGGAATACCTAGGCGATAGGGAAGCGGAATCCAGAGAAGGGGAAAGGGTTGATCGTGGGAGAGCAGTGACTGCTGAAACGCGGGATGCGCGAGTCAAATAACAATCAATGGTGACCACGACTGACCACGACCACGACCACGTCAATCGCTCTTGCTGTTCCAGTTTGTGGGCGGCACAGAGTACGAATCCAGAATCCAGATTAAAGAAAAACTGGGAATGGCAGGAAGCACTGTGACCTGGAGGTGAGGGTGCCAGTGGTGCCTGCCTGCCAAAAGCGCCCCCGAAAACGGGCCAGACTTGCCCTCTGCAACGGTAGGAGAGACCTTGTTGGTGGTGACGGTGACAGTGACAGCGTTGTCACCGCTTCGCCTGCAGCCACGCCCCGCTCCGCTGCAAGCACTGCTGGACGGGCAGCGAAAGGGCGCGACTTGCCACCCTGCCGGGCCTGGTCAACGCCAACAACCAGACACGCCGGATGAGCGAAGTCATGTGATCCCAGGCACCAGCCCCCTCGCTTAGATGGTGGCCTGCGCCTTGGCCCGTGAGGTGGCCTGTGTGGCGTCTGCTAACAGGGAGCAGCCTGAGTCATCATCAAGCATAGATCCCGTGACTAGACTAGTCACGTGATGTCTACAGAGCTGCGCCACCTTCCCCCCCCACGGCTGATGGCTGAAGCAGTGAACAGGAAGCTGAGGTCAATGCACCGCTGGCGGTGCAGTGAGAGCACAGGTGCGGTGGACGTCAGTCAAGCCCCACCACTCCTCCATCGGCCGCTGCTTCGTGCCTCAGTTGACGTCTCCCCATATTGCGCCCAACCAACCATCACGACCAGCTTCATTCCCGACCGGACCAATCTCCTGGTCACGAAGCTGTCAAAATGCCGGTATGTCCAATGATCTTCCAACTGCCATCCAGCTCAAACATGGTGGATGAAACGACACCGCTCCCCCATCATCCATCGATTGCTAGCTTGCTTGGAGCTCGGTCCCGGGCATGAACCGAAGCTGACGATACACCCATCCAGGCCTACAACTCCATGTTCAATGCCGACCCCAATGTCCCTCGATTAATAGGCAACTTTCCTCTGCTGCCGCTGCGAACAAAGACCCGCGGTCCTGCCTACACCCTCCCCTTCCCGAACCCTCCTCTGCCCGCCAACGAGTCTCCCGACCCGGACAGCGAGAGCTACGACATCCTCGACGAGGTCCTCGCCCTCTTCCGCGCCAACACCTTCTTCCGCAACTTCGAGATCCAGGGCCCCGCCGACCGTCTGCTTGTCTACGGAATCTGGTTCGTCAGTGACTGCCTGACCAAGATCAAGCCCAGCGCTGGTGTCCGCGATGCTACCAAGGATGTCCTGAACCTCGCCCTCGACACCAACTTTGCCATTCCGGGCGACCCGGCCTTTCCTCTCAACCAGGTGCGACGCACTGCTAACATGACCCTTTCCCGCTTCGTCCACTGACAACTCACCGCTAGATGTACGAGCCTCCCCGCGACAGACAAGACGCCGAGCAGCTCCGACAGTACATGTCCCAGGTCCGTCAGGAGCTGGCGGCGCGCTTACTGGCGAGGGTCTTTGACGAGGGCGGTGATGGAAAGCCGAGCAAGTGGTGGCTGAGCTTCACCAAGAGAAAGTTCATGGGCAAGGCGCTGTAAAGAGGCTGTTCAATATCAAAAAGTCCCAGGGGGATGACGACCATCAGGAAGAACTCATTTTACGTGTTTGACTTTAGAGCGACCGGGCCAAAGATGATGCCATTATACTCATACGGCTCTGAAAGCCTCAATGGAGATGCCAGGGTATCTATATGCAAGCTGCCATGTTTTCCCTGTTCGCCCCGCATCCACCGTGTTGCGTGTATTCTGTACTCCGCGTAACCGTCACATTCTCTAGCCATGTGTCTCTATGCCTCCGTCTTTCTTCTCTTGAACTTGCCGCGGGCCTCGACCTTACCCTCCGCTGGCACCGCCTTCCAGCCTGTAAACACGTAGCCCTCCGCTCCGCCACGACCCATCATCAACGGATGCGTACGCCCAGGGAGCACCTGCCAGCGCTTCGCGCGACTCGTCTGCACGTTGGCGCCCAGAAGCAGAGTCGGGTTGATCGGGAAGTCATCAGAGCCCTCCCAGCGCTCCAGCTCCTGAAGAGACTTGCCAACCGCCTCCGCAGGGGGGTTTGACGACCAACCCGCACGACGTGCGATGCTAAAGCAGTCGGCGAGCTCGGTCAAGGGCTCAATGCTCTGCGAGTATATCGCAATGGGAGCTCCGCCGGCCAGAAGGGGCAGGGTGTGGCGCAAGACGGAGACAATGTCCATCGTGGTAGCGATCACGAGGCCGGAGAAGCCGCCCGCACGTGTAGAGTCGACAATGTAGCGAGTGCGAGCCCAGCGTCTACGCTTGCGGTGGTAGTTTCCTCGGCGATTAGCCTTCCAGGAGTGAAGCACCTCGTCGGAGACATCGGGGGGCGGCGTGGAATATGTGACGTCCTCCTCTGGCTCCAGCAACTGCAGCCAGGAGATGGGGAGCAAGTTGGTGGCCAGGGGGTGAAGGGGGTGCGGTGGGTTCGGATTTGTGCTGTCGAAGTTGTAGTACTTGAGGAGGGCGAGGTTCGGTTGGCTGTTGGGGTGGATGAGGGTCAGGGTGTTTGTCGGAGCGAAGATAGACTCGAAGTCGTCGCGGCGGGGCGGGTGCCTCTTGCGAGGAGCTTGTTGCTTCTGCTCCTCCCCATTGTTGACCGCAGATGCGTCGGGCATGGCCTCGTCGGGCTTCGCGGTGTCCATAAGGGCAGCATCTGCGCTCGTCTGCTCCGTCTTTGTCGTGGTCTCTGCAAGCTTGTCTGCGGTTACGTCGGCGTCGGCGCCCTCCTTCTTCTCCTCGGAATCCTCGTCCTCTTCAGTCTCGCTCTGGTGCAAGATCCCCATCCTCTCAGCCATAGCAGCGGTAACAAGACCAGCAGTGTCATCCACCACGAGCCACCGGCCGCAGATTTCTGACTTGTCCAGCATACCGGAGCCGTCAGCCGTCACCATTTCTGGCTTGTCTGTGGGAGGTAGTCCGCCGAAGTGGACGTTAGCCCAGCAGCCCAGCAGCCCCATCATCTCCTCTCTCATCTCAAGAACCTTGCCGGCATCCTTCTCCTCCAGCAACCACTTGCCCAGTGTCAGGGTGTCCAGCGGCTGTATCGTGAAGCGACGGATGTACTTCTTCGTTTTCAAAAGCTTATACTTGGCCAGGGAGAACGACGTCTTCTGGTCAATGGCGGTATGCGACAAGAGCAGCTTCGCAATGATGTCCTTGCCGGCGTCGGTATTGCCCTGCTTCAGCTGCTCAATCTCCTCGGTGGTCAAGGTCTGACGGGCAGTTTCGTCGATGATCTCGCGGCGGGATCGGGCGACAACATCGCCGCTCTCGTTATCAACGACGGCAAACTCGGCGCCGTCTGGGGCAGCGATCACGTTCTCGAGGTTGACACCATCTTCTTCGGCAGGCTCTGCGGTCGTGTCGGCGAGGGCGTCGGCGTGGATCTCGCTCGGGGGAACAACTCGTAGTCTGTTGTAAGACTCGCCTTCGCGCTTGTCTTGAATCTCGTAGGTGAGGTGGTAAGGTCGATCAATTACGAGGTTTGTCGGGAAGGAGCCGAGTTTGCCCAGGGAGATGGTCCTGGAGGCCATTAGCTGAGGTCGGAGACGAGAGAGGCGCAAAGCTGAGTACGAACGTGTTCGGGACGATCTGCAAGACCTTTGTATCTTCCGATAAAAGCTTTATGGACACCCATTGATTTGGCTTCACGAGGGAGTACATGATTGCGACGCAGGTTCACCAGGCGAGGTGGTGGTGTTGGTGGTTCAGCCGACGGAAGCCTTTGCGAAAAGGAAAAAAAAAAAAAAAAAGTTGGTTGGGGTGAAGCGCCAATTGGGCTTATCGTTATCGGGGAAATCAGCAGAGGCCAATCGAAAGTTAGCAGTTCGTCCTTGTCACTCAGGTACCCCGCGCGGGGCAATTCTAGTGAGTGCGCCGCTGGAACCTTACCTTACTTATGAGAGCCCCTGAACTAACACCCGCCTACCTTAAGGTACCTGGGCATCACCTACGATCGTCCGAACTGTCACTTCAGACGCCGCCACGAAACGGACATGCAATGTCATTTATCAAGAGCATGTGTTTAATACCCAGCTGTTTAACAAATTACGAGCGTCAGCATGATGGCATGCGCCGGTTCATTGGTCAATCCAACTCAATCATCGCCTTCGCGTCTGGGAACGTTTCCGGAACCCAAGACAACTTTCGCCCTTTCTTCCATGCCCATCAGCCGGAGAACGCCAGCGATCATATGCAGAACGATCGTTAAAACTCCAAGAACAATTATCGGGAGCAATGTGTAGGTTGTGAAGACTGAGCGAGCGATGAGTTAGTGAGAAAATCAACACGAGCAGTGAGGCCGTCAGGATGACTTACACACTCCGCCTCCGGTCTGCTTCGCCACATCGAACAGCTCTCCGCGCATGATGTCAAGTGCTCCCTTCTCCCACTTCCACGGCCCGACAAGACGAAACTTGCTGTTGAAATTTGATCCCATGGCCCATGTCAAGAAAGCCTTGAAACCCTGGCGTCTCATGAAGGTGAATGTCGGGGCGGCACCCATATCGAGGGCAAGCTGGTACGCGTACGATTCCTGCTCAACTCCGTGCTTGGTCCTGAAGAAATCATGGCCGCCTCGTGCTTTTAGTGCATAGTCGATTTCGTAGTGAGTTACAGAATCCGCGTACTCAGAAGGCGAGGCAATCTGCTGTGGATACTTGTGACGAAGGAGATTGAAGACCCAAAGCTGTGCTTGCAACTCTGCGAGCGGGGGTATGGCGCCTGCATTCAAGTAAGCATCTTTTCGGGGCCTACGATAACTCCAGGATGACTCACCTATTCCAGGCCGCACAAACCCAATGAAGCCAGCCGTGACATCTCCACGTCTCCATATGCCACGAATGTTCAAATCATCTGGTTTCGGGTAACCCTCCCCTAAGAAACCAAAACGGCGAACATATCCTGTAGCGAGCACAAGCAGGTCCGGTCGCAACACCTTCGAAGTCGCTTCCTTCTGATCGAGTTTTTCACTGCGGGGAAAGATTGCAGTCCCGGATTTTGTGAACGAGATGGGCCAAGGTGCGGTCATAATCTTTCTTCCCCCGGTATCCTTCAGCTCAACATTCATCACAAAAGCTCGAATGCGGGAGAGAAGGTCTGTAGCGCGGTGACCTTCATTAAGATATGGGAGTGCGCGATCTGACTTAACAAGAAACACTAGTGCAGTTAGCTGAGTTGTCAGGAGCTTCCGCTGGAGTAAACCTACGAGAATCGGCGTTGTTCCGGTCTCCTTCTATTTGGCCAACCCATTGGTCAGGACCTGCGAGGGTCCCTCCCGATATGAATTGAAGAAACTTCAACGTCTTGTCATACAAGAACCATGGAAGTTGAGAATGCTGCAGTCTCTCTGGCAGGTATGCTGTATCAAGGACACTGGCAATGGCCGTGTCTACTGGCTTCTGATAAGGAGCTGGTTTCACAACCCTCATCACTATCGGGATTGGCAGTACCTGGCAAAGTAAGCCAAATGAACAACCGTGCTTCTGATTGTATGTGACATACCTTCTTGGCGCAGTAAAACCCATCTTTGTGGCACATCACCACCTCCCTAGCGTTCGAGGTAACGGCCAAGTGAGCCAAATCCATGGCAGTCTCGCCCGCTCCCAGAATCATCACTGATGTGTTTTCGCCAAATTGACGTCTGCTCTTGACCTTCGAAGAATGGAGCACAGACGACACGTTGTCCAAGCCCTCGATGGCAGGTATCGACGGGATATTGTTCAAACCAGAACAGACAGCGACTGCGTCACAGTCCCAAGACAACTCTTCAGGTCTGGCTTCGTCATCACCGCCAGGCCTTCTGTCAACATGAAGCTTGTAGAAGACTCTGTGGCTGCCCTGAGTAAGTCGTGACACTTGAACAATCTCAGTCTGGGTCTCGATTAAGTCCCAGAGTCCGAACTTCGTGCAGTACGCTTCAAGATAGCGCACATACTCTTCCATAGGAAGAAAATCTGGAAGCTCCTTGGCGACTCTGAAGTCCGAAAATGCCGTCAGGTACTTGGACGAAACCATCTGTCTCCAATGTCAGCCTATTGTGTGATTGATCCATACTCTCTCCGATGACGGGCGTTGCAATAGAATGAACCAAAGCTTATTCAAGGAGGTCAGAGTGACAAATCATATACATACTTCTGCATCCTCGTACACCTTGTGTCTGTACACGCCTCCTATGCTTTTCTCCCGCTCGAAGATCCGAATTTCAATCTCAGGCACGCCGAAATATTGCTTGGCCTGGCTTAGGTACTTGGCAGTAACAAGACCAGAGGCACCGGCGCCGATGATGGCAACTTTCATCGACTTCATGCTCAGGATATTCTATCGTCGAAAAAATGTTGTTCTGGCGAAGAGATCTGCTTGCTGTGACTCTTGCTATTATTGAGATTTTCAAAGGTCAGTGGGCTGTGGTCGGGTAGTTGCACCAACAAGCACCAGAACAAAGCCTAGTTATGTTAATGTCCCAGAATAGAACAGCCAATCAGAATGTGCAAGACCAGAAAAAATGACTGTTTGGTTGTCTCTTGGAATGGAAGCAGGGCGCTGTCAACTCAGTAATATAGAACACCAGATGTTCCTGTGGTCGCAGGGGAATCTCGGCATGGATCGGTGCCTGGATGTTGTTCAGCGGTCATGTGGCGCAGATGGGCACACCCGACCAAGAAAATCGATTGTATTGGGGGCCGAGGGGGCCATTCTTGAGGCGGATTTCACCGGGGGGCAGAGGCAAGGGAAATTTGACATGAAAGACTTTCAGCAGAGTGACACATGATCAGCGGTGTGGTTGACACACAAAGATAGAACGACATGGTGTGGTACCTAAGAGAGGTTATGCCATTCATCGTGAACAGCTCCGCATATTCGGTGATGATAAATACCCGGCTTTGAGATAGAAATTTGAACTCGTCAAGAAATAATACCGCAGGCCTATCACAGCGCCAAGTGCCTCATTTCCGGGCGAAGAAATGAGACACTATGCCCCTTACTGGAATAGTATGCTATGTGAATGTGTATGAAGGATCTGGGCTTACTACCATAGCGAATGACTCCTGCCTCTTAGTTGCAAGCAGGGCTGACAGTAGCTGAACTGGATAATGTGCCAAGGTGGCGGAGCCGGCCCCCAACTGAATTCCAAGGTTTCGGTGAAGAGTCCAGTTGCGTAATTAAATCTCGGGCGAACCTGAACCAACTTCTGGCCATGATTGGTCCGTCACATATTGCACTCAATCGGGCAAGGCGGGAATAGCCAAAATGCTGTGAGTTCCTTCCCGACCTGTCACATCTCGATCATATCATGCATGTTTGCTGGAGCCGCGATGGTGACTCTCACAATAAGTAGAAAACAACGGAATGATTTCTGCATGCGTGTGAATTTCGCAGCTATTTGGGTTTACTGTGTGACGGATCATCGCTCGGTGGGTGTTACGTCCTGTACGGAAACGCGCTTTCATCCCTGGGACAGCTCGTGTCACAGAATGGCATATCATGGCATATCGCTTGTTACTCTTCATACACTTAGATGTAAATCTGTTACGTGATGGCATTATATCTGTTTTAATGACAGCCTGCAGTTGCACGTTGAACACCCGACCATGTCTCCAAATTGATATTATTGTATTATGCTGATGCTCTCAACCTCTTTTCCTCATTCAACCTCTCTATTTCCTCCCTCGGCCACCGCAGGAAGTCTGAAAACTCTGGGCCCAAGTACAAAGCGACCCCATGAAGAATGTGACTGGCCCAGCCATCCATGTACCATAGCCACTCTAGTGTCTTGAGGAGAACAACGAAATGCGCCAATATCAGAAGCGCGACGTGTCTCTTCTCCTTGAGACATTCCACAAACTCGTCCTCCATGCGATAAACCCACGCAATGATAATTTCCATCTTTCCATCGAAGGCATGTCGTGGCTTTTGCGCGGTGCCAAAGGTTTTCGCAAAGCACTCGGACAGATCGGTTACCACCTTCTCGTAAATCCGTGAGTTCTGGTCATCAGTCGCAGCTATTAGGTCAGAAATCCTGCACACAGCTGGTTCCCACTCGACAAGCCTCTCTGTCATCTTCTCCGCGGGTGGCTCCTCCTCCGGTTGCTCTGTCGGCATCGGTCCGAGGACACCGGCGAATATGGCATGGAAACCAATAGTTTCCACAACCATCCTGACTCCCCGCAAAAGTTCAAACCACGCTACTTCTGTGCCATCGGATATAATGAGAAGATGACCTGGGCTTGGTCGCTGTGCAAAACTGTACGAGCAGACCAGCGTTGAGGCAATGTACAGAGCCCCGGCATTCTCTGCGTTCAAGTTGGGTAGAATATCCATGATTTGTCGAAGACCAATGGAATAGTGTCCATCAGCTATTACTTCGAAACGAGCTGTTTCATCAGGCTTTTGTCGCGCTAGGTGTAACGCAGAAACTGCTAGCAGCAAATGCAGGACGCAATGATTGCTGAACGCGAGGCGTGGTACTTTTTCTCGCCAAAGAGGTAATTCACCAGGACAGAGATCATCTGAAGTCATGTAGTGATGCTGCAATTCCATGTCATCCACTGTCCACATCCACATCGGATTTGGTAATGCTGGCGGGCAGTCCACAGTGAGGGGCAAATCGCAGGGCGTGGACCCCAAGCTCATGATATCTGGCAACTCTGACTCGGCAGTGCTAGAGTATGGGGGACTTGGCCCTTGAAGTACGGGATCCCAGTTCTTGCGCGGACGGCCCCTTTTCCTCGGTTGAAGAGCAGCGTTTGCTTCAGGTGACATATCTGGTATTGATGGAGGATCCGGTTGAGTTGCCACAAGGGCGAACTCGCAAGTAATAAGTGCTTTCAAGCATTGCCCACATCTAGGCTTCACTTCGTCACACTACGTACATGTAAAGGTCAGAAAATGGACACAAGAGTTCACCCTTTCGGGAAGGATGTGTGCTTACCTTGATCCTTCTTCTTTTACAACTTTTGCAGCCGTTACGTGATTTTTTGTGGGATCTCCTCTTCGCGACGTGGCATGTCGTGCATGTGCAGCCCGGATCGCCATGTTTTGGGTTTGAGCCGCTGGTCTCACTCATTTCAACTAATTGATATGACGAGGATTTCTCAAGTTCGTATTGACAAGTATGAAAAAGTGACACTGACTGCGCTGGTGGGCAGTAGCCAAAGATGAAGTTGGCGATTGAAAAAATCACCTACGGCAAAGCGGCGGACGGCGCCGCTAATTAAGGCTCGACAGGCCTCTAGCTTCCCCTGAGCGGCACTGCCACATGTGGTGCCAAACATGCCAAACAGGGTGGTCCCCGCTGTGGAGGTGGCAGTTGATCGCAACCGACCATCGACTTAGTGGGTGACTCCTCCACTAACAAGTGTAACATCATTCTGTTGAAGAAGTGAGGCCGCTTAGACTCGTTGTGGTGTATCATTCTTCTGCAGCGTGAATAAGTTCATTTCAAAAAGGACTGGGCCCAATGAAATCTCTTGGCTCGGTACAGATCGTGCGTTTAGAGTGTCGATGAAGCTCAGGAACAGCGATGATTGTGGGGGTAGGGGAAATAATCGAGAGCCGGCAACTCCTCAGATACACGGACCCGGAGCCATCAACCTATTCACCTGGCTTGACAAACCGCAATGGAGCTGGAATAGAGGAGAGGAAGGCGTATTTATGTTCAGAAACAGCTCTTCACGAATTTCAAAAAGTACCGCGAGATGGTCAGTCAGTAGCCTCCGTCCACGGCGGGTCGTCCTGGAGCCCAGGCGCCCAGCACATTCTTCCGGGGGCAACGCTGCGTAAACCAATGAAGTGTCAGAGATTTTCGTATTATACGAAAATGCGACACGGTCCGCGCACATCAATAACACACCCAGCCAACCACGATCGTCTTCAACGAAAAGCTACGCGGCCTTCTATTAATACAGTAGTCTATCCCAAAAATCTTTTTAACCTGAACTGTCTATTTCACCCTGGAACAAGCAAAGCATCTAAACCCCCTAGACGTAACTACCTGACGGAACCCCACCGAGGTCTGGTACCGATGATCCAATGAACTTTGTCGATCTGGACGACTCGCAGAAACTTTTTACATTCCTTGCATTTTCATACCGTCTCCTTGAGACTTGTAGCCTTCGGTGACGGGTGCGTACTGCGTTCGGCCGATCACCTCATTCTCGTGCTGAATCAGGACGCAGCAAGGGCACCAGTACGCCGTACAGCAGTCGCCACACTGGCTGCCTTCGATGCCAAATTGCTGACGAATATCGGTTCGCTTGCTCATGAGGTACCTTTCATCCGGAACAGAGAAGTCAGCAGCTGGCCTAGGCTTGTTTGGCAGGTGAAACCCCACGAATCTGACTGGGGAAGTCTGGGGATGGGGCATTACTTACAACCAGCCAAAGCCAATAGAGCCTAGAGCGGATATCATAAAACACTCTCCATTGACAGGTGAGTAGTTTGTTAGGTTGGGATCTCTCATGCGTTCGGATGTCTTTCCGAAAACTGCGCACCAGGGTTCACGTCAGTACATTAGATTGATGGACCCAACTGCGTTGAAGTCTACTGACCCAAGCATGGCAACCACGTGGCCATCATGCAAGTGCCGCATGGGGAACAATCCATGAGGCTGCTGTTCCACTCTCGTTGCGCCATGATGCTTTTGTAGAAGAAGGATTCTGGTTGTATGGATGCGTGCCGCGTGTGGAGCTTGGCGTAGTCGGTATAGCAAGACCGTAAGGTAGGTCTTGGAAAGAAGTTCGGGTGAAGATATTGAAACAAGTAGAGATCGAATGAGAGTTGGTTTCGATTGTCAAATGAGTGAATTGAGAGATGAACGAGTGGCAGTCTGGAGCAACAGAATTCGGTGGCTTGTGTCAGCGTCGGCCATCTTTATACGCTTGCTGGCCTCCGGCGAAAATTGACGATTCCGTCGAAAAGCTCGTGCGTCTCAGTCAATGCGCATTGATCTTGACTGGTTTTCAATTCGTTTTCCAATCAGCTTCTCGAAATGCCATCTTTGCGGAGTATCTACCGGGGTGTAAATCGCGGAAAGGGTGCGATCAGTATCAAAAAGACCGTATCGAATACGAATTATTATGTCAGCAAAGTTTCGACCCTCAACACCACGACTCTTTTTAGACACTTGAGATAATCAGTGTCCCGTGGAGGACGTATTTCGCTGAGCTGGTTTAATCGAATCTCTTTTATTCGTTATACATCTGTCTTCGAGTTTAAGAATTATATCGACGGCGCCGACCGATGAATGCCACCGGGCCATCACGGTACTGATACGTGGAATGTTCACACGACCGACTCTGATCATTGATGAAGACATAGCCACTGAGGTGTGTTACTGCCAACCTCAAACGCTTGTCGCCACTGATTTTTCAATTTTGTATTATTCTGAAAGCGGAGGGAGGATGTTGATTCACTAAAGACTGTAAAACTTACAACTGATATTGAGGCGATCTTGAGGACGGGAGACCAGGTGAAGCGTCAGTGCGGGATCACGCGAACATTCTCCCACCATTGTTTATTGCAATATTACATCTTCTAAAACCTGAGCAGAGCCACTAAATTCTATGATAGGACGAGTTGTTCTGAGTTCGTGCCAGCCCACGGATGATACATGAACGCATCGCGTGTGTCCTCAACCCTCAGCGCAGGACATACTTGTCGTGGTGATATCGTGCCAAGAATTGCTGTCTCCCGAGGATACAGAGATCACGCGATCAAATGCCAATTGCGTCAACTGCCGAATACCGCTGAGAGAAGAACCACCCAGAACCTATATCTTTGATGTTCTTGGCAGTCTGATGCAAGAGCTTGGCAACTTCAGCTGGCAGGTGTGACCGTGTGAAGCAGTGACGCTGGCATAGCCACGATGAAAGCTTGGCGCTGCCCAATGCCTCCGAACAAGAACCATCCAACGTCCAATTGCAATTCATAACGCTCTTGACAGCTCTGCGGTTAGT
The DNA here is from genome assembly GCA_025328985.1 of Colletotrichum sp. SAR11_239. Classification (NCBI taxonomy): domain Eukaryota; kingdom Fungi; phylum Ascomycota; class Sordariomycetes; order Glomerellales; family Glomerellaceae; genus Colletotrichum; species Colletotrichum sp. SAR11_239. The sequence goes on along the minus strand of JAKMWZ010000084.1, from coordinate 112,369 downwards.
TACAGCGGTCCGAATCTAAGTTTGCCAAGCTTGAGCTATCTTGATTAAGATATCATTCCGGGTGATGTGCACCACGATGCTCCCGGTGTTTCTTTAGTAGCATGGGCTGCGGTGCCAATGTTTCAAGTCAATTGGAGGAGTACCCAAACATCAATGCATTCTCAATACCTAGCCAACGAAATATCTTTCTGCTTCTTGGCTGATTCTATTCCTCTAAAACAAGTAAGCGACCGTTGCACCTGGCTTCACCAAGACATCCCTCTACGGTTCATTCAGGGGCGCCCGAGTGAGCGAAGTGCCGTGGAACGGCCCGTGAAGTCGCACTAGCACCGTATGCGGTGGATCATGACCGGATCCGTCACCGAAGAAAGGGGGGTTGAATATGTTACTTCTTCAGGTTCACTTCGCCAAGCACTTGGCCGTTGTCAATGTGACGATTCTTTGTCATTATTCTTCTGTTTGATGCTAGCGACATACTGCCATCCTGTCTATGCTATGCCAAGTCCCCTTTTTTGATGTACATTAAATCTAGTAAAACGTTGCAATGACACATGAGCCAAGTAAAAATATTCCCTATACTTGGGAATGGGTATAGTGCGTTTAGAAGTGAGGAGCGTTGAGGAAAAGACCCATGAGGACACCACCAAGGGTACCAGCAACGGGGATGGTCATGATCCAGGAGAAGACCAAGAGACCGACACGCTGGAAGTTGACGGCCTTGAGGGTGCCGTTGCAAAGACCAACACCGACGGTAGCTCCAGTAATGCACATGGAGGTGGAGACAGGCAGGGAAAACTGGGAGAAGACGAGGACGGTGATGGCGGCACCCATTTCCATGGAGCTGCCACGACTGGGGGAGTGGTAGGTGATCTTGTTGCCCATGACTGCTTCTGGTTAGTGAATTATTCGAACATAGCGCTTGAATCGGTAGCTTACCCTTCATGATGTTGTAACCGTAGGTGATGAGACCGAGAGAGATAGTGGCAGAGAGGACAGCAAGCTGCCATACGGGAACAGGAGCCTTGGCGGCGGCGGCGTTACCAGTGCTCCAGGCAGAGTAGATGACAGCCCAGGGACCGACGGAGTTACCGATATCGTTGGCACCGTGGGCGAAAGAGGCAGTGCAGGCAGTGATGATCTGGACGAAAGAGTAGGTGTGCTCGACCTCGTTGGGGTACTTCTTGGCGGCGCCATAGACACGCTTCATGCGCTCACCCTCGGGAGTACCAGCAATACCAGTCTGGGCAGCGTGGATGTCGTAGTGGAGACCGTAGAGAGCACCGACGGTGATCATGGCGGGAATGCGCTTGAGCATAATCTTCATGTTGTGGAACTCGTAGATCTGGCCGGGGCCCATAGGGTTGTCGCGGAGGAGGCGCATGGCCCAGCCGAGAGGACCACGCTTCTTGAGGAGCTTTGCGTGCAGCTTGGCCTCACCTTCAGCCTGCAGTTGCTTGTAGGAAGGTCCCTGACCAATCTCGGCGGCGGCCAAAGACTTCTCGTGGGGGACGGAGGTCTCCTTGCTCTCCTTGAGAGGCTCGTCGCCAGACTCGGAGGCCTGGGAAGACTCGGTGTGGCGGGGAAGCTGCTCGTCCTCGTCCTCCTGGACGACGGCGTAGTTGGGAACCTTGGCCTTCTCAGCGTCGGCGGGAGCGGGGCGCTTGAACAGGAGGGGGCCCTGAATGAAGTGGTACCACTTGATGGTGTAGTCCTTCTTGATAACCTTGGCATGGACGAAGGGGACGAAGAAGAGGGCGGCCATAACAGCAAGACCACCGCCGGTTCCCATTGTGACGGCGGCAACGTACCAAGAGGGCTTCTTGTTCAAGCCCAGGTTGGGAGATCCCTTGTAGACGATGGAAAGCGTGCAGACGGTACCGGCGATGAGGAAGAAGAAGGGCGAGGTGTAGACAGCCCAAGGGACCGGGTTCTTGCGGACGTGGACCACGAGCTTGATGAGCATGAAGATGATGGCACCGAAGCATCCCGAGATGGCGGGAGCCATGCCCAGACCAGCGAAGATGGCACCGAGACCCTTTCCGTTGTTCCATCCCCATTGGACCTTGTCGGCGCCCGCGGTAGCAACACCGACACCAGCAACGGCGGAAATCAAAGAGTAGGTGGATGAGACGTGGGCGGAGTGTCGCGTGCACCACATGACCCAGGAAGAGGCAGCGGCGAGGGCGCAGGTGAAGGCGAGCATCTGGACACCGGCATTGTCGTTGAAGGCGGAGTTGGGGATGATGCCGTTCTTGATGGTCTCGGCGGTACGGGCACCGACAGTGATGGCTCCGAGCATCTCGAAGATGGTGCCGAAGATCATGGCCTGTCTGTAGGTAATTGATCGCGACGACACACTGGTCGCCCAAGCGTTTGCAACATCGTCTGAAGGTTCATGCGAGTCAGCCTCTGAAAGTCTATCTCATCGCGTGCAGATCGGTGATGGAGGGGCACTGAGGCCACCTTCCGTTGCACAAGCACCTTGACCAGCCGGATCGGAGTTGTTACTTACTGGCACCGTTGTTGTATGCGTCAAGCATGGCAAAAAAGGTGCCAATGGCAAAGACGTAGGTGTACTGATCGAGCGCCATTGTGACTGACTGCCGCTTGGCTGTGGCTTTGCGAGCAGAAGTGTTGTTGGTCTCGAGGAATGAGGGGAAGGGGGCGCTTGCTGAGGATCAGGACAGACACAAAAAGCGATTACGACCAGGGACGAGCGCACACGATAGACCTTATATGTGTCTGCTTGGCGGATGCTGGTTTACCGCAGAACGAGGGCGTGGCGGCCATCATTGGATGCAGAGACCAAACTCTGACTCCAAAGACTCTGCCCACACCCCATGCCCATGCCCCCCCCATGTCTCTCCAGGTTCAGTTGCTGAACCATGTTCCCCTCTTCGTCTCGATTCCTCGACTGCTGTATTCGTAAAGAGACGCCTCTCCCACATGGTTGTCCGTGGTCGATGAACCAGACCCGATGGACGGATGGCAGACTGGACGGGATGGATGCATCAAGGATGATAGATGGGGTTAGCGTGCCAAGATGTCGGTATCCCTAGCATACTAGTTCGGATCCACCCAGCAAGCTTTATTTGGGCGAAGAATCTCATCCCGCAAAGATTGGGGGCATCTGGAGTTGACGAATCATGAGTCGTTGCCCCTCCACGTGTGGCATCTCTTCGCTACAGTTGTTTGACTTGGTCTCAACCCCCCTGCTCCTCGAGGAGCATATTAAGAGAGCGCCAAGCCCTCCTGGTCTTGGCTTGTTCGTCTCTGCTTGTTGCTACGCCGTCCTGTTGCTGATGTTGCACACGACTCTTCTGCTCAAAGTATGAGAAACAGCGTTACCACCGACGAAAGACCCCACGCACGCCTCCTCCGACCGACGCTCGACCTACCGATAAGGGTTTGCCTCTCCGGTCCTTTTGAGGCTTTCTCGTTTCTCCGTATCCACCAACATGAAATGTTTCTCCTTTGGATCGCAGCTAGGCCCGTCCTGTACGGGGTTTTCCCTTCCCACTCAGCCACTGTCGCCCAATACCCCTCCGATCAACGCTTAGCACGGTGTCTCTCTTGACCACCCGGAATGCGTGTCCCAAGCACGTTGAGAAAAGTCTGTCGCCATATCTGCGCAACCAACTCTTGGCGCCTCGGTGCCCGGTTTGGTATAGCCCCGTAGTATGACCAACGACCGACGCCTCGACTCAGCAGAATAGGCAAACCCGGTGTCCGTATTGGCTGGCCGACGTTGTGATGCATTCTAGCTGAGGCCAAGAATGCCCAATCGTGACCGAGGACGCATGAGTTGTTCGGTTTGACAAATCCTTCGTCAGTGAGCTGATTTCCGCGAAATCCACGACCCGACTCGGTCCCATATGGAGGAAAAGCCGCCCGCCCGCAATGTCGCGGCCAAAGTGAACTATGGAGTAAAGGGTTGTCGCTCCAAGCCCATGACTAGTCTACCGCGGCAGGCCGGAGAGCTCCTAATTGCTCCGGCCCTCTGGGACACGTTATGGTTACATCCTGGTTCACGTCCATTTGCCTCCATTCGAAGCTGTCACACGTGTTTTTACCCTCATCTTCCAAGGGCACAGTTGCACCCGGCGAATTCTCTTCAGAATTCCATGCATTGACGTTGATAATTGCGACACTCCAATATCCAATTTACGACTGACGTTGCAGAGACGATGAAAATAACACGTCGCCAAGTCGGGTACGCGATGCCAGGACGCACCCAAGCCTCTCGAACCCGCCGATCGGGACTGAAGGAACAAAATACATGCCACAGCAGTGGAAAAAAAAAACCTGGCAAGGCTTGCTACAGGCTGACAATCGAACCAAGCTTTCCGCCTCCCTGATGACAAGAATCTCGGCGCTCCAGTGTCAGGCGCAGAAGGATGTGATGGCTGCATGCCGCAGTATTGGCAAGGCTTGACGCCTTCTAGCCGTGTCCAGACTCCCTGGAGATGACACGGCAAGTTCTCGGCGACCCGAGTTCTCGGATTGAAGTCCACATGCCATCCGTGACAATTTTCTTCTTCTTCCCATCTGGGTCCAGGTCCAACCAAGGCCGCGCCGCCTCCGAACCGCGTGCTGGACGGCCAAGACCGCGACCCCCACCTCCCCGGCTGGCCCGCCCACACCCGTTCGCCGCGGCCGAGCCCACGTGCTCGCTTCGTAGGCCAGGAGAGGCCGCACCCGTTCGCGAGGCCAAGTCGGCTCATTTTGGCTGGGCGATGCCTCGGCGATGGCCCTGCAAGGGGGTTGCAAGCCGGCCCTGGCTCCTTCAACAGCGCAATCGTCTGCAGCAGCGGCACGCCACATTCGCCTGTTCGCCTGCCAGATGAAGCGCGTGTCGAACAACCTCACGCGCTATTGGATCTTTTGACATTGGTGGCATTGGCCGTGGGCCAGCCTAGAAGCCTTTTCGAATCTTCTTCGTCCGCACAGCTGGGGTGCTGCATTGCTGTCTGCATCTGCGAGTTGCATCCGCTGTTGAGACACGTTCTGTTGCCCGACTTGGCGAGCATGACTGATGTTCATGTAAGTTTATCGCCACCCCGGATACGAGTGGTGTCCTGAGGCTTCCCGATAGAGTTCGTAAGTATGTAGTATGGTTCCTTGGAGCCTTGGCATTCCTTCATAATGCTGTTGTTGGCCGCCACTTTCGTAGACTGCTTCTCAACGGCAGGCGCAAGAATGGGAACTCTTTGATCCTCAAGAGACACCTGAACATGAGGAAAGCAACTGCCAACACCTGTATCTACAGACTGGGATAACGCTTGCTGCGGTCGAAAACCACACGTGACGCCGCACCGCTTTTGACACCTATGTGGCCCCCAGAGAGGAACAAGGTTGCAGTAGTTCAAGACACATGGGTCAGAGGGTCCCTGTGAGACCAAAGCAACATCGACATGCGAACCAGCTGCGGAGACCCAGTACATGTTGCCGCCGTGCATGTCAAGCACCCACAGGCATGGTCACCGCCAGCCGGGACCCGGCAGCCCGGCAGGGTTGTCCGTCCGGTCTGCCATGGTGGGTCGCCCATGCCGATGGGCCGACAGCTGGACCGCCTAGCGGCAGACCTATCTCTATGTTTATTTCCACTTCGACTCTTTAAAGACATGATTCGAAAGGCCGGGGTTCGTGCAGGTGTGGCAGGCCAGTGATGCACCACTCGGGTGGGAATGCCTGCTTCGAATTCGACAACCGAGTACTTCGAAATGGGGCTTGTCAAGGCAGCACCTACCGTAGCAAGCATGCTCGTCACTGCACCCAGATACATGTCCATTTTGCGGAGCGAGCAAGGTGATGCCATGTGCGTGAGTACATGCAGCTTCTCCGTGAAGCACGGCGAAAGATGTGGGGCGCGCGGGGAGGTTTCCCGGCCCGGAAAACCACTTCCCCCGCCGCAGCGGCCGTGACGGGTTCGGACCGTTTGTCTGTTGGTACGGCTCACGGTTTCCGGTAGCCAACGGTCGCGGGAACAAAAATAGGGTGTTTGGATAAATCAGGTCTGTTGCGCACTCTCCTCAAGACTTCTCAGGAGGTCCCGATGTAGGCGATTTGTTTGACCAATCCCACAATGACAGGGAAGAAAACAGCACTTGTGTTTGGAGCCAGCGGCGTCTCCGGCTGGTCATTTGTCAACGAGGTTCTCCATGACTACCCCACTACCGGCATCTGGGACGGCTGCATCGCACTCACGAATAGGCCACTTGATCTCGAAAAGACTCTATGGCCCAAAGATGAGAGATTGTCCGTCGTCTCCGGCGTTGACTTGCTGGGAGGGGATCAAGATGAGTTGAATAAGATAATGAAACAGAAGGTCACAGGCATCGAGAAAGTTACCCATGTCTTCTATCTAGGTTCGTTAACCAGAGTCTGCGATGGAGATATGGGAATACTCACAGACATCCGGTAGCTTACAAGGCTCACACGGACCGCAACTATGAGGCCGAGTATCACGAGAACATTGACATGTTCAAGAGGGCTGTCATCGCTGTAGATGGCCTCTCCCCGGCACTTGAGTTCGTCGTTCTACAGACAGGATCCAAGGCCTACGGCTGTCACCTCCTTCGTAATCGGCCAAGCAACATGGTTCCTCCAATGAAGGAGACGCTACCGCGAATGAGCCCGCCGCATGATGCAGGCCTCTTCTACTACCCGCAGCTGGATTGGATCGCCGAATATGCCAGCGACAGGTCTTGGTCGTGGTGCGAAACGAGACCCGATATTGTCGTCGGATTCGTCCCCAACGGCAACTGGTACTCTCTTGGGACCGTCTTGGGCATCTTCTTCAGCTTGTATCGCTACATCCATGGTGCCGGCGCTGAGTGTCCCTTTCCTGGATCCGAGGATAGCTGGAACGCGCTGAGTGTAGATGCTTCGGCGGACATGATTGCGAGGCAGACACTTCATTTGTCAACCACGGCCGCCGGGTCCATCAAGAAAGGGGATGCTTTCAACGTCGGCGATGCGAAAAGGGCGTCGTGTTGGCGAGAGAAATGGCCAGTGCTGTGCGAATATTTCGAGTTGAAAGGCGTAAAGAGCAAGCAGGACAACCCTATTGAGGTGCGCAAGTTCATCCGGGAAAACATATCGAGGTGGGATGAGCTGGAGACCAAGCATGGGCTTGAAAAGGGGCATGCCGACAATCCCATGATCTACCCCGGATTTGAGTACTTTCTCCTGACGCAGTTCGACACGGACCGGCAGTTTGACATGTCGAAAATGTACAGCACCGGCTTTGGCGAAGAGCGATCGACAATCGAGGCTTGGGGGAAGGTGTTTGACCGGATGAGGGAGGCCAGAATCATCCCGTCGGCGTTCTGAGTATCATGTCTGATTGAAGGCGTGGGAGTAGATACGCGGCGCATTCGATGACGCGACCGCGACCTCTGTAGTGGGATCCCACATCTTCGAATCTGAATGTCAATCCAAAGAGAGGATTTGCCCTTTTTTCAAAAACTGGTGTAGAACTCATCGCGGTAAAAGGGTCTTGGCCGATATAAAGCGTGCCCCCGATGCGGTATTTTCGACGTCCCTCGGTGACGGTTTGGGGAAAAGGGGTGCGCACCCTTGCCTGTCACGCCCAGTGTGCTCGAATTGACCAGCTTTGCACTGCGGCAATGATTCGAAACGCGCGGGATATCAATACGGCGCTAGCCATCACGACTGCTTGTCAGATCTTGGCATCAGAGTTGTGTTGGTGCCAAGGAGACGCGATGGCTTCTCTCGTTGGTCATCGAGCGGCCGTCGCCGAAGTCAGCCTTGGCATAGAGAACCAGTGAACAGATGGAAGCAGCTGCACGCAGCTGGTGATTTGGAAGCAGGGATTGAGTCGCACTCAGCGTGAGCGGCCGCCCACTCTCGCGCGCGCTGCGAGTCATGGCGCAAACTCCCGTCCGATCTCCAACGGCTTCGCCTTCGGCAGTTCACCCTCAGTCCGCTCAGGTCACATGGCTGTCCATGCTTGGCAAAATGACCAAAAAATACCACAGAGGACTGTGAAAGGCTTAATTGATGGGTTCTGTTAAAACCACACACCTTAATCAGTAAAACCACAGGGTGGGTCTGCTACACTGCCAGCTAGCTAACTAGAGGCTTAAGATTTAATCGATAAACTAATAACTAATAACGTTTTTTTTTCTTATCGTAACAGCTATATTACGTCTTATAGCTATTTTAACTATATACCTCTTCTACCTACTCTATACTACTTAGAAATAGCTAAATCTACTACTACTAATAATATTACTATTAATAACTCTAACTCTAATAACTCTAATAACTTTAATAATAACTTTTTTATTACTAATAGTGCTAACTTACTTTTAGATTGGATTACTTTCTTAGAAATAAAGAGAAGTAACTCTATTACTAAAGCTTATACTTATAAAAGCTATATAGATAGGGTTTATAACTACTCCTCTTAGATTATATATATTAACGTTATCTATAACTACTCTAATACTAAAAAACCTAAAGCTAACGCAGAGCTATATATTAGTAAGTTAAAAAAGTGTAGCTACTTATAGTTAGCTAAGATTATATAGCATAAAGCTAGCTAGTAGTACTACCTCACTATACTCTATTATACTTATAACTATAAGCTTTCTACTCACCTTAAAGCTTATACTAATCTATACTATCTCTAATAGAGTATAAATACTAGCCTTACGCGAGAGATTAAGCAACTATTAAGCTTTACTACTCTTACTACTAATTAAATTTATACTAAGATATATAAAAACCCCTCTTCTTAGCGTAACCCTAATAATTTAAGCAACTTTAACCTCCTATTTTATTTATTAACTATATAAGATATATATAACATTTAGTGTAATCTCTAACGCTAAAAGTATAAACCTTACTCTTCTTTTTAGCTCTTTTTAAAGTACCTCTATAATACCTCTATAAGAGGGGATATTATATATAAGGTTAGCTATAGCTTTAATAGTAAGATTAATTATATAATCTAAATATATACTAACTACCTCTAACTATAGAAGAAATACCCTAATATCCTCTTAATAGATAATATATATAAAACTAATAAGTTTAATATACTACTTCTATAAATTATTAGCACTATATCTATCTATATAATATTTAATATTACTTTTTGCTTAGTTAGTAGTAAAGCTTAAGATAATTTTAATTAGCTACTTAAGATCTTATACTAATAGGCTTATAAAAGAGATATTTACTACCTAAAAGTTATTATTAGTGTTAATATATAACATTTTATATAATAATAATAATAATACTTATAATAATACTTACTTACTTAAATATTCTATATAAAATAAACTAATAAACTTTAAGGTATAAAACCTTATATAAAAATACTCTATTTATTATAACCTATAACTATAATATTAATTATATAATATATATAGTTATATAAGCACCTTATATAATTAGTAGTTTAGTAGGTTATATTTTAGGTTATCTTTCCCCTCACTTTTCCCTACTTTAGGGAATAACCTACTAACTATATCACTAGGAATTATTATAATATATCTCTTCTCTTATTATTATCTATATAATTAAATACCTATAAATACTTAAGATTATTACTTTTTATTATAACTTAACCCTATCTATAACCCTATACTATATAGGTATATATACTACACCCTTAAATATATTTATACCTATATTAATAAGTTATAAGCCTAGCTTAGAGATAACTTCTATTCCTTCTACTTCTTTACTTCTCCCTTACTCTCCTATAAAGCCTTACCTCTACTTAAGGGTTATATATACTAAAAACTAATCCTTTAAACGCTTTTCTATCTATACTACCTTTATAGAAACTAATATACTAACTAGACTAATTATTTAGTTCTATAAAATATACCTTTTATAAATCTATATATCTAATCTTATATAAATTAACTATACCTCTATTAATCCTTCTTTAAGTAAATAGTTTCTTATTACTACTTTATTTAATCTATATCCCTTAGATTATCTCTTTAAACTATCTTTTAGTTTACTCCTAATCTAATTTAGACCTATATTTATAGTATAATAGACTTCTTCTTAACTAATTTACTATATAGGATATATATCTCCTTAGTTAAATAGAAGTTTAGCTAAAGAAGATATTAATTAAAGAGAAGAAAAAAACTACTCTTTCTTTCTAAGTTAAACCTTAACCCTCTAGGTTTTTAACTCTTATAATATTACTCTAAGAATTATTATACTATATATATAATAGCTCTTAGGTTATATAACTTTACTATTATTTATCCTATATAGAGTTTATAACTATATATTATAACCTATTAAGGTAATAATAATTAATCCTAAGGTTTAATTCTTAAAACTTATAAGTTCTAAGAACTATAAAGTATAAGCTATATATATTAAAACTTTACTATATAATAAAGATATTACTATAAACCTTATTAAGCCTATTTCTTCTACTAATAAAAATAAAAACTATAAAGCTTTAAGTTATATATAGTTATTTTATAATAATAAGCCCCTTAGGGTTATAAAAAATAATTTTAATACTTATATAGCTTAAAAGTATTTAAAAACCTTATATAAACCTATAAGTTTTATAAATAAGTTTTTAATTTATAAAAAGTTCTTTAATACTTCTTTAAATAACTTTAAATCTATAGAAGATTATATAAATAAAATAAAAAAACTTACAGATAACTTATCTTATAATTAGCTTAAACTACCTAATTAAGTAGTTATAACTTATATACTTAATAGTTTAAATAAGACTTATAAAGCTTTTATAACCTCTATAACTTAATCTCTTAAGACTAACCTTACTACTTATAACCTAAACTTTTTATATATTAATCTTATAGATAAATATAAGAAGAAAAGAGGTAAAGAAGTAATTAATAATATTACTACTAAAAGTAATAAGTATAATAAAAAATAAAATAAAAACTAAAAAAATAATAAAAATAAAAATAAAAATAAAATAAGTAAAAAACCTTAAAAAAAATAAAAAGGTTTATACTATAAAAGTTATAAGAAAATAAACTATATTAAAGAAAATTATACTTTTCTATATCCTAAAAAAGTACTTAGTTAGTAGAAAAAACCCTCTACTAATATTAATAGTACTAAAAATAAAAAAAAAGAAGTAATTAATATAACTACTTTAGATAATATTACCCCTTATATATCTCTTAATAATCCTAAAAATCCTATAAATTTAATAGATTTATCTTCTAATAAAGAAGAAAGAGATATTCTATTTAAAAATATATATTATTTAACTCCTAATAATATAAATAAAAATACTAATAATCTTTCTTTAGGTTATTTAATTAACTAATCTATTATTAAAGAAAAAAGAAAAATAAAGAGTTATATTAATAAGAATAAAAAAATAGTTAATTTTTATATTAATATAGTAGCTACTATTTATATAGTTAATAATTATAACTTTATAAAAAATCCTATAAAAATAAATAAAATAATAAAATAGGGAGAGATAAAGACTTTTATTTCTACTTTAAAAGGTAATTTAATAATATACCTTAATAATAATAATATTATATTAAAAGATATTTATTATATACCTAAATTAAGTATTAATCTACTTAGTTAATCTAAGTTAAATTTATTAAGTATTACTTCTATTATATAGAAATAACTTATTTTATATAATATTAATAAAGATTATATTATTACTATAAGGGTAAAGAAGAATAACTTATATTTCTTCTAATTTCCTATTAATAATAATAATTACTATATATATAACACTATAACTAATAATAATATAAATAATAATAATAATAATAGCCTCTAATTATAATATAAATATCTTAGATATATATATTTATAGACTTTTTTAAAAATAAAAGATAATACTACTATAAATATAAATATAAATAATAATAATAATAACTATAAATTACTACTTTATAAAGCTTATTATAAAAGTAAATTTATTACTAAGGCTAATAAAAAATAGGTTTATAATAAAAATCTAAATTATTTAGATTATATAGCTTTAGATCTATATAGGCTTATAACGCTTACTATATATAATAAATATAACCTTTTTATTATCTTTATAGATAAATATTCCTACTTTATATAGGGAAAATTATTAAGAGATAAAGCTAAAAAAAACTATACTTAACGCTTTTCTTAAATTTTAAGCTAAAGTTAATAATAATAATAATAATAAAAGAATAAAAAAAATATCTACTAATAGAGGTAGAGAATTTAATAATAAATATATTAAACCTATATATATAAGTAGTAATATTATCTATAATATAAGACCTCCTTATATATATAAACTTAATAGACTTATAGAACGTATAATACGTATTATAGTTAATAAAATAAAAACTATACTATATAACTTAAGTTTACTATACTACTTATAGGGTAAAACCTTTTATACTACTCTTTATATATATAATAGGACTCTTTATAGTTCTATTAAGTATAAAACACTTTATAAAATAAAAAATAATATAAAACCTAATATTAATAATATAAAAATATAGGGTAGTATATACTACTATAAGAATAAAGATCTTAAAATTAAGAAACTAGATATTAGAGTATATTAAGGTTATATAATTAATTATAGATCTAATAGGTATAAAATCTAGGATATATAACTAAAGAGAGCTTTATAGTCTTAAGATATTAAAATCTTAGAAAATACCTTTATTTCTTATTATAAAGAGCTTCCTATAAGTATAAATACCTACTTTAAGGATACTAATAGTAATATTATACCTAATAATAATAGATATAATACTACTTAAAATAGTCTACTAAGAGATATTTCTAGTTAATCTATTTCTTATAATAATAATCTTATTATAAGTAGAGATATTACTATAATAAATAATACTTATAAGATTTTAGGTAATAAGACTATTATTAATAGTAATAATAATATAAATAATAATAATAATACTATTAATAATAGTTATAAAAATTATAATATTATTTTATATAATAATAGCTATAGTACTAATACTAATATAAGTATTTTATATAATAATAATAAGAAAACTACTAATATTAATAATAGAGAAATAAATAAAGAAAAATCTAAGTTATTAATAGAGATCCCCTCTCTATTAGAAGAAGCTAAAAAAGACTACTAATAAGTTAATAATATAGTTAATAATACTAAAAGTATATTATTATTTACTATTTAAGACTACTTTACTTTTAGTATATATAAAATAAATAATAATATTATAACTAATAATAATAAAACTACTAAAACTAGTTTTATAGATAAAGCTTTTTATATACTATTAGTTATTATATTAGAAGAGCTTTCTAATATAAGATAAGCTTTAAATTCTCCTTATAAAGATAATTAGATTTAAGCTATATAATTAGAAGTAACTTAAATAGAAGATATAAAAACTTAGGAAATTATATAAAAACTAGATAATATTTATCTATTAAGTAGTAAATAGGTATATATTATAAAATTAAAAGATAAAATAAATAACGTTTATAAGTATAAAGTAAGATAAGTTACTTAAGGTTTTAATTAATATTTAGGTATTAATTACTTAGAAACCTTTTTTATTACCTATAGACCTAAAAACTATAAGTTTATAGTTATATTTACTATAAAAGAAGATTAGATTCTTCTATAATATAACGTTACTATAGCGTTTATTTATACTAATATAGATATAGATATATATATAATATTACTAATTAGTTTTTTATATAATAAAACTATAAATAAGTTAGAATTTAATCTTAATTATAACTATAAGTTTAATAATAGTAAATATTACTATAAGCTTCTTAAAGCTTTATATAGGTTAAAATAAAGCTTTAAACTATAATATAACTATTTAAAAACTATATTATTAAAATTAGGATTTATTATTTCACTTTATAATAAAGTAATATTTATATTAAATAAAAATAGCTATAAAGCTATAATTTATTACTATATAGATAATATACTATTAGTAGCTAATAATACTACTACTAGTAACTATATATATAATAAACTAAAGTAATTTATAAAAATATAACTATTAGGGGAGCTTAATACTTTTTTAAACTATAAGTTTAATATAGATAGACCTAATAAGTCTTTCTTTATATATTAAACTAAATATATTTAAAAGATATTAAATAAATATAATAAAACTAATATAAATCTATTTATAACTCCTATAAGAGATAATATAAAATTATATATAAATAAATATATTACTATAAAAGAAGAAATTCTATAATTTTAATAGTAGATAAAAGTACTTATATATCTAATACTAAAAACTAAATATAATATAGCTTTAGTAGTTATAATATTATTAAGATATATAATAAACCTTTCTAAAGAGTATTTTATAGTTTTAGATTATCTATAAAGTTATATAAATAATTATCCTAATAGAGGAATTTATTATAACTATAATAATAATATAATATAAGATTTAATAAGTTATTTAAACTCTAATTAGGCTAAAGACTTAAATAATAGAAAATCTATATTAGTTTATATATTTTACTAAGGATTATATAATATAATATCTTATAGTATTATAAAATAAAAAATAGTAGCTTTATCTACTTATAAAGCTAAATATATAGCTTTAACTAAAGTAGTAAAAGAAGCTTTATATCTATATAATAGTTATAATTTTAATCTAATTAATTTAGGTTTTAATACTATAAATAAACTTAAGATTTTTATAGATAATTTAGTAGCTAAAAAACTAGCTAAAAATCCTAAATTTTATAAGAAATCTAAGTATATTAATATAAAGTATTACTTTGCTAGAGAATCTTTATTAAATAAAGATATAATATTATTTTATATAGATATTAAGTTTAATATTATAGATATATTAACTAAGCTTTTAAGTAAAGTTATATTTAATAATATACTTAATATAATAAATAATAATTATAATAATAATAATAATAATAATAATAATAATAATAATTATAATAATAATAATAATAATAATAATAATAATAATAATAATAATAATAATAATAATAATAATAACTATATTAAAGAAATAACTTACTAGTTTTTCTCTTACTATTTTACCTATAAGGTTCTTTAATAAGAGTTTTTTAATTAGTTATAAAATATATTATATAATATAGAAATATTTTTCTTATTTTTCTTATAAGGTTTTTAAGTTTTTTATATTTATAATATATATATATATTAAGTAAATAAGCTATATATTATAAATTAGCTATATATACCTTAAGGGGGGATATTAATATATAATATCTTATATAATAATAATAATACTTATAATAATACTTATTTACTTAAATATTCTATATAAAATAAATTAATAGATTTTAAGGTATAAAACCTTATATAAAAATACTCTATTTATTATAACTTATAATTATAATATTAATTATATAATATATATAATTATATAAGTACTTTATATAATTAGCAGTTTAGTAGGTTATGTTTTAGGTTATCTTTCCCCTTACTTTTTCCTACTTTAAGGAATAACCTACTAACTATATTAATAGGAATTATCATAATATATCTCTTCCCTTATTATTATCTATATAATTAAATACCTATAAATACTTAGGATTATCACCTTTTATTATAACTTAACCCTATCTATAACCCTATACTATATAGGCGTATATACTACGCCCCTGAATACGCTTATACCTATATTAATAAGGCTAAATATATATAAGGGGATAATAATAATAATAGTATATAATATATATAAGCTTAGAATATAAAGATCTTATATATATATAGATATATACTTATAGTAAGCTATATATTACTACCTAAAGGAGAGACTAATACTTACTAAGAAAAAGTATTTAGTAGAGGAAAAAGCTAGCTAATAGGCTACTAAGCGCCCCTTTATACTTATTTTATAGCCTAAAGTTAAAGGTATATATAACCTTATATATATAAGATAATAATAATAGCAATAGGATATAATACTTATAGGCTTAAAGTATATAAATCCTATATATTACTATTTATATATACGTACGCCTACTCACCTAAACTACTATATTAGTAGATCTATACCTTTTATTATATATAGAGAGAAAAAGAAGAGATAAGTAGTAAGGTATTAAGCGCCCTTTTATACCTATAATAAGGCCTAAAGCTATAGGTATTATATAGCCCTATATATATGAAATAATAATAATAGTAGTAAAAATATAACGCTTATAAGATCTAAATATATAGATCCTATATACTAGCTATATATATATACCTACTAACCTAAGCTATTATATTAGTAGATCTATACTTTCTATTATATATAAAGAGGAAAGAAGGAGTCTATAAAGTAGGGGATTTTTGTTTTTATATATATAATAGATAGTTTCTATAGATAGAAACCTATAGAGAAGGGGGGGTATTATTATAACGCTAGCGCTATACCTACCTTAGAGTATATTATATACCTAAATATATAACCTATAGTGAGTACGCTAGGTGCGCCTATAGAGCTCTTGCGCGCCTACGCCCCCTACTTCTGACTTTTCCCTTCTATAACTTAATATTAATTAATTTAGGTTATCTATTAATATGCGTTAGCTATACTTAATAAGCCTGCTATTATATTAATTACTAACTATTTATTATTAATATAGGTTTAAGGATAAAGAAGAGGAAGAGGAAGAGGGATAAGTATAAAGCCTTATACTAATAGAGTTTTTATACTTCTAGCTATAAGAACTTCTTCTAATAACCTCTTTAGTTAAAAAGTTATCTCTTATATAGTAGTATTTATAGATAACCTCTTTAGTTAAGGAGTTATCTCTTTTATAGTAGTATTTATAGTACTTTACTAAAAGGTTTAGTAAAGCTATTACTATAAAAGCCTTAGTAACCCCTTTAACCTTAATATAATTAGCTCTACTATATATAGTACTATTAGCTTTATATTATATAGCTAACGCTATTACTATTCTATTAGTCTATTTAGCTAAAGTATATATTTAACTTTATAATATTTAGAAAGTTTACTTATTAATAGGAATATATAAGGTTTCTATACTATTTTCCTTAATTAGTAGAGGGTATAAGTTAAGGTACCTATATAGTGTTTCTAGAATTATACCTATATATAGGGTGAATTTTACTATAGTTTTTTTAGAGGGGGGCTATATTATAACTATAAACTTAACTATATAAAGTATAAATTAAGTTATTATAATACTTTAATATTAAACCTCTATTAATATCCTTTAAAATTAGTTATAAAATAATATAATAGAGATTTAGATAATTTTATATAATTTTAGTTATATTATAGTAATATAGCTATTAATTATTAGAAATACTTTCTTAAAAAGGATTTTAATTATTTAATAAAAAAATAGACACTTATTTTAAAAAGGAATAATATATTTTAAAAAATATCTTAAATAAGTATAATATATATATTCTTATTAGCCTCTAGCTGTTTACTATAATCTTTACCTACTTAGAGCAATAGACCTCTTAACTCTATACCTCCTAATAATATATAGAGGTTTTAATTATATAATCTCTCTAATTATATCCCTCTTTTAACCTTAGCTACACTTATATATATATATTAATAACTTTACTATCTTTAACTTCACTTTAGTAATAATATAGTTTATAATTACTTAATTACTTAATTACTAACTACTAAACTATTAACTTATCCTCTCTCTTATATATTACTTATACTACTATTAAACACTATTTTTATTAATACTTTATTATTTATTATTAATCTTCTTATTTAATTAAACTAAGTAACGCTTTTAATATACCTTATATTATCTATAAATAAAGTAGTATATTAAGCTAATAAACTTAATAGTAGTTATATTATTATTAGTAACACTCTCTCTATTTAATATAAAGAGTACTTATTAATAGTTAACCCTTATTAAGCTTAAGTTTAAGCTACTTCTATTTTAGTATTAGAGAAGACTTATATAAAAAAGAGCTACTCTTTAAAATAGATAGAAGGATATATAGCCTCTATATAGAGGTATATAAAACTATTATTTATTACTTTAATTATAATATATAGAAGGTTCTTTCTAAAAGTATTTATAAAAGCTTTAATTATAGCTATTTTAATAATATACTACTAATTAATAAAAAAGTAATTACTAAATTTAAAAGCTTTATTTAGTATATAGATATTATTTTATATAGTAATACTTTTAGCTATTTACTTATAGAAAGGTATACTTTATAAAGGATTAGCGTTTTTATATATCTCTTATAATATAAATATTATAAAGGATTTATTATAAGTTATTATTAATATAAGTTTAAAAATAAAAAAGAAGAAGAAGAAGAGGGATAAATATAAAGCTTTATATATAGTAGTAGAGTTTTTATACTTCTAGCTATAAGAACCTCTTTTAATAACCTCTTTAGTTAACAAGTTATCTCTTATATAGTAGTATTATAACCTCTTTAGTTAAGGAGTTATCTCTCTTATAGTAGTATTACTAAGTTATAAAAGCCTTAATAACCTCTTTAGCTTTAATATAATCAGCTTTATGCTATATAGCTAGCGCTATTACTATTTTACTAGTCTATTCAGCTAAAGCATATATTTAACTTTATATAATAAGATTATTATTTCTTAATATACTTAAGTCTAACTAGAACTATAGGTGATATTTAGAGGGTTTACTTACTAATAGGAATATATAAGGTTTCTATACTATTTTCCTTAATTAGTAGAAAGTATAAATTAAAGTGCCTATATAATATTTCTAGAATTATACCTATATATAGAGTGAATTTTACTATAATCTTTTTATAAGGGGGCTATATTATTACTATAAACTTAATATAAGTATTATTATTCTACTTAAAACTTTTTATATATTTTTAGTAATTTTACTAAAACGTTTAAAATAAAATCCCTCTTATTTAGATTTAAATAAGAGGGGGTAATAAATTCTATTATAAGTTAGTAACTAATTATAATTATTAATAATACTATAGTAAAACTATTTTATGTTTAAAGAAGTTAAAAAATTAAATATATTATACTTCTAAAAATAAACTATATATTCCTAATATTAACTAAAAGTAATTCTAAATAAAAACTACTTTAGCTATTAGATGTTTTCTTAAAAAGCTTTACTTAAAATAATAAAATTAAGTTAAAATAAGACTTAAAAATTAATACTATCTGAATATTTAAAGAAGTTTATATCTTTAATAAGAATAAAAACTTAATAACTATTATAATAACTATAAAAGAGTATATAATTAAAGTAATATTATTAGGGGTAGGAATATTATATAATATAGCAAAAGAGGGAAAGTTTTCGTTTTATTAGTTATTATAATAAAATTCCTAATAATTAAGAATAACTATTTATATAGCTTAGAGGAGCCTTAAGAAATAGAGGAAACTAATAGAAATAGAGGTAACTAGAGGAAGATAGTTAAAGCTTATTATAATAGTTAAAGTCTAATAGAGGAGTATAGAAGTAAATATAATATCTAAGTTTAAACTATTTATAGTTATATAACTTAAAGGTTATTAATAGAAGGTAAAGGGATTAGTCAAGCTTTTATAGTTAATATTAGTTAAATTTTATAATATAAGGCTAGTAGCCTCCTTAAATAGTAATATTTAATCTTATATTAATATTACTAAGCTTACTTTAAATATTATAGTTAATTATACTATAAACTTTAATAAAGATAGAGATAAAATAGTTATTAGCTAGAAGTACTAAAAGGGTTAAAAGAGTTAAAAAGTTATTTAAAAAAGCTAAAATAGCTAAGTTAAATATAGTTAGAAAAGCTTTTAATAACTATAAATATATTTAAAAGTAATACTAATAAAGTTATAATAAACTAATAATAGTTATTTAAAAAGTTATATAAGTTATTAAAAATATAAAAGGGTAAGTATTAATATTTCTAGTAGAGTAAAATATTAAGTTAAATTATAAGTAAAGATTACTATATTATAATTATAAAAAGCTTACTTAGTATTATTATAACTAAAGCTTATTTATTCAATAGATATTTTATTACTTTATTACTTTTATTTAACTTAATATAGCTTAATAATAATTAAAAATAAAAATATAAAAGTTAAAAAAAATCTTTATAATAGAATAAAGGTTAGTTATTTATATAGAGAATAATATTAAGACTAAGTATTAATAAGAGGGTAAATAAGCTTAATAAGTAATATTATTAATAAAGTAGTAGAATCTTAAAAATAAAGAGATAGTATAATAGTATTATAAGAGAAATAAAAAAGAGTATAAGTTATTAAGAGTAAAAAATAATAAAAAGTTTTCTTATAGCTAATAGCTAGTAATTAATATTTAGTAGTTAAATAATAGAAAACTCTTAAGTAAAGTATACTATATACTCTATATATATATATATATAAGTAGTTATTATTAAATAAGCTTAAAATAGCTATTTATTATTAATATTAACTTAATAAAAAAGAAAGTAATTAAAAACTATTAAAAGTAGAGTAATCTTTTATTTATTTATATAATATAAAAACTCTATTTATAAAGAATAAAAAGCTAAGTAAAATAGTTAAAAGTAAAGTAAATAGTTAATTTTACTATTAATTAGAAGTTAATAAGTTAATATTAATATTAAAAGTTAGATATATAATAAATACTCTTTAAGTAAAAAATAAAAGTAATTATTAAAAATATTCTAAGTAAAATAAACTATCTCTTAAGTTATATTATAACTACTTCTATTAAGTATAAAATTAAAAGCTATAAAAAGCTATTATTATAATCTTATTATTATTAATACTATAGGAAGATATTACTTAATCCTATTAGTATTAATATAATCTTTTTGAAAATTAAAAGAGGGTAAGTTTAAAGTAACTTAAGTAAAATAAACTATATTCTTTAAAATTATAACTACTTTAGTAGTATAAGTTAATTAATTAAGCGTTTTTAAGTAGAATAGATCTAAATAAATATTAATAAAAGTACTTCTTTTAAAACTTTATTAATCTGTAATTAATTAATATATTATATAATAGTAACTATAAAGTTAATTACTAATTAGTATTAGTTTTATAAGACTAACTAGCTAGTAGGATATTATAAGTAGTAAATATTATATTATATTAACTATATTAATAGTAATATAAATAAAGTTAACTATATTAGAAGTAGTAGTTATAATTATAGTATTAATTATAGAGGCTAGCGCCTTATATAATTAGTGATTATATATAGCGCACTTAGTTTAATTAATACTATAATAAGCTAGTGTTACTAATAAGTACTTTATCTAATAAGAAGATTATAATATATATCTAAAGGCTTTAAATAACTATTTATATTAAACTTAACTATAGCTATTATATTATTATAGCTTTTAGTATTATATTAGTAATAGCTTTACTACTAATAAAGTTAATAACTTTACTTAGATAACTTATAGAAATAGCTTTATAAGGTTAGCTATATAAAAGCTTATTTTAGCTATATACTTAAAACACTACTATTTATATTAAGCTATAAGCTTATTTCTTATTATATAAACTATTTAGATTTATATAAGTAAACTACTTATATTTCTTTATAATATATTCTATCTTACTTAATTTATAAAGCTTTATACTATAAAGCTCTACTTAAAATATATTTTAAAATATTAGAATTAATACTAACTATAAAGCTAGTTTTATTATAATTAGTAAAATAATACTTTTTAGTATATAAAGCTTTATAAATAGGATAACTATAGATATATTCTACTTTATAGTTCTAAAAACTTATATTCTAGCTATAGCTTATACCTATTTATTTTAGTAAATCTTATTAGAATAGATAGTTATATATACTATTAATCTTAGCTATTATATTTAATTTAATAATATCTTTAGTAAAGTAGTATAGCTAATAAGTTAATTAAGCTTAACTATAATATTAAGGATATTATTAATAACTATAAAACTATAAGGATATTAGTTTAATTAATAAAAAGCTTAAATTATTATAATATAAGCTATAAAGAAGATAGCTAAGTTTAATAATAAAAAGTATATATAAGAGTTAAAAAAAAAGGGTTAAAATAAAGTTTATTATAATAATTAAATTAAGTTAAAATTATATTTAAATAGTTTTAAGCCTACTTAGTAGGGGTTTTTATAATAAGGGAAAAAGTAGTAAAAGCACCTTAGTTAGTGCTTAGTTTAATAGCTTTATAGTATATATACTTAAAGGTTTAAAATAACTACTTAGACTAACCCTAATTTACTATATTATTATAGCTATTAGCCTTATTAATAATAGCTTTATTAATAGTAAAGTTAATAGCTTTACTTATATACCTTATATAGTAATAGCTTTATAAGGTTTTTTGCTATAGAAAAGCTTATTTTAGCTATATACTTAGGATATTACTACTTATTAAGTTTTAAGCTTATTCTTTATATACTGTTTTCCTTAATTGGTAGAGGGCACAGGTCAAGGTGCCCATATAGTGTTTCCAGAATTGTGCCCGCGTATAGGGTGAATTTTGCCGTAGTCTTTTTGCGGGGGGGCTGCGTCGTAACTACAAACTCAAGCTTATTCTTTATCCTTAATTTTATATTAATACTACTACTTAAGGTAAACTACTTAGATTCTTATAACTTTATAATATATTTTATCCTACTTAATTTATAAAGCTTTATATTATTAAACTTTATCTAAAATATACTTTAAGATATAATAACTAATACTAAATATAAAGTTTAGTTTATTATAATTAGTAAGTTAATACTTTTTTATTTATAGAGCTCTAAAGATAAAATAATTATAGCTAAGTTATACTTAATAGTTTTAAAAGCTAATATTAATAATATAACTATAAGAAGTATTTATATACCTTAACTAAAAAACATAGCTATATTTACTATTAATCTTAATTATTATACTTATTTTAATAATATCTTTAATAAAGTAGTATAGCTAGTAAACTAACCTAACTAAAATTATAGATATTACTAATAACTATAAAACTAAAATAAGTAGTAGAAAAGAAAGCTAAGTAATAAAAAGTATATATAAAAGTTAAAAAATAGATTAAAAAGTTATAAAAAGTCTACTATAATAATTAAGTTTAATTAAAGTTATAGTAAGAAAGTTCTATAGCCTACCCTATAAGAAGGTCTATAGTAGATAAATCTAGTAAGAGCATTTTAACTAGTACTTTATCTAATAAGAAGATTATAATATATACTTAAAGGCTTAGAATAACTACCTATACTAAACCTAACTATAGCTACTTATTATAGCTTTTAGTATTATATTAATAATAGCTTTATTACTAGTAAGGTTAATAGCTTTATCTATATAACTTAATTAAGTTATATACTAGAGATAGCTTTATAAGGTTAGCTATATAAAAACTTATTTTAGCTATATACTTAAGATGCTACTTATATTAAGCTATAAGCCTATTCCTTATCCTTAATTTTAAGTTAATACTACTAATATAAACTACTTAGATTCCTATAAGTAAACTATTTAGATTCCTTTATAATATATTTTATTTTACTTAATCTATAAAGCTTTATACTATAAAGCTTTACTTAAGGTATACTTTAAAACGCTAGAATTAATACTAACTATAAAGCTAGCTTTATTATAATTAGTAAAATAACGCTTTTTAATATATAAAACTTAGTAAATAAAATAACTATAGCTATATCCTACTTTATAGTCCTAAAAGTTAATATTATAGCTATAGCTTATACCTATTTACTATAGTAAATCTTACTAAAGGAAGTAGCTATATTTACTACTAATCTTAGCTATTATACTTACTTTAATAATATCCTTAATAGAGCTATATAGCTAATAAGTTAACTAAGCCTAACTATAATATTAAAGATATTACTAATAACTATAGACCTATAAGAATATTAACTTAGTTAATAGAAAGCTTAGACTAAGTATAAGCTATAAAGAAAATAGCTAAGTTAATAGAAGATATATATAAAAGTTAAAAGAAAGGTTAAAAGGTTAAAGAAAGTCTACTTCTATAGTAATTAAACTAAGTTAAAGTTATAAAGTTATTATTAAAGTAATATTAAAAGTGATAAAATTATTAATAATAGTATATATCGCTATATATATAGGGGGAAATAAGACTAAAGAGATAGCGATTTATAGGAAATTATATAACTAGTAAGCTATTAGCTAAAGGGGTAAGTTAGAGGTTATTATAATATAAGTTCTAAGTAAAAATTATAATAAGTAGCTAGAAGCTGTTTAGTTAAAGTTATAAAGTTATTATTAAAGTAATATTAAAAGTAATAAGATTATAATAGTATACTTAAGTATATATAAAGGAAATAAAGCTAAAGAGATAGTAATCTATAAAACTATTTAGCTAAGCTAAAACTTAAGGTAATTATATAACTAGTAAGCTATTAGCTAAAAAGATAACTTAGAGGTTATTATAATATAAGTTTTAAGTAAAAATTATAATAGCTAGCTAGAAGCTATTAAGTTAAAATTATAAAGTTATTATTAAAATAATATTAAAAGTAATAAGAGTATCTAATATAATAATAATATATGTAACTATATATATAGAGAGGAATAAGACTAAAGAGATAGTAATAATTATATAATTAATATATTATTAACTAAAAAAAATAAGTTAGAAGTTATTATAATATAAGTTTTAAAGTAAAAATTATAATAAGTAGCTAGAGGCTATATATATAAAGTTATAAATAATTAATAAACTTATATTATAATAGAAATTAAAAAAAATTAATATATAATAAGTTATAATTAACTATAATTTAAATAAGAATTTATATTTAATTTTAATTTTATAATAATAATTAATTATATCTTAAAATTATATTTAAACACTTTAAATAAAAATTTACTTTATTTTAAAATACCTTCCTAATTCTAAAACAAGTTAAACAATAATAAGCTAAAATACTATTAGTAAAATTTTTTCTAATAAATCTTTAAGTAACTTACCTCTATTAGCTTCTCAGTTAGAATAAAGCATTTGCGATCTTGATCCTGGCTGAAATTGAAAGAACAAGATCGCCACAGTCCACTAAAACCCATATCTTCAAGGATCTCGTTAAGAACAGCAGTTGAATCTAGCGCGGAGCTGAATTTCGGATTCGAAGTCAAAGCGTGGAGAAGTGCCTGAGCTGACTCTAGGGTTGCAGAGTTTTGACAATGCAGCAAAACCTCATCAAGAATGGGAACGATAGGCCCGCAGCTACTTCGGGTCAGCTATAACGCCCGGTCACACGGAAGGGGTAGGGGAACATACAGATGCATGATGACGGCCGGCCTTGCTGACGCAAGCTCAGTCAGCCAACGGAGAGTCCGGTTCTGCAGTGCGTCTTCTAGGTACTGAAAATCGATTAACTCAATCGCGGTGTTCAACAGCAGATCTTTGTCCTTCATGCCACTCAAATCGTCGTATCTGCGTGTGTTCGTAACATCACCCAGCACGGAAGGATTGATACCCGCCAGCCACAGGCTGTCTTTCAGCTCTTCACTTCCAACAGTTCGCGCTAGGATAAGCGCCATGTAAGGCGAACGTGAAATGATGTCCGATGGTCTTCCTGCCTCATCTGTGGAGTTGCCAGCCATATCGAGGAATGCGGATAGCACTCGCATCGCGTTGGTTTTGGTAGTGGTGTCGGCGAGGCCGCGTGCCAGACAGGCGCACACGGCAAAATGAAAATTTTCGTGCGTGAAGTGAATGCCGTAAGCTTCGTCCAGAGATAGTGCAGCGTCCTCTAACTGCACACGACCTTGGAGAAGAAGCGACCCCATCTTGTCTCCTCGCAAGTCCCCGACTGTGCTAATGTTGGTCATAACAGCCTCAAGAAACTGGGCCGTGCAGTTGAAAAGAGCTGGAGGAACCAACCGTAAGAGTGAAATGGCAAGCCAGAAGAGTTGTAATCCGTAACGCGACGCAGAAGGCAACTTTGCCATCATCTTGGACAAAGAGGTGACAATGGAAATGAGCATGTCACTGTTGGTGTCATCTCCTAGACGACCTACGCTGTTGCGCAGTGCGACGAGAACTTGGTAGAGTAGGTCGTCGTCCACCTCCTCACGTGCCAGACAGCCCATGACAGCGAACGCGCGGGGTTGTATTGCTGGGTTGTTCTGAAAGGCCGTGCTGGCCACGAGGCTCATCCAGCGTGACCTCCAGGCATTGGATATGTCCACTGATGGGGCAGCCACAGAGCAGACCTCGAAGAGCAACGCAGCCAGGTTCTCAGTCGCAGCCAGCGACGGGCCTGAGTCTTGAGTAGTCGACATGGAAGCACCATCACGCAGGAACGGAGGTGGTGCTGCGAATATTTCGCTTCTTGGTTCGCTTAGGAAATCCAAGCTTCCCCTGAGCTTGTTGAAACGGGTGTCGTCCAGATTGAACGACGTACACGCCGCATGAACTGTGTTGACAAGAAGTCTGTGAACCAAGAGACGCACTTCTGGAGAGCCAGTGTTTGCCAGTATGGTGACAATGTGAAAGATCTCCGGTAGATAAAGCTGAGATTGCACACCATTATCAAACGACAAGGACAGACAGAAGTGTAGAAGCACACAAATCTCTGCCCAGACGGCATTGTCAGGCAAGTACCTAGTCGGTCGGAGGGAAGATCGGTTCAGTGCTTTTCGCAACCGGGAAATGACCTTCCCACGTAGTGTGATGCTGCCCATGCCCGACACTATAGAAGAAAGAGCCTCCATGGGCTCCTCGGAGTAGCTGAAACTCAAAGCTGACCGCATGAGTTCTTCAAGGAAAATATCCAGGACCGTCTCGTCTTGGTAAATGGCGGGCCATACGACTTGCTCCAGCGTATAGGTCAATGAATGATCGGTCATGGCCACGTCGATCAGCTTTCGGAAAAGAACCGCGACCTTCTCTTTGCCTTTCTCCGCGTCAGCTTCATTGGCAAGCACGGCTGTGCGAAGGCCTGGAAGCCATGGTGACATATATGCAAGACTAAGAGGCTTCTGCTCCTCAGCAAATGTCTCCCAGCCGACGAAGAACTCAGTCAAGAAATCGAACGTCAGCTGAGGCTCAGACATCGCCAGTTGCCTGCTGATTTTGATGATGAAATGTGAAGGATCCATTGGCACGGAAACGTCTATACAAAATGGTTAGCAGTGTTTCAAGCGAATTGAAGTAGTCCTCGGGGTTTAGTCGTGCATCACAGCATATTGATGTTCTTACCCTTTGTACACATCAAATTCGATGCAGCGCTGAACTTGAATGCCTTGCACAGGGCCCCGAGCAGGTTGTATGAAGAGAGCCTGAGCACGTGATCGGAACTTGACAGGTTGGTAAGTGCCAGGTTAAGTAGAGTCCCGGGAACGTCCTGCGGGCGGATAAGCCGTTCATAGGCCTTGTGAGCTCTCGTATCCTTGCCATACTTGGCCTTTGCGCCGCGAATCGTCTGCAATACGTCCGCCTTCTTGGGGCTGGTAAAGTACATGACGATCTTTCCGTTATCAGCGCGTAGGCCAAACGCAGAGTCATCTTCTGTCTGGATTGAAGTCGGAGCCTCTTCCACCTCACCGAGACGAAATATGTCATTGACGGTCGTGCTCAACCTATAGCCAGGAAAGACCTCCTGTTTTTTTGTGGTTGTCACCTGTACGAACTGGCTGCCAACTTTGATGACAACTTCAATCTTACCCTTAGTCTTGGAAAGTCGGGTAATTGGTTGAAACACATAACGTGTGTCGGTGACGACGCTGATTGTTTCTTTGGGGAGGTGAAGTTGACTCAAGTGAAAATGAGCCTGGAGGTCCTGCAGACTACCGATTAGGTGGTAATCGACATTCTTCGGATTAAAAACGCTGGTGTCGCTCTTGGCGGACACCCGAAGGAGCCTTCGGAAGCATTTCCTGTCGTGTGTCAGTAGTGACATCCAGTGTCTCGGCAATGCTCATACCTGAATGCGCTGTTCATGTTGTAAACATATATCCTAACGAGATTTCTCGACAGCTCGACAGGTGTGAGAAGCTCAAGCTTCTTGAAGAGCTCGTCTTGTGGTTCGTTCTGGCCGTTGTAGCATGTGGCATCGATGAGCAACCCGAAAGGCTTGTGCCAGAGGCGGCTTGCAATCTGTCGGCAGTCAGTCACAAGAATCGGAGAACGAGTAACTTGCACATCTCGAGATGAATAGAAATGATCAGTGCCAACGCTGTTGGAGCTAGCATTACAAGAATCGGTGAGGCGAATGATTCACCGCAACGTACCTTGAGATAGCAGTACAACAGCGTGTCATAGTCAATGCTCTCTGCATCAATGTGTCGCAGTATGATGCAAATAATGGAGAGGGAATCCTGTGTGGGCGAGCCTATTAGTTGACGGGCGAATTTACAGATGCACCTGAAGGATGACACACCTTGCTCTCTCCTCCATCGTAGACGGCTCTAGCAGTCACAAAAGATTCAGTACTTCGGAATGCGTTCCGAAGCATGAAGTTCTGGAAGCGGGAGTATGATGGTGGAGTATTCGTAGAAATTTGAGGCCTGTTCCAGGTGACAGCGAGTGGTGGGGGTCCAAGGTTCGTGATGAGGTGGCGCAAAGGCTCAAGAACCGGCGACCTTCCTCTAGATACCTCGGCTGGCGATCGCACATAATCTTTGCGTTCCTGGGTGACGAGCCTCTGCCGCATGTGGTCCCAGTGATCGTAGAGGAATCTATGGAGGGCAACACAGGAACCGAAATCAAACGACTCGATGCTTGGGGGACTGTCGATCGTCTCTGGAGCCACCTGTAATGAGTAGTCAGCGGGAACAGCTGGAGACCGCGCAGGACAATTTGGGTCACCTACAGATATCTCGCGAAGGAAGGTAGTGACTCGATAGATGTTTTGCGTGAGAAAGTCATTCAGAGGAAACATGTAAGGCTCTTTCGCTCCGAAAAGGACGTTATTCGCCAGATTTTGAATGACCTTGGCAATCAGGAGCAGGCCTCGGCGCATCTCCTTAGAGGGCGTTGTTGTCACTAGGCCCTCAACCTCAGGGGCAACAATTGCTGGGCAAAAGAAGCGAAGGAAGACAAAAGCCCCAACGGCGGTGTACTTGGCCTCTTGAAACCTCGGCAGCACAGCAGTGGATATCTGGTAACCTCGTGTCAGACGTTGGACATTGGAAGGTTCAGCGCAGCTTGGCGCACATACGATGTTACAAATTTTGCGGAACGACGCTGGCATGCTCGTTGAGGATGCGCAGATATCATCGATGAATACTTTAGCCACAATCCGTAGCTGGAGGGCGTTCTTCTGCAACTCATCTGTGGAGCTGACCCTGGCAGGATCCAGCTCGAGATCTAGATCCTTTGATGTAAGCATCAATCTCTCTACGACCTTTTGCAGCGTTGCCTTGAGATATGGCTGGCCCTTCCACTTCGCGTAGACGGACAGCATCTTTGTGGCGACACAGGTTCGCCTAAGGATCTCGGATTCGTTATCTTGCCCAAAGGTGTACGGTCAGCCTCACACCCCTCATGATGCAGTCAACATCTGCAGTCTTACCCGTTTCCTCGATTTCCTGCTTGATGAGAACCTCCAACAACTCAAAGCTAAGGCCCCGATGCTCGAAAATGGTGAGCAAAGATATAGTTAATTCGTCGACTTCACTGCTTGGACACACGGCACTCATAGCGGCAACAAGCGTCATGTCCTTGGTTAATAACTAAGACAGGTGTTAGACAGCACTGGTGATGGTTTTCTTTCTGAAAGAGGGGAGGGTATAAGATTTGATGGAGTCAACTGGATTCACACACCTCAAGCAACTCATCGTACTTCTCGCTCACAGCAGCGTCAGTCAGGTTACTGAACTCCGTCCCTTGTATGAGTATGTTGTACAAGACTTTAACAAAAGCCGTCCGGATTTCGACGTTGTCGTGATAACCAATATTCAGAGAGTGTTTCAGACCAACATCGATATTCGCACTCAGCAGGTTCGAGAGAATGGTGATAGCAAGTTCTGAAGTTGGGGTGCCCTCGTCTCGGCTTGCAATTCCAGCCGGATGGTCGCTCCTCCCACTCTCGGGAGATTCGTGGTTGAGCAATGATAGGAACCGATTGAAGTAGGTGTGAAACATTTGTGACTTGAGCTCACTCATGCCGGCGTCGGTTTGACCCTCCCCAGGTTGAAGTGGAAGACGAAATGTAAGCTCAGCTAGTGACCTGAGAGAAGCTCTATCAAGGTCTTTCTGCACCCTCACCATCTCATCTAGGCGGCCGCCTGTGCTAGCTGTTGAGTCAAGTCGCGGGGAGCGCGGCCGAGCAATCCAGCCAAAAATGTACTCAAGAAGCTGGTTCCGGATGCGCACGTCGTCTCTCAGATTTAAATGCTCCTTCCTCTTAGTGACAGCCTCGCACAACTGGCACACCTTGATCTTGACGCGCAAGGTGTTGGTACTGTCATTGACGCCGTCTAAGAATTTGGCAAAGTTGAGAGCGAGCGCTCCTAGGTGAATGGAGGAGGCTGCACCAAGGTCTGAAGGGCTCTCAAGACGCTCAACCAAAGCTTTCAAAAGCGATATGGCCTGCTCAGCGAAGATGATCTCAACATCTTGGGCTTTGTCGCTCGGAGCCAGTGCGCCGGTGAACAGGACCTCGAGTTCAGATTCTAGTGCTCTGAACAGAGACTGATAGAGTGTGGACGAGACTTCGCTGGACAAGACTTCCCTTGTAGCCTCCCTAATCCTGACGCTCGCACAGCCGAGTAGTTGAATGCTCAACTTGAGATATCGACCAAGCAGAGGTTCCTCGTGGTTTTCGGACGGCAGCCTATCGATCCACCTTAGACCACTGATGGCTGGCTCTTCCATGATGATTGCTTGGTTTGCAGTACAAATTCCCCCGAGCGATGCCAAGAAGCCGGAGTAATTGCGCCATTCCGTCAAAGTCCGTTCGTCAACCGCATCAAGCGCGGCCATGGACACCTCCCTGGAGAGAAGAAGCCACCTTTCGAAGCCATACTCCCATGCTGAAAGGATACCGCTGGTTGGGTATTGCAGTCGTCGGAGCAGTCCGCGAACTCTCTTCTGAAAGGCAACCAGTCCAGTGAAGCGGAAGGCTCGTGACGCGATCTCCCCATACACCTCGCCGTTTCGGAGTAATGTGGCAAACACTTTCGCAGCGTCCGAAGAGACGCCAGCAAGATTATTCTCTTCGTAGAAAATACCGATGCATGAAGTCACAGTTTGGCAGGTGTCAATGTCTGCGGAACACAGAGATACAAGCAAGGTTGTCTCGAGTCTAGAAGACGCGGCTTCTACTTCAGGCACGTCGTCGGGCAGCTCCGCAAGTTCCTGCATAGACAAACGGCGTGTTAGTCTCGCCATTTGGAATGATGATTGCGTTACTTACACTGAGAGAAGCGAGTAGAAATTTGCGTGCTTCAAGAAATTCGTGAATCGCTTTAACCTCAGGCCCATCACCGTCAGATGTGACTTGGTTACACATATTGAGAAGAACAAGAGAGCTATTCGGCGCAACTTAGCCTTGATATGGACACTCAAACGGGAACGGAAATGCACGCCTTACCATCGTCTCCAAAATTCACGCCTCAGACCTAGGGATTTCAATCTGCTGCGAGATTTAATTGTGTCAAGAATGGTGCTGTCAGAGAGGAGGCGCTTCGCAACACCAGTAGCGAGTCTGCGAACAGTTGAATTTACAGACACAACGCACGATAGGAAGGACAAGAAGGCATCTTCCTCTGCAGCACCCGCACCTGGCTCGCCGGATCCATCTGCGTTGAAAAGCGAGTGTGGGGACGCATCAAGAAACTTGAGCACGTCGCACGCCATGTTCGTGGAGGAGTGAAGGTTTGAATCACGCCGGGGCATGGCAAGCACAGTGGCAGTGGTTTCTGTCGGTAAGTCCGCTACGGCCTGCGATCCGGTTAAGTCAGGTCCTTAAGACGTCTTACGGGAGTAGAAATGTGGGAATGGACACCCGGAGTTGCATACCTTCAGCTGAGCTCGCATATACGGCCCCGCGACCGCGAATATCTGCTCGTACCTATACGAGTCGGCTTGGCGCGCAAAGTATCGGCAGCCCTGCACCACGGCGGTCTTGAAGGCTTGTGGCGAAGAAGGGCTCAGATATGATTGGAGAGAATCAACACAACTGTCCGGACTCAGTTGTGCTAAACTAACAAATGCCGCTGTCATTAGGTCCTGGTCAAGAAGAGAGGCATCGTTGCTACCACGACGAAAAACTGCCTCTCTGACCTCGTCTTGTACATCCATGGCGTAGCTAACGAGCGCAGCGTCGTCCTCAGCAACGAAGTGTCGAGCAGCTCTGAGCAAAGAGACGAGAGAGTATGCCGCCTGTTCGTTTTTGTTCCTCAATGCTTTCCGCAAGCCGTCCAGAAACCCGACCTTCTTGGCCATGCTCCCGCTTTTCGCATCTCGCAGGTTGCTAGCCACTTCAAAAACGTCTGGCAGAAGAAACAGTAGGGTGGTCTGGAGCGGATAAAGCATTCCTTTTTTCCGTCCATTATCTACAACAGTCTGTGTCATGTCGAAAAGTGTGTCAGCGCCGCCGTCGAGACGTTTATGTAGTGTATGTTGCTGAACAAACTCATGGGGATACCGTTCTAACCAGCGCGTGATGAGAAGGGGTGCCACCACAGCGACAGTGTTCTGGAACGTCTTCCGAAAATGGAGGAAGCTGGAGCAAATCTCCTGGATGATGAGTCCCAGCTTCTGAGCATCCACCCAAAAGAAGGACAGAATCTTGAGAACGGACAGAGCCGCCTTGTCGTCATCTGGGGCAGTAGCAGATTGCCCCGGTGCCGCTTGCACAACGGCGGCAGTACGAACCGTGTACACCACGTTTCTGAAGTAGTCAAAAGAGCTTGACCAAGTGGAGGCGGTAACGTATTCGACAATGACTCTGATGCAAGGCTCCATGATCTCCAGATGAGAAGTGGATAGAGTTTCGTCTTCAGAGCTGTAGGTTCCAACAAGCAGCGGTGAAGCGATGCCGCTTGGAGGACTGAATACTGGATTGGCGGTTTGTCTCGTTTCATCGTCTAAAATAGTGGATGATGGGAGGGCGAATCCTTCAGGTATAGGTTCCACGAGCCACTTGAGCAACTCAAAGATGCGGGCAACGAGAGCTTCGTCCAAGGGCTCAGGAGCTTGTGTAGGAGAGTTGCGACGCGTCCCCGAATCAACGGCAGGCTGACGTTGCTGCGACTTGACATGATCCCAGTGGGCGGTACAGCAGTCAGCAGCCAAGGCTAGTATGTATATCTCGGAGAGGAGGACGTGAGGAGGATGAGTAGGCGGAGGAAGCCCTTTGTAGTTTCGAATTATATCCTCGAGGAGGGCGACGAGGGAGTCCAGGACAGAGGCAGCAGCGGTAGTGCTAATCTTAACAAGTGTGGACCTTGTGATGATGACGATGTCGTCTTGTTGAAGTTCTTGGCCGTGGGTTCCTGTCCTGTGAGGGAGCTGTGGAGGCGCAAACACCATACAAGGTCAGTCACGCGAACTCGAGAAGGAGGCGAGGCAAGTCGACCCAAGATGGACGGCCGAATCGCATCTTCACAGCGATAACAACTCACCCTGGTAGCAAGTCTGTCAACCAGGCACCCGACGAGACCAGCATCGCCGTTCATTTCTGCTAGTCGAGGCAGCCGGGTTCATGACCGCACGCGCCTGCGCCGGTTTAGTTTCCCTTCCTTCGTCCGGCTTGACTGAAGACAAGCCAATGCAATCTTGAACCTCGGAGTGTGGAAGTAAGACGGTTGCGGGGCGCTACGACAGCTGGGTTTCAGAAATATCGACGCCCAACAAGAGGAGCGAGGATGGCAAAGGCCAACTGAAATTCGATAGTGTGGCGTGCGGTCGGTGCGTTACTGACGGCGACAGTGTTGATGCTGAGCACAGGAATATGGGCACGCAAGTCGCTATTCAGATATGGATGCTACCTCAGCCGTGACGTTGTGGCGGACAAACTGAGGTTTAGGATGCAGGACTGTGCTTTTCGTGACCTGGGCACCTTACCTGACCGATGGGCTGCAAGGTATCCGTAAGATAGAGGTAGACGCGAAGACCTTACCGGTAGTGAGGTGCTAGTCAGCCGAGGCAGGGGTTTGACAGCGGATCTGCCTTACCTCAGGTACACTGTATGTGCTTAACCCAGCTAGGAACCTTAAGGTGCTTACGGAGTAGGGAGACAACCAGCGAGTGCGGGGGCATTGGCTAAAGTGGATTGCACCGCAAGGTGAGTACGGATACACTGCAACAATGCGATTTGAATCGCGCAACGTGCTGCATAGGGAACGGCATGACCGCCCTTCAGCCCGTGGTGTGAGACAGGTGTTGATAGCAGTTGTGTGCCTGCGCACTATGAGGTAGTATTTCAGATCGTGGAGGGGTAATAACAGAAACTCGGCCTACTCCTGTAGGGGAGAGGAACGTCACATCTGGCCAACAATGAGGCTGAGAGCAACACACCAGCTACATGGCTATCGCCAGAGGTACACGGTCTAATCCTCTTTGGGCATGCTCAGGAACTTCTTACGAAAATTGGCAGTGGATCCCCCACAAAGGCATCACCAACTTAGAGTGAACAGTCCCATCAGCTGCCTGATTTAGATCCCTTCTCTCCCAAACCTCAAAGTAGGCATTTGTCTTCAGTTTTTTGCCAAGTACCCTGTCTTTAGCACTACCCAATTACCGGCGCCGGTGCCTTCCAACCGCAGAGTCAATTGCGGACCAAGTCGCCCTCCGCCGAAGTAGCACCATAGCGACAACCTGCCACACATCTATCGTCGGCCTTGATATTCATTCTAGATATAATCTCACATCCAAACATATCATCACATTGAAATCTAACTCCTATGCAACTCTGCATATTTACTAGAGCTCATACTATCTAACACATAGCATGACTTCAGCAGTAGCAGCTCCTCATCCCTTTTCGTCATCCGTTTTCTTCTACTTTCATACAAACGCTTCCGTCGACACACCCCAGCATAGCTACAATTACATATGATCTCAACTACCTATGGTTGCGTCCGCCGCCATAACCCCCACCAAAGCCGCCGCCGCCGCGACCACCTCTGTGCCCACCACCTTGATACCCGCCGCGCCCACCACGACGACCTCCGTCATTGTGATTCGCATATTGGCCTTGGATGGGCGGAGGTCCGTAGCTTTGATACTGTCCATATCCTCCGCCGCGAGAGTATCCATTTGAGTTGTGGAAAGCTGGCGGGGGCGGGGGCGGTAGTCCCATCCCGAAGCCCGGGTGGCCTGGTGGTGGAGGCTGCCATGACTGGCCCTGCGGTGGTCCAGGGGGGCCATAGCCGTGTTGCATGTAGTTGCCATTGCCCGAATGCCGTCCGTTTCCGCCGCTTGGGGCGTAACTGAACTGATCTCTGCGCCCTCCACGGTTGTGGCCATTATGCCCCAGTGGCGCACCACCGTAGCTCCGTCCTGACCGAGATGATTTGCTCTTGAGCGTCTCGATGTCATTGCGGTCGAGAGCCGCTGTAGGCAACTTGACGCCACGCAGCAACATAGACTTGTGAGGGTGCGAGCTCGCCGGGAAGGAATACCAGACGCTGTAAAATGTATTAGTTTGCTGTGCAGGATACGGAAGCCATATGTGGCTAGTTTCGTTGTGACCAACGTACCTCAGGGACCTGTCGTAATCAAGATTGGGCATGCCGCCGCGCTCCAGAGGATATACTAGTTCGCCGTGGGGTAGGTAGTCCGGAATCTTCTCAATCTTGCCAGACAACCCGTCGCTCGTACGCGGGTTAAGCTTCAATGTTGGTTCTCCTTGCTTCTTGGAGTAAAAGTTGGTGGTGATCTCATCGTACAGATCGTGATGAGCATCCGAAAGCAACAAGACATCCCTGCCCACTCCATTCCTGGCCCGGTCTGCGGCACTAAGAAGAGGGTACTTCTTCTCTACAGCAGCAAGTAACCTGGGCATCTCAATAAATGGCAACAATGCCACTCCCTGCCAAGCCATCTTTTTGCCATTCAAGTCAATCTCGAAGTCGGTAGGGTAAAAGTCAATGACCTCGCTGTCCTCGTTCAACATGAGATCGTGGAAGACCTCAGGTAGAGCGTGGCGAGATGCCGCAGGCAGCACACTCATCAACTGCTCAAAGGGCCTGGAAATTCGCCCTTTCTCGAACGCGATTTCCATCTTGTCCAGTTCCACAAAGTCTGCCGCGAAGGGGGCGTAGTGGTAAGGGTAGTACCATTCCCATGATGGGCAGCCTTGAAAGTAGTAGAGCAGGACCCAAGACAGACCTTCAACATACGCTCTGGCAACCTGATGTCGGAACTCAATGTCCTTGCGGTCAACATGGAACTTCTGTTCATAGTATCTGTCCGCGTAGCCCTCCTCCCACATCCTCACATGGTCCATTGCCGCCTCTTCGGCCGCAGATGGTGTGCTTGTTCCCGCCGCAGGGGTAGGAGTCGAAAGCTGATCAGGTTCACCATCAGCCTTGCGCTTGCCAAGAATCGACTTCGCGTCCGTCGAAGCGCTTGGGGCATCGACCTTTGCAGCTTGACTTGCATCGCCTTCTGGTATAGGTTCGGCCTTGGACATCATGCCCTTGATCTGATCCCTTATGGCGCTTGCTGCACTCTTGTTGGCGGAGTTAGCAT
Organism: Colletotrichum sp. SAR11_239; assembly: GCA_025328985.1. Taxonomy (NCBI): domain Eukaryota; kingdom Fungi; phylum Ascomycota; class Sordariomycetes; order Glomerellales; family Glomerellaceae; genus Colletotrichum; species Colletotrichum sp. SAR11_239. The sequence goes on along the minus strand of JAKMWZ010000084.1, from coordinate 75,714 downwards.
TCATGTTCGATGATCGACCAACGACCATGTCGTGAGTGATCCCATTAGGACCCCCTGCAGCAGGGAATAGGGGTAAGCCTGCAGCAGCGTTGTCAACCTGCTTTGGCCGAGCGTTCCTGGGTTGGTTACGCTCTTCTTGAAGCTTGCGACGCTTGGCGTTGGCCTCCCTGCGATCTTCTTGTTCTTTCCTCCTTTTGAAGATGCCGTCCTCTTGCTTTGCAAGTCCGTTGAGGATTAGTTGCGCCCGAGCAAGATCAACGTGCCCGTCTTTAGTGACGTAGCCACCCATATGAGGGAGGTTGTCTTTCCAGATCGCTGTCAGAGTGTCGATACCGTTCTCGCGAATCTCCAGTGCAGGCAAGTGAGGCAAGAAATCGTTGCCCACGAAACAACACATGAAAACCCAGTCGTCAAGAGCTCTCTCCAGATCAAAACGGAAAGGCAGGCCAGGAACATTGAGCTCAACAGCCAGGTACTCGCGTAAAATTGAGACATGCAGCCAGATGAAGGGTTTCAGTGCTGGCGCCTTTTCTTGGTCATCGAACTCGCCAACTTTCTCCTTGGCCTCGCCGCGGCAATTTCGAGCCTCGTGACCTTTCTGCCCGCAAATCCTGCATACCCTCGGCTTGCTGTCTTGAAAGAAGACATCCTCTCGCAAGACTCGGAAATGAGGCTCGTGAGTTGCGAGACCCAGCATAATCAGATCGGCATCAAGACCGTAGATGACATGGCGCGTGTTGGGGTCATAGTCTGGCGAGATACGCTGAGACCGAACAAACGACATAATCTTGTGCTCCCCCTCACCGGGTACTGTGGCATCTGAGATGATAATTTTGAGCCTAGCCCAGGCCGGGTCCGTGTTGAGCTTGTATGCGCACCAATATCTGAGGCTCGCAGCGAGTATGTCCATGAAAGGGGTCCCAGGTGTAATGGAGTTGGAATCAAATGCCTTCTTGGTCATACTCTCAAGTGTCTCTTCTGGGATAACGCCGCCATTTTGCTGTTTTAGGAGCTTCATGAGCTCTTCTTTGTCCTCCTCCTTCTGCTGAGCGTCTTGAGCGGATCGGAAACGTCGCGAGCGCTGTTGGTTCATCTTGGCACGAGGAGCCACTCCGTCTAGCCAGTAGAGGTCAGTGATATTGTTGAAAGAGACTCGCAATGTATGCCACGCGGAAAAGGGGGGCAGGACATACCAACAGCAATCATTAGAAGCTTTCGCGGCCGAACCATATTGACAACACGGTCTGTGTACCTGAATACCTCGAGCATCATCTCCTCTTCGTCCTTGGGAGCTGGGCGATCCTCAGGGTGAGAACAAGGATGCACGATGCCGTTCATGTCGAGATAGAGATTGTCTAGTTCCTCGCCGTTTGGATTGGGGCCGGTGGTGTCAACCGGGATTTCAGATCCATCATCCATCTTCACAGGCTGCTCCTCGATCACCGGCGAAATGATCTTTGGATACTTGTTGGAAAGCCATCGGAAAGCGGCCGGGATACCCATCTTGTCTTGGGTCAAGCAGTGACGCTTTGCGCGCGGGATAAACAAATTGGCGGTGCTTGAAGAGCGAATGGAGCTGAAGAGATTTCTTGTGTGTCCCAATGGCGAGGCAAGGAATCAGAAGTCTAGACCAAGGGAAAGCCGGTTCAGCCAGGCTTCTCACAAGCTTGGGTGAAAAGGTAGCTTGTCGACCAATGCGACAAGTCCTGATTGCGGTGATGGGTGTGTTTGGACTCGGCGATGCGCTTCCCTCCAAGCGCTGAAGATGAAGCGACTGTCAAGTTGGCAACGCGACGGACTGCGAAGCGCCTCAACGCGTACGCGCGTTAGAACCCGAAAGCAAGCAAGCTGAGCGCAACTAGAACTCGCGATCTCAAGGCGGAGACAAGGATGTGATCTGCTCGACACTGTTTGGAGCTCGTCGATATAAACAGAGGCGAGCTAGGGATGCTGACGGACAAACTGCGAAAGTCCCAAAAATCGGGATTCCAAAGTTCTGCATTGCCATCTGCAGTATCCACTACTAGCGCTAGGTGGGCATTGGCCGTGCACTAACTTCCTGCGATAAGATAGGAGGCCTAAGACTCAAGTAGATAGGTACCTAAGTAGCGTAGTAGGAACCTACCTACTTCAACAAGGTAGGTGCCTCAAGGTGGCACAAGTGAAGGCCATGTACTCGCTACTGTGAAATATTCGCTCTAAATGCAAAGAAGCCTCGATACCTGCACAAACGGTGGTAACCCTGGTTCGATGCGAAAGTACACCTTGCGTTTTAGTCACTCAATTGATCCAGGTGACAGATACGGCAGCTTCAAGCTTCCCAACTGAGGATGTTTTTATGACTTGAGATTACTCCAACTTGGCTTCTCATTGCCACTTCCATTGCTATTGCCATCTTCTGCACAATTTCCCTGTCATCAGTGGGCTCGCTGCAAACCTTCAATGGCTGGAGTTTGAAGGGACAGCATGTTTTCCATCTCCACTGCACCGGCAAAGCAGTCGGTCGGCGAGACCATCACCGTCTTGAGTGGCCGTCTCAGCTCCGCAACCTTGCTCGAAGATCGTCGCGCTGCTATACTTGGCCTGCGCAGCTTTGCCAAAGACTTCCCCGCTTCTGTTGCCTCCGGAGCTCTGCGCAGTCTCATAGGCAGCTTGAGCAAGGATGCCGAAGATGTTGATACCGTCAAGGTGGTCCTCGAGACCTTGCTAATGCTTTTCAGCCCCAACGAAGACAGCCCAGAGGCCTCGGAGGAAATTGCGCTTTGGCTCGCTGACGAATTTACCATGCGTCAGGAGAACATTACCCTGCTACTCGACTTCCTAGACTCAAGCGATTTTTACTCCCGACTCTACTCCTTGCAACTCCTAGCTGCTATCCTGTCTGCCCGGACAGAGCGGACTGAGGAGTGCGTCTTCACGGCTCCATTAGGCATATCTCGTCTGGTGGCTGTATTGGACGACTCCCGCGAAGCCGTCAGGAACGAAGCTATCACCCTTCTCACCTATTTGACCCCTTCATCGACTGACATCCAAAAACTCGTCGCCTTCGAGAACGCATTTGACCGCGTATTCAACATTATCATATCCGAAGGCTCCTTGTCCGAAGGTGACCGTGTTGTGGAGGACTGTCTGATTCTCGTTGCCAACCTGCTCAGGAGAAACCCATCCAACCAGTCTCTGTTCCGCGAGTCTGGTGGAATTCGCCGGTTAGCTGTCTTGCTGGAGGGTGCGGGAAAGGCCCAGCGGGAGGAGGCCGAGATTGCCGCATGGGCACAAACCCAACGCAATCGGAATATATATGCCCTTTTAGCTGTGGTGCGCCTATTCCTAGTCCCTGGGGCTGTGGGAACAGCGCAGAATCAGCTTGCTTTCTGGCAGCACGGCCTGCTTTATCATGCTCTCCAACTGGCGTTTAGCCGCGTAGCCCAGCTTCCAATCAAAGCAGAGGTTGGTCGTTTCCCGTCAGCTACGTCATTGATGCCGTCGTGTTAAATATCTTGTGCCTGCAGGCTCTCGAAACCTGCGCCGATATCATCAAAGGCAACGCCAGTCTACAAGAAGGCTTCGCTCAGCTCCAAGTTCCTTCACCTCTCGATACACACACCCCAGTCGAAGTTAGCCAACCAAACAGCGCCTTCCAGGTTTACGTGATAGACGGTCTTCTGGATTTGGCACTCGGTGTCGAAGATACCGAGGCATTCGACTTGCGCTTGGCGGCGTCCGACTGCCTCAAGGCTTACTTCTACAGTCATGCAGACATCCGTCTGCATTTTCTCAGAAGGGCTATAGAAGGTCACAAAACAGGCGCGGATGAGACAGCCAACGTACTCACAGTACTTTTGCGGCCGTCTCCAAACGCCGATATCACTAACCCCTACCGCAGCTGGTTTGCTGCAACCATTATGTTCCACCTTGTCTTTGACAACCCGGAAGCTAAGAGCCTAGCTATGGCCGTTACAGAGGGCGACGCAGAAAGTGGCGAGGAAGTCGTCACAAGCATTCAAATCGTCGCCGCACACCTGATATCTGGTCTGAATCGAGAGGGAGACAGTCGCGTGGTGGTTGGATATCTAATGTTGTTGCTTGGTTGGCTCTTTGAAGACTTGGACGCCGTCAATGACTTTCTTGGAGAAGGAAGCAACACCCAAAGCATCATTCAAGCAATCAACCATCCGTATCCTTCAGGCGAAATCGTTCAAGGGCTCTGCGCCATGCTTCTCGGCGTGCTGTACGAGTTCTCGACTAAAGACTCTCCCATTCCGCGCACAGACTTTCACTCCATCTTGGTGTCCCGAATGGGACGCGAACGGTATATCGACAAGCTGTCCAAGCTGAGAAGCAATCCGTTAGTCAGAGACTTCGAAGTCATCCCGCAGAAGCTGAGCAATTCAGGGTCCGGCAAGCTGCCTGATGTCTATTTCGATGCTACTTTTGTCGAGTTTTTCAAAGACAACTACAGCCGTATCTTGCGTGGCATAGACCGAGATCCTGGGTTGGAGATATCTGTTGTTTCTAATGGCGTGCAGAAGGGTGTTTCGCGCGAACTTGTTGATTCCCTTCGAAGCCAGTTGGCTGAGAAGCACCAGGCATTGCAGGAAGCACAGGTAAGCATCGAAACTGTCAGCCGGCAGATTGGCCAAGAACAGGCAGACCATCGGCGAACTCGAGAAAGCTCTGCTTTGGAGCTGGCAAGAATGAAGCAACTGAATGAAGGATTACAGCGGCAGCATGATGCAGAGCTTCGGTAAGCTCTATCCCGTAATCGATGGCAGAGGAAGGCACTGATACCCAAGTCTAGGACTCTGCAGCACAAAATCACGGCCTTGCAAGAAGAACACCAAAAGCAGATGGACCAGGCCCGGCGGCAGATTGAATCTCAAGTCGCAGCACTGGAAAAGGAACACAAAAGGCAATTAGCGGATGTTCAAAACCAGGCAGAAGCCCGTGTCTCTGCTCTAGAAAGGGACCACAAGAAACAGATGGCAGAGATCCAAGTTAAGACGGACCGCCGGATCGCAACTCTCGATGAAGAGCGCAAGGCGATTGATCAAAGACAAAAAGAGGAGATAGATCGGATACAGAAGGAAGTTAAGGCTCAGGTGGCTGCTCAAAGTGAAGAGCATCGCAGAGAATTAGAACATGCAAGGAAGACGGCGGAAAATGATGCCGAACGCGTTCGGCACCGAGCTGAGGCCGATATGGCTGATCTCAAGGCCACTATCAGTCGGCTAGAGGTTGACCTTATGAAGGTAAGACTCTTAATGCTAGTCCGCTGTCCCGACTACGACTTACCTATGTTAGGCCAAGAAGACCAAAACGCAAGAGATGCAGGCATTCCGCGATGATTCCACTAGGAAACTACAAGAGCAAGAGGACCTCATCAAAAAAGCCGAAAGCCGCGGAAAGCAGCTAGAGAGTGAGCTCAGGGAGACTCGGGAGAAGGCCATCCAGGTTGGTTCTATTCATGGAATGCGCGTCTAGACACATTTGCTGATGGAGACTGCTCCAGAGAGAGGCGGCTGCTCGAAAGGCCGAGGAAGACAAGCAGGCAACACAAAACGAGCTTGACGACCTGCTCATGGTGTTTGGCGATTTGGAAGACAAAGTTGCCAAGTACAAGGTTTGTTCTCCGGTTACTGAACTAGGCCACTTGCTAATGATTCTTGTTTCGTATTTTATCAGGCTCAACTCAAAGCACTCGGCGAGGCTGTCTCCGACGGAGAAGAAGAGCAAGAGGATAGTGATGAAGATGATGAAGAGGAAGATGATGAAGAGGAAGATGACGAGGACGACGCCAAAAGCGAAGACGCGAACGGCACCAAGGCATAGTTACACGCTGTATCGTCGAAAGCGCCGCCATTACTAAGGCATGAGCAGATTTCCACCGTCTTGGGGCAATGTTCGGTATCATATTCGAATCTATACAGTTGTCCGTCACAGAAGGTGAGACCGGTGTTGTTCGCCTGTGCGTGTCTACCTAGTCTATTTGGCATAAATAAGTCCACTGCTACTCCACTGTGATTCAACACCGAGATACGCGCATGCCCAACGTCCACTTTTTTGGTAGGCGTGTGAACGCCGCTGGGTATACGCCTTGACGTCATTTAGTATTCCAGCAAAATCCTTCTTGTGAAACCCAACGCCGCCCACGGTACCTCTTGGTCTCAATGTCCTACAACCTGCCAAATCGAAATTACCCCGGAACCGAGAAACACCTCTACCGCAACTTCCACAGTTGCTTTTTCTCTCCTTGGCCAGACACAGTCCATGTGTTGCCGATGGTTAGGGCGCGTGGGTTGTTTTCGGGTGCCTTGAAGACGATGCGGCCCGAGACATCAGTCCCGGCTTTAACTTCGATGTTGTCTTCCAGAGATTTGCTCATCAGGAAACCCTGCTTCCAGTGGGTGGCGGGGCCAAAGGGGCCAGTGGTAAACGCGATCTCGCCGGGGCGGGTTCCACTGGACTCGCCAGGCTTGACATGCAGGCTCGCCGGAACAGTGTCCTTCCGAGAAGTAGTAAAGAAGATATCAAACCAAACCAAGAACCCGTCGAGTGAAGGAATGTCCCTCGACAAGGTGGACTTCCACGGGGCCTCAAAATCGAGCTCCTCGGTTTTGATGCTGTGCAAATCCTGGAACGCGATCTGCGTTGCAGAGCCGCAAACACAGCTTTCGGGCATGACTTCGATGCGCGCCTCGTCATAGATGCCAGTCTTCATAGACTTCATGTCAAAGCCGTAGACGTCGTCCCAGAAGGTGATGAAGTCTGTGACATACTCGGGGTCCGACACGGGAGCAGCCCAGATGGTCGAGACGCTAGGGACAAGCAGACCGTCAGGCTTGAGGTAACGGTCTCTGGCCCAGAGAACGCTAGGCAGCATGGCTTCATAAAGGAGACAGTATCCCATCCATTCACTGATGATGATGTCCACCTGATCCACCGGAAGGTCGATTTCCTCGATCCTTCCCCGTATGCAAGTGATTTGATCAGTGAGTCCGTTGTGGAACACATTCTCTCGGGCCTTGTCAATGATGTCCGATTTATCAACCGCAAAGACCTTGGCTGCACCAGCTTTGGCGCAAAACATGCTTAAAATACCTATTGTTGGTTGGGCATTAGATTTTGAGAGCAAAGAGCCACCTAGGTCCACAGCTTACCGGTTCCGCAACCAATATCGAGCACAGTCTTTCCCGCAAATAGATGCTTGTTGTCGTAGACAAAATCGCGATATGCATCTGTCCGAATGGTATCCTTGAGCATGGTTTCATGAATATCTATCTTGGTGTTAATGAACTGGTTGAAAGCATACCTCGCAGGACGAAATTCTGTGAGGCTTTCGATGTCCACGAACTTACCATTGCTAGCATATGATTCCCAGTAGTACTGGGACTCGTCCTTGCGGGCCTCCTTGTCGACCGAACGGTTCCGACGGCTCCTGTTTGGAACATCTTCTCCCCAACGCTGATCCAACGTTTGTTCGACGGCCAAGCGGTAGCTGGCGAACTGTGCCTTGACTTTCTCCAGATCGTCCTCAAGCTGAGCTTCTCGGCTTGACTTCGACTGCAATTCCTCTTGAAGAACACTTTGAGAATTAGAGCCAAGGTCTAGCTCAGTTAGTGCCATGATCAGAGCGTCATCCTCGATGACGGGCTTGAAGAAGCGATCATCAGAGATGTGCTCGGCAGAAATAATTTCGGGCAGACGAGCACCATCGTGAGTGCTTTGGCGGACTGCGGTGGCGATGTCAGTTTAGGAGGACGCCACCGATGTCCACGGGGTGAGCGCTGTGAACGTAGTTGTCTAGAAACTCACCGAAGTTGACGAGCCTTACGGTGCCGAGGAAGTCGAGGCCGAGCCGGTGACGGACTTCAAGGAAATCGAAGTTGTGCTTTTCGCGGCAATGCTGCAACATGGAATCGAGACTGGGAAAAACGGAGTCGTCCAGCAAAGAGATGAAGTCCACGGTCTCTTCCTCCTCAGGCTCGGCATCTTCCCAGTCAGACTCATCCGATGAAATGTCCGACTCGGGAAGATCCTTCTTGTCGAGCTTGTTATTCGCCATGGTGAAAGCCAAGCAGGGTAGTTTGCTTGGGTGTGTTTTAAATATACGTCTTCAGTCCTGGTTGTCAAATTTTGTCGTCGGTCGATGATCGTTGCAAAGTGAACATTGACTGAGTTGAGAGTGACTGGTGAATATTTTCCGTCGTCCACGCCGAATGTGTGGGCCTCATTGGGGCAGGCTTGGATGGGCCTGCCTACGGATGCCAATGCGGTAACAGGGAAGCTGCAGCCAACGTGCCACCGTGCCTACCATGCGTAGAAGTTGGAGTCACTTTTTGTGCGCTGGTCCCGTCAAACTGGACCTACCTATCCAGCCATCGGCTGCCGTTTGGTTGTCCCGTTCCGGTCCCATCCCGTTCCAGGTTCAGTCCAGTTTAACGCCGGTTGTTCTTCGGGCGCAAGCTTGCAAAATTCCAAGCCAGCCAGGCACATGAGATACGAAGGTAGGTGAGTCGTGACAGGGCGACCCTAACAACTTCAACTAGGTACCCTGCCCAAGTAATTATTAGTTAGGTACACGATAAACAACACATCCCAATAAATTGCCTTCCCAACTTTATGTAGGCTTCCTTCTGTTTCAGCCTGGAACGGGAGTGCCATTTAAACCTAACGCACCTGCCCTTGCCTCTTCTTCCACCCCCCCGCCTCATATCCGCCTCTACCTTACTGTCGTCTCCTCCACTTGACCCGAACCACACCGAAGACCTACCCACCTAGTAATGCGGTACACTAAGGCTCTGCAGCACAAGATTGACAATGCTCAGGAAGCCCTCTCCTAGAATGAAGCCCTGCAATAAGCACATAGCGTCAGCCGAGAATCAAAACCACCACACTGCCCACGACTAATACGCACCGACGCAAGCACAATCAATGGTGTGCTGGACTGCCCTCGCCGCGAGATCCAATACCAGCTGAGCAAGCCGCCGACCGTCCGTGCCAACGTGAAGGATGGAACGTTGTACATTCCTGAGCATCTGTCAGAATCCATTTTCGCCTCCACGTTCTTTTCAATCAACCCCTGGTTAAACTTACCCACAGCCACTGCGATTCCGCCCGGTATAAAAGACCGCCATACTTTGCCAGTCGCCGTTGTCCTTATCATAGTCGTGATAGCAAAAATAATGGCAAAGGCAAATGCCCATTCCCTGGCATTCGGTGGCAGACCTTTCCCGGTAACGAGTCTGGCGGTGAAGATCCAGACGTAGCCCGTCGGGACCTGGAACAGATCACCAGGAATTACATAGACCCTGTACCAGTCAATTATTAGCCTTCCATGTCTGCCGAGACGGTGTAGAAAGGGGGGCAAGGAATATAGACACACTCACGCCGCGTATAATTGGTAGACAAGAGCGCTCACGACAGCACCAGCCGTTGCGCCAATAACCTGCCCCCAAAACTGAGCATCAGGTGCGGCACCGAGAAGGTGGCCTGTCTTTAAGTCCTGCATGAGGTCCCCGGCTTGTAGAGCACCCTGGAAATCGAGTTAGATGTACATTTAGAGATGTTAGAGTTGCGTTTCAACCACACTCGACGTACTGCTTCGGACTGCGTGAGCATCATGGTTAGCGTTGCTTTTACTTCATCTTGATGGCATACTTACCACTGCACCCGCCACAAGGTTGATCAATACACTAGACTTATGCGACTGTGGTATTATAAGGGCAAAGAACAACTGCGCCAATTTACTGATCCCCGACACAGGATTTAAGTCCGTCTCACCCAGTGCTCTCACGCCCATAATGCTGAGCAGAAGGGCCATGAGAACAGCAACTATGGTCGCATAAAGCGGGACAAGATCGCCAAAGACAATATGGATCGTCATGATGCAAAGAAGAACAGATAGAACAAGCCCCACTGAGACCAGACGATTGCTAATCTGTTGCTCAGGTGGTGCATCTGCATCGTCTTCCTCCGTATAGTTGTCAGGCAAAACCGAAGCTCTGCGATGCGCAATCGTGTTTGGTCCTTGGTCGGGCAGAAGACGCGACGTGCTGGTTGCTTCTGTCTCCTCTTCGGTGCTCAAAGCCGAGTAACCTTGCCTAGATTGGTCCTGGGACCGGACAAGCTTCCGCCAGATGTGCAATCCTCGTTGCGAAAACGTATTGCCAGTCAAAATACTCAACCGATGGCAGAGTGGCCGAAAGGCAATATGACCAAGGCTCACGATGGCATCAGCAAGCATAATAGCCAACGAGACCCATACGATCCAGCCTTTACTTCCAGTCTCCCAGTCATCAATCGAGCCAGGTGCCCATCCATTGTATTTGGCCAGAGGTGAGAGAATACCCCACCCCACTGCTGCACCCAGAAGCATATGCAGGGTGGTCTCGGGTCCCATAATGATTCCTTGCCCTATGTAAGCAGGGCTCGGATTCAGTGTCCACAGCCAGATGCTGGCGGCTTCGGTCCCAAAGACGGGAATGTTGCGCAGGCTGGGTAGGAAGTAAGAGCAAAGCGTATAGAGACCCGAGACTCCGAAGCAAATCAGCAGCAACCTCATGTTCCCGGCCCAGTCCTGATGAACATCAGGTTCCGACCCTGCGATGCGGCCATGTTCGGCATCTGCGCCTGTAGCGGTGCGACTGTTGTCCATGACAGTCGCCTCGTCAGGGTCCGGCACTAGACTCGCGAACCCACCAGCTACGGTGTCTTCCGACCCACCTGAATTTGAGATACGTGTCTGTCCGTGTAGCACGCCAATGAGCACGGCTGTGCTGAAGCCACTCGGAAAGCGCAGCCTTTCGCGTATGATGACCTGCCGACGTCTAACGAGTGTTAACAAGAAAGCGAGTACAACCCGAAGGTGGAAGGAATCATTGGGGCTGTCTCACAGAGGAACGGCGAAAACGACACCGAAGTAACATAGACCCAGGGACCATAGGATCAACTTCCATAAGCTGATATGGAGTGGCCCTTGCTCATCGGTCGTGAGAAGGTAGTTCATGGCGGGGATCTGCATTCATGTTCAGCCGTGTCTACTTGTGTTAAACCATTGCAATAGATGACTTGACCTATTGCAAGATGGCGAAAGCTTTCCTTTGCTTATGATGACGGGAAGACATACAACACCGACGAAGCCACATCCGAGAGGCATAATTGCCATACTCCCCGCAACAGTCTGAACAAGGACGTTCTCGACAGGGCTAAATGGAAACTTCAAGTGACGCGCGAGCGCCTTGAAAATGCCAAACCCCATCAGACTGGCGGGCATGGTCATGGTACTCACCCAGCCCGTCTGCAATCCAAAGTACATATTTGAGAAGCAGATGACCAGGCCCACGAGCAAACCGACCACAACGCCGCGGATCGTGAAACTGCGGCCCTGTATGGTCGGACTTTGCCTGAAAGAGTCTGCGCCGCTATTGCCGCCAGCGGGTGTCGCGTCAACAGCAAGCTGGCCATCGTGGTAACCCCGATTTGGAGCCATGGTAGCCGTCACGTTTCCTTGGTCGATAGAGAGACAGCCTATGGTGCGGAGAACTGATGGGAACCGATGAAAACCACGTAAGTGGCTCAGTACGAGGGTGTCGTCGACGTGGCTGAAGGGTATGATGATGGCGATGTCAATTTGCTAACCAACCCGACGTCTGAAGCGCTCCCTCAGCGGCGAAATCATGCATGAGGTGGTGGCAGGTTGCTTGCAAACGGCGACTACAGAAGAGCCAGAGGAAGGGGTAATGAAGTCCAAAGCGGGCAGAAATGAATTCGTACTGATCTATGGTGAAGTCAATCAAGTAAGATAAAGTACGGTCGCAGCCCTTGCCCGTGCAGGAGAGATCCTCGAAACGGCATGGGCAATCCGGATTCGTATCCGCAATGGATCGCTTATCTTTTGATCCAAACCCCCAAGTTTGTCCGTGCCTGGTCAGAATTGAAGCAAGTCGCTGAAGGCCCATCCTTACATTAAGATTATGCCGGACCACCACGCTAGTCCGGCCCGGAACTCGGTAAAGTGACGTGCAGGCTCTTACTGTGTGGCTTAGTAATCTTCATGATTGTACCAAGTAAGTGATCGGAGTTGGTCAAGGCTGCTTTAACGACAGCCTGACGCGGCATGCGTTCTGTTTCTAATATTGCACGCGTTGCAGATGCTAAACCATGAATCCACAACTCGATTTCCGCTATGTGAATGCCTCGCCCTCCTGGTTCATGGAGTCCGGCGGATCCCCCCTTTATACTACGTGGCCCATGTTCGTACGCCGACAATTAGAAACCAAAGCTATCAAGCAGTGAGCTTGAGTCCGGCTCTTGGAAGACTGTCGGCGCTAAATCCTTGCTCCTGCTCACGCCAGATCTCATCTCCACATGAAGAGTCGACATTGGGAGATCTGCAACGACCAATGAACTACGGCGACGCAATAGCTTCAGCGGATTGATTTCGCCGCCCAACCCGTTCGTTGTGCTTATGGCGGATTTCAAGAACTCCCAATTACGGACTGCCATTTTGTTAGTTTATCGTATCCGCATGTCAATGTTGCATTCAACCATACCGAGATCTAGACCGAGTAGGTCGCAGCCCATTCGGTCGTAAAGCTTCGCACTATGTAGCACAAACTCCCATTCTACGCGAGGAGTGACCTTGGAGGCCCCGCGAAGCGTCTGCAGCGTCTTTTGTCGCAGCTGGGCATACAAAACCACTAGAGCCGGGTCGTCTGTGAGGAACAACTTCGATTGCATGTCAGGGGTACATGGTGTTTCGATCAAGGTATAAACGGGTGACTGTGCCATTGATCCAGACGTGGTTAGTAATCGATCAGACACGCCGGGGCTAGCTGTTGGGAGGAAGCAATAACTCACAATCAAGGCCCTTACAGCCATGTCTTTGCGATTCAACATCCAGAAAGTCCAAGAGGCGAGCCAACGATTGCCTTCCCTGGCCGCCAGAGCAAGCACCTCTTCTTCCAATAGCTTTCTTAAAACCGGTCCCTGATCTCCTTCGTAAACCCTTGCAATGGCAACTGCGCGCTGGAGATCCCGCAACTGATTAAGACAAACATTTACGGCGTCCTGCAGATGATCCGCCAGGAGGAAAAATGCGGCCGCGTACTCTGTTGGGCCAAACGTCAGCAAGTCGTGAGCGGCTGCAAATGTGCACAAGCAAGTACTCACCGAACCGACGCTTGCTGAGCAGAGCATAAGCGTTCTTAAGGGCTTTTGTTCGCCACACTGGATCATCAAAATTATTCGCGAGGAAGCGCTGAGTCGTAGCCTGTTCACGATTTCCGTATGCCATGCGCCACAGACCCTGGAGCACCGTTTTCTTCTTTAGAGCCAAGTAATACAGACTGCAATCGACCGGGTTTTTCGCGTCACTTTTGGTGTATTCGTTTCGAGCAACATTTTCAAACTGCGCTCGCTGTAACCCAATCAGCTTCGGGGGTGGTCACTTATCACCTGATTAGTGTTCTTACCAACGCATTGCGGTCACCGAGCCACATGAACATGCCGCTTTCTTTCGCGTCTTCCCAGCGAATGCCGCCGTGACACTGTTTCGTGACAAAGTCAACAAGAATGTCCTGGCTCGTGGAATGGTAGGCCCAGTTGATCTCTCTCCAGGACATCTGGATTTCGCTCGTCCGCCCCTTTCGTAGGGCATGTTGGCGGAAGAAGAGCATAAAACGAGCGCCATTTTCATCTAAAGATCTACGTTGTTTCTCAACGAGCCCGGCACACTCGACAATGTCTGCCAATTGGATCTGCTCATGCCCAGAGAGCTGTTCAATATCGACCTTGGTCAACCGCTCGTTGATTGCATAAGCAACGTCTTCAGTGAAATTTTCGTCCTCTTCATCCGCAGCTGCCTGGTAATCAAAGTGAGAACTAATTTGCGACCCGGACGCATGCATTGCTGATGCCTGCCATTTTCTTCAGTCAGCGCTCAATGAGATGCCTCTTGGTTAAAGGAAGGTTGGTACCTCGTCCTGGTAAAACTCAGATGGATCGAGTCCAAGGTAGTCGTCGATGGGTTCATCCGCGACGTGAAACTTGAGTGTTTTGTGCAAAGACATGAGCACTTTTCGCACCGCTGTACTCTTCCCTGCAAGAATGCTCTGACTCAGAAACTGTGGGTGGAAGATTGGCAGTGGACCATTAAATCGTTGAACAGCTTCAAACAAATCCCACACGCCATTCTTTCTATGGGGAAGCTGTAAGCTCTTTACCAACGAGCCAGAAAGATCATACTCTCTTCCGTGAACAAACATCTGGTTGCCAGAACCGATAACAAGATGCCCATCACCAAGCCAGGTCGAATCGCCTATGGGATGGGGAGTGAGCTCTCGAATGCTGATCTCTCGCACAGCAGCCCACGCCGGTCCTTTATTGAGATAGTCAAAACGCATCTGACATAATAGAACAACCTTGGACTGGAAGCCCACCGCCAGTATTGACTGTGAGTCTGGAGTGGATGTCCAGTCAAGGTCCTGAATTATGTTGTTAGTTCCGTAGTTTTGTGTGAATTCAAGTCGAGCAGCCCCGATGTCCCAAATGGATAGCTGGGACCTGGTTGAATCGACAAGTGCCGCTTTCTTGAGTGTACTGCCGCTCACCAATGCTGGCTCCGAAAGTCCCGTTTCGGCTGAACACGTTGAAAGCCATCCAACCCTGTCCCCTGTATAGTCGACACGGGCTGTCCAGAAATCAACCCGCCCAGAATGCGTGTACGAAATAGCAATATCCTTAGCAAAGACGTCAAGAAAGCCGGATGTAACAGGTGCAGAGCCTGCCGGGTCAACAGGCAAAACGTAGGCAAGACCTTCGATATTGTCAAGTTGAAACCTGCAGTACTCCTGTATCGAACCTTCATCGCGCCCGTTGACACAAGTTTCGGACCCTCGGCGTGAATACTGCGGGAGATTGACCTTCCAAACGAGACCCTGCTGTTCCGAGGTGACAGTTGCAATATGGGCTACTGCGTACTCCTCGTGCGGCTGCCTAGGCAGTATCACCAAACACAGAGGCTTGCCAGCAATCTCATAGGACTGACGTTCCAACAACATAGCCTTTGGCAATCGGCAATCCCAGAGATATATGGTGTTATGCTCCAGAAAAATGACAAAGCGGCCTTTTCGGAGAACACATATACGGTGAATATGTCCACTACCTGGAATGACACTCTGCCGCGATAATCCTGATTTGGTGTTGCCATTATGAGTCCAGACGATGCTTTCGCCTTCCGCTGTCCTGGAAACCACTGCTCGCCCGCTAAAATTTCGGACCATCTTCTTGATAGGAGCCGAGTGTCCAGACCACATACATTGCCGAGAAAGGCAATTTTGGTCGGCGGCCGGGCTGAGTAAGTCCACCAAGTCAGATTCGTAAAGATGTATTTGGCCCTCAAAGTCGTGAAACAAGATATGTAGTCGCCCAGTCCGCCGGTCACAATAACTTTGCACCACAACGTGCTGGCTGCACATAAATTCGAGGTCTTGCGGCTTGAATCGAGACAAGTTCGCGGCCGTGGACTTGCTGGATTTAGACCCTACGTCTTCTAACACAAAGACAGCCGTTTCCCCAGCACCGTTGAAGGCGACACATAGCTCAGGGCTCTTGTTTGCAAGGGAAATCAGGTGCTCAAGAGCGTTATCTTGTTCTCCGTTCTGAATCGGGCGGCGTTGTACAGCTAGCTCCGTAGCAGCGGATACGTCCCTGCCGTCGACGATGAAGGCCAGAAATGCTGAAGGGGGGCTCACGGTCCTGAGACTCTGCTCCCGGAATGCCGAAGCCAGATCAATGGTCCCCCACAGATTCAGTTGCTGGGGGGCATGGGGGTCGGACCCCGTCCAAATGCGAATCTTGTTGTCGACACATGCAGTATAAAGCACGTTTTGGACAGTTTGTTCGATATGATAAGGTTTTCGCCATCGGATACTTGTCACAATATCTGGGTGTCGCAGGTAGGCCAAGTCGAAGCGCACATCTTCAGCGCCGTACGTAAGACGGCGCCACACCTTGACGAGGCGGTCGTGAAAGCCAACCGATGCGATGTACGCCGAATCGTAGGATATTTCTGCAAGCTTGGAGGGGCTCGGAAGGGTTTTCGTCCATATGCTGTTTGGCTCGTCGGCCGTCGAATACATGCAAAGGACAGAATGAGCTACGAGGAGCTCTTCGGATGTGCCCCAGCTCAAAATGGTATTGTCGATAGCATCTCGAAGGTCGGGTATAAGGAACGAAGACTGGAGTCCCCACTATCGCAGACACATAGGATTAGCGATGGGCCGCTTCAAACTACAGAACATAGTCTGCAGGGCCAGAGCAAGCTAGTCCAGGGCTGGATCGGAGAACTACCTTTAAAGCGTCCTCTGACTGTCCAAATGGCTTGTAAACTCTGATGACGGAGTTGGTGCAAGTTGCGATCTTTCCAGACCACTCGTCAAATGCAACGGCTTGCAGATGAGCTGGGTCTTCGTCGTAGACGGTTTGGACAATGGTGCCTGGATCGCACAGGATGGTGAACGCGCTGCCCGTGATATAGACCTACAGGGACGCATATCAGCGAAATAAGAGTAAGCGAGGGCGCCAATGGCTCACGTTGAAGTGCCTCGAGTCCCAGAAGCCCGTCGCAAGCGCGTAGAGCCCAGACTTGGGCCTGCCTGGGAGGACTGCTCTCATCCTACTAGCCCGAGACTCGCAGCAGCATTGCTCGGGTAAGCAGATCGCGGTCGTTGCCCGTCGCCGACGGAAACTTGGTCGGCAAGGCGCAGAGAAATGTTGGGGCGGGCGATGGCAGAGGTCGTAGATGAAAGACACTGGATACGGCGCGTTTTGAATGGGTTCTGAGACGCGTAAGGTTCATGCAAAGAAGGACAGGACAGTTTTTTAGGAGCTCTGTCGGGAACAAATGAGATAGCGATCTTTAGAGGGGTACGACCTCGAATAGGTCGGCACCAAGGTAAGGCAAAGTGAGGGAAGGCAAGGCAGGGAGAGGCAAGGTACGTAGCTATATCTGGTGACGGGTCTCGGGGAAGCTTGCAGCGATAAGATAACGTTGGAGAATGACGCCAGCTTGCAGAATGGCCATCTGAGCCACGGTTGGCCAATGCCTGTCAACGAGGGGCAAGCGCTTTTGTCGCGGATTTTCCAGAGTCGGAAAATATGCGTGTCAACTTGTCTCCTTTTTCCCCTTCTATCATTACTCTTTTTTGGCGGCCTTCCGTGACAAGCAATGTCGATATTTGCACGTCCCAGGTGGTACAATGCACGTTGGCCCAGATCGTACGTCTTTACTCAAATCAGTCGGGTATACTAATAAACATTTTTCCAAGACAACACACGACGCCAATATCCACCAGAAGCCACATTATGTAGCCTGAGTTTCAAGCCTCTTCAATCTACTTGACCCAGCGCCCCAGGCCGGCCGCCATTTACCCGTCGCATACTCATGTCGGCTGTGGAAAGCCTCTGGGCCTGTGCGAAAGAGAGCCTGCTCAACTGACCAGCCTGGGCTGGTGGCACACTCCTGTTGTACCGCTCTCGAAGCTCACGTTCGAACGGCGTTGGCAAAGGAGCAAATGGTGTCATGGATGGTAACTGCACCGAGGATGCCATCCCTGTCCAACGTGTTGGTGTGCTCACAACGACTCCATCCGCGTCCGCTCCTGAACCTCCCACATCTTGATCCTCCTCCTCTTCAACCGTAGGGCCCATTTCTTGGCGTTTTGAGGCTCTGAACAGCCCTGTCCCCGGCCGCTCGTGTACTGCCCTTGATAGCTGGAAAGACTGGCGACTCATGCCGAGCCCAGTGCCCTTCCGTGAGCTCCCAAGGCTTGCTCTCATCGCGCTGAAATGTTGTGACCTGGTCATGTCTCCATCTCCTTTCCAATGGTGAAGAAGACGACGAATGAGCTGCTTCTTATTCCTTTCTCTGACATCTGTGGCAACATATTCCCTGCTCTTTAGTTGAAGTACTGTAGACTGCCACTGACCCCAGTATCGCATTTTTAAGGTCTCCTGCCAGACTTCCTTCGAGCGACCGTGCACGCTTGCAAGGTCTTGCGAAATGATATGCCACTCGCCGAGCCATGCGGCTGTAAGGAGCCTGGAAGCACCCCGATCGCGGCTGCTGTCCTTGTACCAGACGTCCAAGAAACCAACAACACGATCCCGCTTTTCCATGTTGTGGTGCTTAGTCGCTTCCCAGCCAAGGTTGCGATACACTCGAGCCAATGACTTCCAGCGACTTAGATTTTCCTTCGTTGAGGTGGCCTTAACATGTTGCCTGCATCGTGCGTAAGACCTTCGCGTTTGAGATCTCCAGGCCCCCTTAGAGCGCCAGGTTTTCACCACTGCGTTGACGCTGGCGAAAAAATAACCACGCTGGGTCCATGTACAGAGATTTGAGCTATGCACAATGCCGGCTTGCCAGGTATCGACCACGTGTCGTGCCGCTTGATGTTTAGCAGAGGTTCGCGATTTCTTACTAAACCGAGCCATGTCCAATGCTTGCCAGTGCCAGATGTCTAAAACCTTTGTCTTGAGCAATCTATGAGAAATGGCCAGAGGGGAACGCATGCCATAGGGTGTCTGTGGCAGCTTAGGATCGGTTTGGTCCTTGTTATTCCTTCTGTGGCCGCTATACCCAGGTGCAACTCGGTGTGGCGGTGGTCGACATGCGTTGTGCCATCTGCATATGGTATCGCGTACCAGATTGAACCCCATCTTTGCACGAAAGATCTCGACCCTTGTCTCTAGTTGCCAATGGTCTAAGGAGTTCCGGACGACACTGAGGCGCCGATGAGTTGCTACGCCGTCTTGGTGACATCGCATCTGTTGGTGCCAGGAATTGAAGGCAAGAGACCACCGAATCCTGGTCCTGTGTTCTTCTGTGTGTGCATAAATCATGCGCAAGGCTGAGCAGGACAATCTCCATTGCTGGAGACAGAGAGCCTGTAACTGGGGCCGAACCGACAACCTCGTGACCGTTGAACATGAACCAGACCAGGTGGCCAGAACTCTTCCAGCTATGCGGCGTGCAGATATTGTTACAGCCCGCTGCTCCATGACAACACCGTCGTCAGCCCACCTCACCCAAAGAGTCAGCAAGCGGGAAGTAAAGATACGACGCCCCTTGAGCTTGGCGTCTGCTGTCACCAACTCCCAGGGGTCAAAGTGGCGCATGCGCAAAATATGCCGTCTGGCTACGGCGGTTCTTTCACGCTTCTCGGTTGCGTAGGTCTCCCAATGTGATATTCCTCTGAGAATCTGCAGGTAACGAGCCGCTCGAGTCGCTCGTTTTCCCAGCCAGGCGTATCGTGCTTCCATCGCTAGGTCATCTTCCAATCCCTCGTCGGGAGGTGTGGCTTGCCTAGTAAATAGGACGTTGTCACCAGAAGTTTCCTTTTGTGGAACTGGCGCTACTTCCTGCTGCTGCTGTTGCAGTATTTTATGTCGTTCGATATTAGACGACTCCTGCCCAAGAGCCTTTGTGTCAATGCTGGGCCGCTTGCTGGTCTCGTGCTGGACGACTGTCGAAAGATCTGGCTGACGACCGCTGACCTCATTTCTGGGGGTTTCGTCAATGTACACCAGCTGTCGCCGGTGCGGTTGCTGCTGCTGCTGCTGCTGCTGTTGTTGTTGTTGCTGCTGCTGCTGCGGGTTTTGAGGCGCATTGGATTGCTGGGGTAGAGTGTAATGTTGGTACTGTTGATGTTGGAGGCTATGTATGTCGTTCTGGGCTGCATATTGTTGCTGGTGTAGATTGCCCTGCTGGGGCAAGTATTGCTGGGGCTGCTCGTGTTGATGGTACTGGCCATGAGACATGGTTTGGCCAGGAGAGAATTGTGGCTGGTCTTTTCTTAGTGGACGCTGTTCGCTTTGCGCTTGAAATGGTTCGTAGTGGATGTTTTGCTCCGCCCGTAAAGTTTCGTGCCCATCAACAATAGGCCTGGCTCCAACGTCCTCTGGCAGAAGCCAGTTGACTGTCCTAACAGACTTGGGTCGGACAGGACGGGAAGCAGCGATGCTGACGTTCTTTCCCGCATCGTGGGCAACAGTCTCAACGGGTTGAATAGTGGTGTCGCTAGCTCCACGGTGCTCGTTGGAGCCAGTCACTGACCGTGGGCTCTGGTGACTCGGCTCCGTACCCGCAGCTGTGGATGGCGAGTGACTTTGGGATGAGTGCTTTAAGCGTTCGGAGAGATCAGGAGCCAGGTGATTTGGCCTTGGAAGTATGGGCATCAGCCTTTGGAGGTTTGCACAGTCGCCATTACGGATTGCCTCGTCTGGGGCAGTGATCGGCCTGAAGCGCCCCTGCTGTGGTGGCTGTATATGCTCCGAAGAGCTATCGTCCGTGGTAGCAAAGTTATGTTCGCTATTGGAGTGAGGAGGTGACGGTTGCAACGGGAATTCGTGGTCTCGTTCATCGCCAGGGTCTGAAAGCGGTCTCGAACCTTCGCTGCGACTGTCGAACTCCAGCTCAATACCCATCCTCGCCAAAACATTGCGAAGTTTATCCAAAAGTGAACCGTCGCCGCGCTCGCCGCCGACTCGGAAGACCAAGCGCGAGATGTGGTGGTCCTCCTCGGGGTCGATACCATATTTTGGGAGAACGGCGTCGTATGCCTGAAACAGAGCGTTCGTCGCCAACCTCTCACCCTCGGGGAGGAGATCGAGATTATCCTGGGCAGCCGTGACGACATCGTGGAGGATGGCAATTTCTGATTTTGCGTCAGTCGCAAAGCCATTCGATGGCTCTCATTTCGTCTATAGAGGCTGTGAAATGTGGAAGGAAGTCCCGGATTTCCTCACCTTCGTTACTGTAGTAAGAGTCGGAACTTTGAATTGACGCAAAGCTGGATATGCCGTCACGGGGAGCCAGCGCTGGGCGATGCGGCAATGACGGCATGTGAATTGATGCCGTTCCGGTAGCATAATAAGATGACAGGAGTGGCGACAGTAGCGGCAGCGGTAGGAGAACAGGAGGAGTTGTTGCTTGTGATCGTGCGGGTGTGCTTGGTGTTGATGGGTACGATTCCGGTCGCGATCGCAATCGTTGCGGGCTGTCGAAAACCGGGGTTATCGTCAAATTTCATGGGCAAAAGACGAAGGATCGCGTGCAATGAACGCCGAATACATTTGGCCGCAGCAATATCCACGGAGGAAGAAATGAGGAGTGTCGAAAGAGCTCGACCGACTTCCGTGGGCCAAGAAGGATAATGTACAGCGGCGAACGCAGCGCGTCGCGAAAAGTTGCAAATACAATGGCCAGGTACAATGGTAAAGCCTGACTGACAGCTTTGTCTATCGCGCCCGTCGGCGGTAAAGGCGGCACTAGCGAAGCTCGGACAAAACGCAAGGTATCCCTGGACACTATAAGCGACGCGCTGTCCTAAAGTGAACAACGTCTAGGAGGGACTCTGGGAGGACAGAGGGAAAAGAAGATCAGGAAAGAGGTTGAACTGCCCAACCTCCCGTCTTTCCTCCGCTTCTTGTGTGTTTATTTCGAGGACCACACCCAGCAACCGCAGTCTTATGGTGTGCCTTAGACACCAACGGTTCCATTGGATGGTTCACAATACCACCTAACCTACGTAGGCACCTAGGTCTGGGTCCGTGCTGTGGGGCCCTGTCGGAGTGTAGGTGCCTGGGAACCTAGGCACTCCACTTACCTCAAGTAGGTAAGGTACATGTAGACCATAGTGTAGGTACAAGGTAAGGTAGGTGGTGTAGCATCGACCGGGCTGCAAACCTACCAATGAGGTCGCGACGGCTTCGTACCTAATTGGCCATTTTGTTGGCTTCCCTCGCTGCCTTAGCTAATCAAAGACTGCCCAAGGTACCTATGCTCGTAATCAGTTGTTGAGGTTGACTATTAGTGAAGTTCCTCTTCCAAAGCTTTTCGCAGCCTTTTCTTTCCTCCATTTTGCACACCGCACCTGCGCCTGGAAATTGAACATTCCTTCTGCGAATCCACGTCGCGCCAAGGCACTATCACTATGACTCGTCCGCGGCCCATCCAGAAGTTTGCTTCTGCCGTATCGCAATGCTCTGTCGAGGTCGGTTCGACAACCCACATCTCTACTTACCTCATCCCTAAATAAAGCCTTGATGCTGACGTGAGCAGACCACGCTGTACGGCAAATGCATTGTCGCCGACTACAATTCCGTGCATAAGGACAAGTGTGTCAAGGAATTCCTCAGATTGAAAGACTGTTATATTGTACATCGCTACCAACCCACAGCTAGTTACGGCGGCTCAAATCACATCACTAACACATGCCGAGTTGCAGGCTGCGGCTCGTACGGCTAGATAGTCATCGACACTACCCTTACGAATGTAATATTCTGTGAAAGTCTCAATTTGACGTTGCACCTTTCTATTCTGGTCTTATAAGGCCAAGGCGCTTGTTTGCCTGCACATGTGTCTTCCGCCCAGCGCTTTTTACCCCACGGATATCTCCACGCCTTCAGCCACCGCAACTTCACAACTCAAGCAAGCGGAGCAGGAAGGTCGCATGCTGCACCTCCTGCTCCTCCTCCGCAATAACTCCTTTCCGCCCAACGCCAGAGGTCTCACCCTCCACCTGCGTGACTTCTTGCTTGTCCATGGGTCTGCGCAGCGCCTTCTCAATAGCCTTACCTTGCGTCTGGAATACCACCTCGAGTCCAATCTTATCGGGGTCGCTGATAATCTTGTACTCCATCTTGATATCATCGGTTGGCTGCAGTTGGGCCTTCTTCCGGAGGCGCTGAACGCGATTGATGATCTCTCGAGCGATTCCCTCGTGCGCGAGATCCACGTAGAGCTCGGCGTCCAGGATCGTGAGTACATCGTTGTCTGAGTTCGTCTCCAGGTTCTTGGAAGCCTCACCCTCCCTCAGACCACGCCTCACTACAAGATCGCCGTCCTCCAGACGAATTCCGTCGACCAGGATCTCCTTCTTCTCCGAGTACTCTTTGACAGCATCGCTGCTGAGAGTCGGCAGCGCCTTCTTCACCCGCGCCATATCCTTCTTGAGCTTCTTGCCTAGAACAGGCCAGTCCGCCGTCACGCTGTATTGAACGTTGTATTTGGCCTCGTCTGAAGAAAGAACCAGATCTCTCACGTTCATCTCTTCCCTAATGTAGGATGAGAGAGACTCCAAGTCCTTCAGGTATTGAGGATCGCGGTGAATAACAACAAGTGTCTTCAGGGGCGTTTTCAGACCAATGGCCCTCCTCTCACGAGAGACGCGGACCAAATCAATGACTCTCTGCATTCTGCCCACTCTGCGCTCGACCTCCTCGTCGAAAAGTTCCTGACGCACATCCGGGAATGGCAGAAAGTGAATGCTACGCGGGTCCTCTGCGTCCGCCTCTCCGGGAATGTACGGCCTGAGCTTTTGGTAGATGGTATCGGTGATAAAGGGTGTGAAAGGGGCAAGACCTCGGCAAAGCGTGAAAAGTACTTCAAATAGGGTGTTGAGGGCATGCTTGGTGTCTTCCACTCCATTCTCACCCTTGAGACGTCTTCTGTTGAGCTTGATGTACCAGTTGGTCGTGTTGTCAATGAGGCCAAGAAGTCGAGGGACAACGGTATACAAACGGTACGCTACATGTTAAGTCAAAGTGTCAGTCAAGTTTAACAGCTTCGGATATATGGATTGAACATACCCTTCATCTCGTCGTTAACAAATTGGAGCAGACTCTGACAACTGGCCAAGATCCATCGGTCCATCACATTGTCATTGCTTGACTGCGTCTCTGGACTCCAGACATAGTCAACGCCCTCGACCTTCTTGAGCAAGGACACTTGCCCCTCGAAAAATTTGTAGCTGTTCCAGAGCGGCAACAACACTTTCTGCACAATCTCCTTGACCCCGGACTCCTTGAAGCGCAAGGGTTCGGCACGGACGACTGGCGAGTTGATCAGATAAAGGCGAAGAGCATCCGATCCGTACTTGTCCATGACCAGGTCTGGTGCTGGGTAGTTCTTGAGACGCTTCGACATCTTCTTGCCATCCTCAGCGAGAACGATGCCGTTGACAACGCAGTTTTGGAAGGGGATCTTTCCAAAAAGATGTGTGCCGAGAACCAGGAGAGTATAGAACCAGCCTCTTGTCTGATCCAGGCCTTCCGCAATGAAATCACCAGGGAAGGATGCGTTGAACTTGTCGACATTCTCGAAGGGATAGTGTTGGCTGGCGTAAGGCATGCTGCCTGATTCGAACCAACAATCGAAGACTTCCTCTACGCGCCTCAGCTGTCCCTTGCCCATTTTACTGGGGATGGTGATGTGGTCAATGTTGTCACGATGGAGATCCGACAGGTCCCCATCGTAGCCACTCAGCTCCTTCAATTCTTGCACGCTGCCAATACAGACGCGCTCCTCCATGTCGTCGCTTACCCACAAGGGAATGGGAGTGCCCCAGTACCGGTTTCTCGACACGTTCCAATCGCGGGCGTTTTCAATCCAGCTGGCGAACCGGCGTTCCTTCACAAAAGAGGGGACCCAGTGGGATCCTTTGATGTTTTCAAGCATCTGTGGAATAATTTCTGGGATGCGAACAAACCATGAAGGTACAGCTCGGTAGATGAGAGGGGTGTCGGAACGGTAGCACATGGGATACGAGTGCTTGAGAGAAGAATCGACGACGAGTCTTCCAGTACCCTTTAAATACTTGATGATGTGTTTATCGGCCTCCTTGACATGCATTCCTGCAAAATCAGAAATGCGCGGGCCGAAGTGACCCTTGTCGTCAATAGGGTCTGGCGGCGGTCTGTTTTCAGTGATGATGCCAGCAGCGAGGGCAACGTTGTAATCGTCCTCGCCAAAAGCCGGGGCCTGGTGAACGATACCAGTACCGCTGTCGTCAGTAACGTATTCGGCGTTCAAGACCCTGAAGGCGACGTCCTTGTACTCTTCGTAGAAGTAGTTGAAAGGGGGCTCATACTGCCAGCCAAGCATTTCCTTGCCTCTGATCTTCTCGAGAACCTTGTACTTGGCTTTCTTGGGATCCTTATACAAAGTGTTTAAGAGCTTCTCGAGAATGATGTATTTCTTGCCGGATTTCTCGTCCTGGATTTTGATGTACTCAAATTCAGGGTGGGCAGCAAGACCGAGATGCGACGGCAGTGTCCAAGGTGTGGTTGTCCATGCCAGGAGATGAGTCTCAGGGTCATCGCGGAGAGGAAAGGAGACAACAACGGCAGGATCAGTGACATCCTGATAGTTCTGGTTGGCCTCGAAGTTGCTCAGAGCTGTGGTGAGAGCGGTAGAGTAGGGCATGACACGATGACCTTGGTAGACAGCTCCCTTATCGAACAATTGCTTGAACACCCACCACTCCGACTCCATGAAGGTGGGGTCCATGGTCTTATAGTCGTTGTCGAAATCAATCCAGCGTCCGAGTCTCTCGATGGTGTGCCGCCATTCCTGACTGTAACGCATGACGATGGATCTGCATTCAGCATTGTAATTTTTCAGACCAAGCTTCATGACAGCGGCCTTTCCGGAGATTCCCAGCTTCTTATCAATTTCGTGCTCAATGGGCAGGCCGTGGGTATCCCAGCCGAAGCGTCTCTCGACATGGAAGCCCTTCATTGACCAGTATCTCGGGATGATGTCTTTGATGGTGGAGGCCAACAGGTGACCGTAGTGAGGCAGACCAGTGGCAAAGGGGGGGCCATCGTAGAATGTGTAGAGAGGTTTTCCCTGGGTCAATTCGAGCTATGAAGCAGAAATGAGATGTTAGTAGGTGAAGGGAATAGTGCGGCGCTTATAGTTTTCTGGAAAGCGAGACAACGCTCAGAGATGAACAAAACAAGGCTTACCTGGCGCTCAAATGCCTTGATCTCGCGCCATTTCTTGATGATCTCGACCTCTTCCTTGGGAAAGTCGATAGACATGTTGGCGGAATCGAAGCGGTGCGGCGTCGAACGCAACAAGTGCGCAGCGTGGTTGTGAGGGTTGCAAACGCGAGAGTTGCGCGCCAAGGATGGCCAGCGAGGGTCCGATTCGATGGTTTGTCACAAGAAAGAGAAACGAAGCCCAAGCCCGTATCTTGTACAAACCGTTGTGGTTGTAAGCAGGCAAGGCAGCGGCAGAGGCTCGAATGAGTCTTTGCGGGTGAGTCAAGACCAACGACTTGTCGAGGAGAGGTTGTGGCTCTTAATGCACGCTGACTTGGAGGGGTCTTTTTTGGTGGGCGATGTGAGTCAGTGGGGTAATTTTTTCCAATTGATTTAAGTCGAGCGCGGGGCAGCCAGTTTTCCAAATAGGACCTTCCCCTCCTTCCCGAGCAGAACAAGGTACCTAGGTGCCCAGGTAGATACCGTCGCTGGGTGTCTTACCTAAGCCTGCACAAGGTGCCTTACGTGGTAGGGAGGTACCTACCTAGGTGCCATGTGCCTCAGCTAGCAGCCTAGGTGCCTAAGGTAGTGCAGTTGATGCCGCACTGCTAGCAAGCACGAGCACGGTAGGTGCCCAGATAAACGGATAGGCGCCTTCGATACCAGGTCACCAAGCAACGCCTTCTCCGGCTGGCAGGGCCTGATCATCAACATAAACAACCCAACGTCGACCTGCCGCCACGCTCATTTTCGCCAATCCCCTCCCCGCGATACTCTCCTCGACGGTTCACAATTCCCTCGCCCCCGTGCAACCGTGTCGTTTATCCCGTTGCAGGGGAATTTCCTACAATCAACATACAACAGCCCTCTTCCGAGGTATTCAGCACATCTCTCCTGCAATCTTCGTCAACGACACTGAAGCATACCTAACAATCCAGCCCAGTCCGCACACTCGACTCAGACCCGACAAAATACCTCAAAACCACCCATAAAAACTGCGAATCCCGCAAAATATACTCGGTTCTTTCCATCCTCGTCCGCCATGTCCTTTCTATTTGGCAGGGCCAGAACGAGGCCGGCCGTGGACCTGCCCAAACAAGCCAGGGACCATGTGACGAAGCTGGAAGGACCAAATGGCTCTGTAAAGGTAAGCCCTCATTATAGTTGCCGCGCATCCCCTCTGGACCATCAAAGTGCTGACCTATCGTCTCGTCAGGCCGAAGAGCTTGCCAGAGTCCTGAACCAGATGAAGTTCGTTTTGCAAGGTACTCAAGGTTGGTCTCCATACCTCGTCTACCTTGGACCATGGCAACTAATGTCGAATCAGAGGCTGATAGCAGCCCCGAACAGATATATCAACTCGTTACTGGCTTGATTGAGGAGGATCTTCTCTACTTACTTGCCGTAAATCTCTGGCGCTTACCGTTCGAATCCCGCAAAGATACCCAGGTTATCTTCTCCTACGTCTTCCGTTTCCGCCCACCCACCGCCTCGCCCAAGAGCGACCCTCTCGCTCTGTCCTACGTTGTCAACAACCGTCCGCAAGTTTTGCTGGAACTTTGTCGAGGGTACGAGCACAAGGAGAGCGCAACGCCTGCCGGTTCCGTTCTCCGAGAAGTCCTCAAATCAGAAGCCGCCGCCGCCATAATCTTGTACGATGACAATGAAGAATCTGGATCTAGTAATAAAGGTATCAATTTGATTGACCGAGATCGCCGTCAAAGCGGCGACGGCGTCTTTTGGAGGTTTTTTGACTGGATCGACAAGAGCTCTTTCGAAGTCGCTGCGGATGCCTTCACCACGTTTAGAGTAAGGCGGCACGACCCCCTTGCTACAGCAAACCTTGAGCTGCGGGTACGATTTCTGACCTTCTGCCCTATATTTAGGAACTTCTCACGAAACACAAGGAGCTTGTCCCGAGGTACTTGTCGGTCAACTTCGACCTCTTCTTCGACAAGTACAATAACATACTTGTACAATCCAACAGTTATGTCACCAAGCGACAGTCCATCAAATTACTCGGCGAGATCTTGCTGGACCGCTCAAACTATAGCGTTATGACCGCCTACGTTGATCGCGGAGAGCATCTGAAGATTTGCATGAACCTATTGAGAGACGACCGCAAGATGGTCCAGTATGAGGGCTTCCACGTCTTCAAGGTCTTCGTTGCCAACCCTCATAAGTCAATTGCGGTCCAGAAGATACTGCTCATGAATAGGGAAAAGCTACTCACATTCTTGTCCCACTTTCTGGAAGACCGGACCGACGATGAACAGTTCATTGATGAAAGGGAGTTCCTCATCAAGCAGATCAGGAATATGCCGCCAAGCCCAGTGCCGCCTCAGAGGCATGGCATGTCTGGCGGCACTTGACCGGTTCGAATCAGAGGAAAAGGAAAAAAAAACTATGCGGGAAGTGACAATCCCAATTTGAACATGTCGCTGAAAGGGGTTTCGGATATAATTGAACCGGAGGTCTCAGAAGCTCGAGCTTTCATAGCGACATCGATTGAATGTGCATTCGCGTCTGGCGTTCATGGTAGGACAGTTCCTCAAGGATCGCGTTGTCCAGCAAGCTGAGCCTCAATTTCGGCATGCCGATATTGTGACTACGGATGGATTGGAAAGTCTCCATGCCGATCGTCCTTTCCACGGCGACCTCGATCTACGTATCCTTGATGATCCACTGTTGTGCCTTTTCCTTATATTCCTCACGCCACCTGCTCAACGGAGGCCGGCCATGGACGATGTCCCCAACGCCCCAAAGCATCCTCTTACGATCCAGGTCTTCCGTCACCTCGTTGTCCGGGCAAATAATATAAAATAAGCCTAACTCCATTTTCTGTTCCAAATACTCAGCTACTTGCTCAGGACTCCAGGCGGCGGCTGGCTTTTCTCTGTCGGAGCCAGCACCGGCGAGGCCAGTGAAAGTCCAACCTGGCACGAGGAGGTGCGCTGTCGTAGCGGTGTTTCTGAGATCAAATGACAAATGTTCGGCGACGGACTTGACAGCCGCCTTGCTGGCATTATAGGCCGGATTACCTGGTGGATTCGTGATGCCTTGCTTTGAGCCTGTAATGACCACGGCCGACTGGGAAGATTGTCCATTGCCCACCAAAGGCAAAAGGGTGTTGATGCCGTTAATAATACCGTACAGGTTTGTGTCGATGATGCGATGGAAGCTGTCTAGATCCTGCCAGCTTGATTTGCCGCCAACACCAGCGTTGAGAACTAACAAGTCGATTCGGCCTTTAAAGAGGTCAGCTCCAGTGGCATTGTGGCGCAGTGGCGTGTCTCGAAAGGGTGAGCGGGGAGTGAGAAGAAAAGAACTGACCACCAAGGATGCTGCTGACTTCAATCTTCAACCTCTCCCAGTCCTGCAAGATGCTGACGTCCATCTCGAATAGTTTCACTGAGCCCCTCAGTGTGGATTTAGCCTCGTCGAGAAGCCCTACATCACGGTCAACTATGATCACTGTCATTTGTCGGTCGAGACATCTTTGGGCAATTGCCAGGCCAATGCCTGAGGCGCCACCCGTAATAACTGCGGTATTCGAAGAGGCAAAGACGGACGCCATCATAAAACAATCTTTCGGCCAGCTTTCTGCTCTGCGTCTTGGGTACGCTCACAAATTAAAGACGCCGGCATACACACGGAGTAGGTAAGTTTCTGGAAACACAGAACAGGTAGATGGAATCGCACACCGTCACCGTCCCCATCCCGTTTGCGGGGAAGCCTACGGAGTTTAGCACCATTATCGCCGCCATGAGCCATCACAGACTGCCGAGGCACATGAACAGAGCCAATCAGCTTTACTTCACGAACAGAAAACCCTCTGTGGGCGTCAGCGTCAATAATCGGCCCCCAACAACGATGTGTCGGGATCGAGGAGCTTCAAGATCCAGCTGATAGCACATTAATGAGAGCCTGACCCTTAAGACGCCTCTTTCCCCCGATCCATGCCTACTAGAAAAGGAAAAGCAAAACAGAAAACCACTCGTCACCTTGAACTGGTGGGTACCCGCGCGGCGCAATGTTCGGCAGCATCAGCGAGAGGCCTGAGTCGGCTGCTTCGCCAGCATCACACTAACACTCTCTCGCGCGTTCGAGGAGGCCCATACACTTTCCTTTCCGCCCCGCCGCCAGTCGTCGCCGGTTGCATCTTCTCCGCCTCCTCTTGTCGCCTCCCCCATGATTACCTCCAAATCTCGTTTCTGGGAGCTGATCCAGTTTCTCACAAAGTTTGCTGGATCTTGGCTCATGGATGTGAAGAACGAGTGTTTCGCCTTCGAACTGGCAATCGCCGAGACCAGTGTCGCCAACTGCTCATCCAAAGTAGCCACATTCTTCAGAGCACTGGCATAGGCTGGGTTAGCCACAAAAGGCACCAGCTTGGATCGAAGGGGTTCCTCCATAGCCACCCGTACGTCATAAACCGTGGGCTGAGGATCCTGATGGAACGTCTCATCCACTCGAACCGTGTACGGTAGACTAATTGGGGGAAGAGGTCGTAGGTGAGGCTGGATGTAGTCGTTCAAGTTTGGAATCATGCCCACGTCATTGCCATTGATAATCTGGGCGAATAAGTCAGCGGAGAGACAAGTCAGTAGAGGAATCAGCTGCGCTACCTTTCTTAGGAGGTCATCGCAGCGAAAGTTACGTTTCTCCTCGTCTTCTTGCAAGCCCATCATCTTGATATACTCCCACACGGCTAGAACAGCCTCTTGTCTGGACGCCTCGATCATATCCACAACTTCAGCCAGCTCGGGGCTTAGAAGGTATCGTTCTGGGTCCTCCAGGCGATGCAAGTTGACAGTGATGTTCATGTTCTCGTCCCCACTCCTTTTGAAGGTAAACTCGTCGAAGTCTGAGACGTTCGTAGCATTCTGTGCAGACTGCCTCTTCCATTCAACAGTCTGATCGGATGCCGCTCGTGAGCGGCTTCGATCAAACTCAACGTTGAGAGCCTTAAAGAAGCGCGAAAATCGACACTTCTGCGGCGCCGGGGCTGAGCTTTGACGTCTTGAGCTGGGGGCGTCATCCTCGTCCATTTGATCTTCGTTCTGGGCAACATCCTCAACAGATTCGTCCTGGTCATCGTCAAGCAAACGAGCTTCAATCTTGACGCGATAGGAAGGCTCAGCACTTGGTGTGAAGTCGAAGCTGTCGACGCTAAGTCCGCTGCCTTGCCATGCCTGGTCTTCGACGGTGTTGCTAATCCAGACTCGCAGGGTTTTATACCGCTAGGGATCGCCAAATTTAGCAACGGAAGTGGGCAGTAAAATCGCGGGTATAGGCATCGAAGAAATCATCGTGCAAGACGACTGACCTTTGCGTTGCGACCAACAGCCTCGACGATGTCAAGGCGTTTGCGTGTCATAGTCGCATCGAGGCGGCGCTCGAAGTCGCGCAATTCTTTGTATCTCTGGGCGACCTCAGAATCTGTGATACAGTCCTCGACGCCGTCTGGCAACGTTTTATCGGTAGGCTTTCGACTGCGACGTTTTGCTAGCTCGCTCGTAAGGGCCTGACCCGGGGCATGGTGTTGCGCTATAGTCGCCTGGTTGATGGCTGCTTGTTGGTGATGTCCTGGAGGCATGATCGGCCCTTGAGAATGCGTGTCAGCCAACTGGAGCTTGTTGGAAAACGGGGGAACAAAAAGGGCACGATTCAGGACGTAAGGCAGGTGGAAGTCCTTCTCGACAGAAAGAACTAAAGGAAGGGACGGGCGTACCGATGCCGCCTCTCCGTTGATTTGGGGCGGTATGTGGAGCCCGCTGGGGAACTTGCGGTGCGCCAGCATGGGCAGCATACTGACGGTATTGAGGCTGCATTTCGACAGTGAAGATTTTCGACGCGCGCTGGGAGTTCAAAAACACGGTGGGAAACCCCAACAATAAACCCGAGTTATTGGATTCAGAAATGATGACCGTGGCGATGTACCAAGCTGGGCAAGAGGTCGCGTCGTTTGTTGCTTCAGGGCGCGTGTGCAAAGGCAAATGGCTGAGCGGCACAGGCGCAGGATGAAAGTGCCACCTATGTTGATTGGTCCATTAAAATGGGCCATGGGGCAGATCCACCCTAAGGGTTCGGCGCATTTGATTCGCAGAAATGGGAGCAGACTACCGACAGAACCTCCAATGACCTTAGCATCACAGGACATGTGAGATGATATCCCACTCTCTTCCACAATGTATGTCAAAGATCCAAAAGCGTTTCATAGACACATTGATCTTCTAAATTCACTATAATGCCATGAAAACGTGATCAGGAACGAAAAATACATCATATGGACTCGCTGTCCCTCAGGGCTTGATTTGGCCTTGCTCGATGATTCCTATGAAAACCTCCTAAACTCCCTATGAGAAGACAACCTCTCTTGTTCATGAATGCTTCCGCCCGTGAAGGAAACCGCAAAAACCCTTATATAATTGGCCAAGTCGTCCAAGAGTGCATAGCCGACGGGACGCCACGCTACAGAATGCTTACTTCCAATCCCACTCTCATCATTAAGAAGTCTTGGGCCTCCTCTGCATGCATCTCGTTAAGGGCACCACATCTCCCTCCTGTGAAGGCCCTCATCATACCCTCAGGCATCAAAATTGTGCCCCTAGCCCATTTTTAGATTGCCGCTTGCTGAATCGGTTTCGTTTGGTCGAAGAAGAGTCTTCCAAGCTCGCTTGACTTTTGCTCAGATGGTTTCGGCCGGACCGGTCGCTGACGCTGAAGCTATCGGGGTATGCTCCTCGTCCACCCAGCGTACTTGCCGGACTCGATACTGCTGACGACATGTCTGCAAAACCATTGTCACCAGCATAGCTACCAACAAGGTTTTGAGAAACCGCCAACTCCCTGGCTCTTTCCAATGACTCGATCCAGTCCTCGGCTGTAGAACCATTGTCGGGGGAGCTGGAGCTGCCCTTCGGCTCCTCAAATGTGTAATGGACGCCGCCCTGTCGAAATTTAGATGAGCGGCGATACTTTTTGCCCAGAATACTTACCGCATCGACGCACCAAACTGTTTGCCCTTTGACGTCAAGTTGGGTTCTCCATGAGCTTTCGGGCGACAAGAGCGATATCTCCTGCTTTGCACGCTTTTCGTCCCCGCCAGCCGGAGCCAGCAGTATTCGACCACTTGATGTGACCATGACCAATCTTTGTCTCTTCTTCGTTGTGCTGCCGCCGAAAAACCTCGACAGCTTCTTATGCCCTTCATGCTCACCTCCTTTGCCATGACCCCCATTGGGCAGTGGGCTTGACACGACCATCAAGTCGCCCAACTTGAGAATTCTCTCATTGTTCCGTGTCAAGACAGGCGACCATTCGATATCCAGCTGAGTTGGGGGAGGTAGCTCGGTTATAATCCTGGCTGGACGAGAACCACCATTCGCAGTAGAGCTTTGAGCCGGCGGCTGTGATGTTCTAGGAGGGGCAACAGGATTCGGACTGCCGGCCGCACCATTAAGCTGAATCAAATTCGGTTCCTGTGGCGCGGGGTTATAAGGTCGCAGTCGCGGAGCTTTGGTTCTCCACAGTCCCTTGCCGAACTGTTGCCCATCAAAGAATTCGTGGTTCTTGATATGCTCCACTGTAAGACGCCGGGCTGGGTCAAGCACCAAGCACCTTTCCACCAAGTCCCGTGCTGCTGGGGGAAATCCACTGGGGAAATCGTACTCTAGATTAACAATCTTCTGGAATGTGAGGTATTCCGTGCCCGCCTTGAACGGTGGCCTGCCGGCCAGCAGCTGGTATACTATGCATCCGAAAGCCCAGAGATCGCTCGCCTTGCAAGCATTTTTGCTCGTCAAAAGTTCAGGGCTCACATACTCGGCGGTTCCTACGAACGATGCTGCCCGGCCATCATCCTCGATGTCGCCACGGCTGCTTTCAGGAAGACCCCTTGCTCCCTCACCTGCGATCTGTGACTCTCTGGGATCCTTTAGCAGTTTGGCTGTCCCAAAATCGGTGATCTTGACATGCATGTGGTCATCCAAGAGAACGTTTTCGGGCTTCAAGTCTCGGTGAATAACCCCTCTTGAGTGCATGTAGTCAATTGCATCCAATATCTGCGCACCGTAAAAACGTGTGCACTCCACATCGAATGTGCCCGTCTTTTTGAGAACACCGAGGAGCTCGCCACCGTTGCAGAGATCGAGGACATAGTACAGTGATGCTTCGTCTTGAAATGTGTAGTAAAGGCGCACAATGCCTGGGTGTTCCGTGAGGCGGTTCAGGGTGTTCTTCTCGATGTTGACATACTTGATCTTCTTTTCCTTGATGATATGCTTCTTTTCCAGAACTTTGATGGCATACTCTTTGAGCGTCTGTCGATCAGTGGCTAAATAGACCGTACTGTACGAGCCTTCGCCGAGCACTCGACCAAAACTGAAGTCCCTAACTCCTTTTTTGACGTGTCGAATGACTGTCTTCCCATTCGCGTCCGTCTCTCTCCTGACGCCAATGGCAGCACCACGGTCTTTCCATTCCTCGCTGCTGGTAGGGAGTGGCATGTCGGGGCCATACGGATCTCGTGGAGGCTGAGAAGCTGTAGCCGCTGAGACGTATCCACCCCCCATGCCTTTGGAGCTCCTCCTCGGCGGCAGTGGTCCAGAACCAGGAGGCAGTTGAGATTGGCGAGGGTTTGTAGACCTGTGGCTTGGCTCTCTTGTAGGTATTGATGATGGGTAGCCAGGGCCGTTACCAGAATCCTGTCTTGCTAGAAGGCCATACACGGAAGATCGTGATCGTTCGTTCTGTGACGCAGTTTGGTGCTGCAACAAGCGTCCATCCTCAGACGCGGTGGGAGGATGCGCGTACATGCCAGACATTGGACGGCCAGTTGGGGATGCCGAGCTGCCTGTGGCTCTCTCGGGGTCTGGGTATGACGATACAGGTTGACGGTAGACTTCAGCTCGCATGGCAGCGCTAGGGCTCGTTCGGTGCGATTCGGCGTGTGCGGGCATAGCATCCGGGGCAGCGCCGAGTTGTTCGGGAGACTGGATGTGGGATACGGGGGACAGAAGACTATCTGAGATCGGGATCGAAGCATGCGAGGCGATGGGTTGTTGTTGCGTGCCATGCCGGGCAGTGGAGGGTGCTAAATGAGCATCGGGTTGGTCATCGGTTGGCGACAGGGCGCCTCCATCTGACAAGTTGTTCGGAGACGAATCGTCTGGATTGGCTATTCGTAATCCTCCGAGGGCCCTCGACAGACTGAGGTCCCCATTCATGGTTCGTGTGTGTGTCTGTGGGCAGATGGCGGGAAGGGAGGGTGTCAGGAATGGGAAAGGAGAGGATGGGCGGAGGCTAGAGAAAGGATGAAGGAGAAAGCAGGAGTAACGAATGGCTCCGCCGATTGCCTCGTGCAATGGCCGAGATGAAGTCAGGTTTGGAAGGTACGCGGCGCGGCACGATTAAACGGGATAGGAGAGAAGCGGTCGTTGGTCGTTGGTCGGGAGGGCAATCGACCACATCTGATTCGGGCCTGTTCTGCGGTCTGTCGGTCGGTCGGTCGTGTCAGACAATTAGGTATGTAGGTATTCTGCTGGTGGGTAGGTGGTAGCAACGCCGCCAGGAAGGTAGGCAGGTAGGTACTATGCCTGAGGTATGTTTAAGTGGTTCGCAAGACAAGGTAACCTACCTTAGGTAGGCACCTCCCATGGGCACCTGACCTTCCATTGCCTTAAGGTAGGTTGGGTAGGGTAGGTAGGTACCTAAGGTACCTACAGGCACCTCACCTTAGACGACCCGCGCTTGGTGCCTGTCGGAA
Organism: Colletotrichum sp. SAR11_239; assembly: GCA_025328985.1. Lineage (NCBI taxonomy): Eukaryota > Fungi > Ascomycota > Sordariomycetes > Glomerellales > Glomerellaceae > Colletotrichum > Colletotrichum sp. SAR11_239. The sequence goes on along the minus strand of JAKMWZ010000084.1, from coordinate 40,115 downwards.
AACTACCCAGGTCCCGTCGGAAGTGACCTGGATTGCTGGGAGAAGAAGCCCCCCAAATGAATGCACTGGTGCAAGCCCAGGACAAGCAACCTAGGCAAAGCAGGCAGGGCAATGTGGAAGAATCTATGAGCACTTCGCCCAGCATACGGATACAGTACTTCATTTCAACCCCAGCCATTGAGGGCCAGGTCAAGATGCCACCAACATGACAAACTTCTAGTTTGTAAGATGACAACCAGCAAAGAATAAGAGAAGGGGATTTGGTTTCTTGCGTCATCCAACGTGGGCGAAGCTAACCTGGAAGAAATCGAACAGCAGAGCGTAAGGGAAGGCGCAGTGAATACGTGCGATCTCCCCGCAACAGAGAGCCTCGTGCTTTCTTCACGAGCAGCATGAGCCTTGTCGCCGAGGACACCGCACTCATGTGCAATACTTGCTTTCCAAGGTTGACCGCTCAAATGTGTACAAAACAAGCACACCATTTCGTCATCACCTACGCCGAAATGTTGCGCCTCGAACCAACTGTCATCCGCCTGACGCTATGCGAGGTGAACGATCTGCACCGGCGATCGAAAGCCCAGCAGCAGCTTCATCCTCTAGCTAGACATGATCTCGGAGCCCTTTCTGTGCCACTACGGCAACCTCAATATCCAACCCCGTACTCTAACTGCATGGACTTACCTAGATTGTTATGTTCATCGATTCCGACTGGAACAGCTTCGCCAGAAATTCTAGTAGAAGACGCTAGCGACGATATAGACGGCGCAAACGGCCAAGGCTTTGATCCTCTGTCAAGGGCTGAGGGCGTCGAGAGCAGCCCTCGCAGTGGTTGGCATTCCAACATGGCAAGCGCTTGCGACGGGCCATCGAACTCGTTGAACACGATGCCTCGACCGTCTGTGCCATTTCCTTCAATGGGTCAAGCTTCGTCATCTCTTGTACAATCCATGAGTGTCTGATCACCATCGTAATGCTCGACTTCTAAGTAAGGCTGACACTATCAGCAGCAACCGCAACCTGCGGCCTTACGCGGGGTCGGCCCTGGGGAGCCAAGTCGTGTCTACGCTTCACATTCATCTCCAGTCACAATGCGCATGGGCTTTGGGGGGCATAGAGACGTTCGTGGAAGCCCTAGGCTCATTGTATATAACGATTCGGTCACTGCGATGATCCAGTCCCAGGCTCGTCACCTTCCGGAAGCTCGGCAGCAAAGTCGGCTGCATGAATCATATACGAGACCAAGCGGAAGATACTTGTTCCAGGGGCCAGCGACTACCGCGCTGGGTCGCCATGGACGTCGTGCGAGGGCGGCCAGTCCATTCGACACGGGCATTCCAGGACTTGTTAGGCTTTACGGCGGTATGGAGAACCCTGGGGAACTGGCACCGTATGATGCCGCAACGCGCCGGCACTGGGCAGGACAACGCAGAGGATGAATCAACAGACGTACTGACCTGTCTCTGACTTGGCGGGTGATTGCACATGCCCATATCTTGTTCGACTACGGTTTGGAAGCATCATATTGTCGGTGGCGAGAAGGTGACGAATGGGGAGTCCCACGCGGTGACCCTGACAGAAGAGGACTGCCAACTCAGTCTATCAGGCTCATTAATATAAGAGTAGTTGACGAGAGTGAATACGTCGATTTGCTAGAAGAGAGTGTACATTTTTGGAAGGGGGATTCCGGTACTTTGATTTTCCAACAGGTCTGGCTCAAGAGCCATTAGTAGTGTGGATGTGCGGCGACGGAAACGGATTGTTAGCCTGAGCGACAACCAGGTGACTCTGACGGCACGGGGAGTCTCCCGCTTTCCGGACGCCCGTCCAGTGACTAGGATCACGTGACACCTGTAAGCATTGAGAGAGTGCTTCTGGCAACTGGTGCCTGAGGCAACAAGGTGAGAGGAGAAGAGTCAGTACACTGCGTAGGCTTTGGGAGGTTATCGCGTGCAGGTTGTGTGCCTAGACAGTACCGAGGACCTATGTATACATAAGATATGCATTCATGTACGAGTAACGCGGTAGGGGATTGCATAACTGTTATCCAGACGTTATCCGCCCTAAAGTCAGCAAGCCCGCTTCTTCATCGTCCGCACCGTAACAGATACGTACCAGTATGCCGATTTGCTCGTATGATCTGCCTAGCTATTCGCGACCGGGTTGTTTGCTCTGCTGGTGTGGGTTTTGTATGCGAGTGTTTGGGCGTAATGCAGTTAATTCCCCAGTTATCCAGGTCACCGGCCAGCAAATGGCCGGCCAGTATCCGTACTGGACAAGGCACGACACGACGGCTGCAGCTGTAGCAACTGCGGTCACCAGCCTGCCCGATTTGGCAAAGGCCCAAAGGTAGAAATCAACATGGACCCGAGCGCAACATAAGGAGCCACAGCAAGAAGCCGTACTGAGGTACATGCGCGGTACGTACACGTACAGTGGACTGCAAGGTGGAAGCTCATTCGCGGCGGCCATCTACCTACGTCTAGGACAGCCCAGATATCGCACGTTACGACGCTGACAGGCGCTAGCATATAGAAAGAGAGAGAACATCGGATGATGGTCTCACTACCGCAAAATGCTGAGAGTCCTAGTGACACACAAGGTAGTCGTCCAGCAGGGACAAGTCCACACGGGGTCCCGGAGATGGTTTCTGCTGCCATTGGCAGCGATCCGCAACTACGATCCCTGCGTCTCAAGTCGTGGCAAACGATACGTACCTGCCCTACTCCGCAGTGGCTCGCCTTCTCACAAGAGCGAGGACTCTCTCCTCCATGTCTCTCCGCAGCGGCTGCGCCAGCGCCAGCGCGAGAGCTGCGACAATGCGACTCGCGACGGGGAGCTGGGGTGTAAAGACTCTCAAGGCGACGTTCCCTTGTCTACCGCACTCCAACCTTTTTTTTTCGCCGGCCCTGTTCAGTCTCTGTTCGTCTTGTCCTGTCCTCGCGTTTTCTTTCCGTCTGTCAATTGGCCTGGCCATAATACTGCAAAATACAAAAGGATAGCTCTGTCTACACCTACCTCCCTGCACCCTCCACCCTACCTCAACCTCTACTTTTCACCCCTTTCCCAGCCACTGCAAGTTCATCCACCCATCTGGTGTTGAGTCTCGTCTCGTCTCCCATCGTCTCTTTCTGACAGCCTCGCTCTTGCAACCTAAGTTCTTCCCTCTCTTCTCACTGATGTACCCCATACGCTAGCTTGGTCAACCCTGCTTTAGCTGCTACCGTCATCGAGCCCATCACCAATCGGCCATTCTATTCTGCCTTACACTATCACCTTCAGGTTGCTGCCGTCTTTTCAAACCACCTCTTACCACCAACCTACCATTGCGAGCTGCCATTTATCGCTCCGATCTCGAACAGTCCTGCCTTATCTCGGCCTTCTCTCGCCTCGGACTCCTTCGACCATCCGCCAAGTACCTTGTGGCCCTGCACCACAGCACCGTATCATTCACGCCCATCCGCTATCGCCGCCAGCTGCAACCCATTTCTGGGGTGTCATCTTGCAACTACTAACCTGTCTTGATGCGTAGAAGAGCTATCTAAAACAGACAATTGAACTTACCTTCCACAGGTCTAACCACGTAGCAATGTCATCTTTCGGCCGATCCTTCTCAACTGCCTCGCCAGTCATGGCCCTACCACCGCAGCCCGCCCATCAAGCCAGCTTCAGCATGGAGTCTTACGCTTCCCCAGCAGCCTCTTTCGATCAATCTGTCGCCTTACAACGCTGCGCTCACCCGACGGCGGTAACCCCCGGAAACCTCAAGGTCGCAGGTCGCAAACGCTCTCGCGATGAGGCCGCCCCCAACCTTGTTACAGACGAGCCCGAGCCTCACACCGAACACAAAGAGGCTGAGGATGAGTGGGAGTACGGCCCAGGCATGGTACTCATCAAGAAGGGAAGCTACGTCGCCGACGCAAGCAGTCAGTCAGGCACCTGGGTCGAAGAGAAGGCGGCGGAAGACGAGGCTCGTAAGGCCAGGGAAGCCATCACGCGTCTGCACGAACAACAACAGCGCCCTTCTCTCCGCAGCAATAAATCTCAACGACTCACGCAGAACAACGTGCATGGTTTCGGCGCGGCCAGCCAACCAGTTCCTGCGTCAACAGCAGAATCTCTTCCCTTGCAACAAGCTTCTCAGCCCATAGTCGACCACTTTACCTTGCATCTCGGCGTTGGCTGGAGACGCATCAGCGAAGATCAGCACATCCAGGCTGCTGCTCGTGGATGGGCCCGTTACATTGAGAACCATTACCCAGTCTCGTCGGCTGTCATTCGACTCGAAAGCAAAGGGCTACAATCATATCTAGTGGAAGCAGCTGAGGGCTTTTTTCTCTTTTCCGAGGATCTTCGACAAGGTCGGTTTGTCAGTGCAGACGCCGAGGGTGCACTAAGAAACTTGAAGTGCTCACCTGCCGCATTCGACGGCCCAGAGACTCTCGCGGCGACTGAGTCCCTAGCTAGCGAATCACCCTCCACCACGCTTGCAGCAGAGGCAGACATCCAAATGGAGATGTGCTAAGGCGCAATCATTGTGCAGTACAGCGCGGTTCATTTGTTTGTTACTTGAGATCACCACACGAAAATGGCAGGCTTTTGGGGAGGGGGGGCGCGGGCGCATCATTATTATTCTTGCGTATGGGCTTGCTTGATGGGATTGGGTTCGATGGCAGGGCGCTTGCACGCACCCGTCAAGACTCTCTTGCTCCATACAGTAGAGAAGGAACTGAGTCCAGGCGTTTCATTCTGGCAATGTAGAAAGACTGGTTCTGGCGTATCAGTCTAATTGGTTTCTTAGTCTTAGTTGCACTTGACCTTGCTCATCGGCGGGCTATGAATCCGTGGCCAACCCCGGTCGCAATTGATTTTTATCTTACTAAACTCGACTACAAATCCGATTGACGTGTGCAGCGTTTTGACCTGATGGCGTTGATGATGCCCGTCCAGCTGAGAGATGTTTGACGTGGGCGAGACACACGACACCAACGCCGGAGTGCCCTCGACGCTCGTGGCGTGGAGTTTGAGTTCGGACTTGTTAGTCGTACCGTAAGGAGGCATGGGCAATATGCCCAAGATTGTCTCGGAGCGAGTAATGTGGACTTAACACCCAGGTAACACACCGTGACTCGGATTAAGCACCATTGCTAAGGAAGGCGGTGAGTATGTGCAGTGCACGAATAAAGCCCGGGCTCGTCCGAAGGTTGGTCGGAGCGGCACCAACCAGGTCATCCGCCTCACTGTTCTCAGGCAGGGTGGGATCCATAGGTAATTACACTATAGGTAGGAAGCGCGGATTTCGTGATCCAAAGTGTATTATGTAAGTAGTCAATCAGGACCGCCCCATCTCAGCCGCCGGAAAGTTGCAACGAAACATGGAACGGATGGCAGAGCGTGAGGGGACACTATGTACTGGAAGTAAGGTGCCTTGGGCGGATTACGCCTTGCCAATGTACCTACCTAGGTATGTCAACGGCCCCTGCATGTTGCCTTGAAGCCAGAGGTGACAAGCTAGAGATGCATACATCACCAACCAGTAGCAGCGTGATGGCCATTCAATCTCTTGCTGACGATTCGTGCTCTTGCAGCGTCCGCTCACCAAGGCATTCTTTGATCCAAGCAAGGCAAAGGGTTTCGTGACGTTGGAAGGGTGGCCAGGGAGTGTCTTACAAGTTATGGCTGATCCATGCGTGTTCGTCGTGCCTATCTTGCTACGTTGAGCTACCTAGGGTCACATCACGTTAGCTGTTGATATACGTCCAGTCCCGCTGCTCCGTGTTCCGGGCGCTCTGATGGCCCATATGCATGGCCGGTGTTTTTGCTTGGCCTGTGGGTGAGTCGACTCTACGCTCTCTTTTGCCTCCACGCCTCGGCCCTCTCTCCTCATCGCGGGGTCTTTGCCATTCGTTACAAACAGGTGTGCCCTGCCCAGTCATCCCATATAGAACTCGCTTGTGTCTTATGTTGGGTTGTCGAGGCTGGGAGAATTGGACTTTTCTTCTGGGTTCATCTCTGCTTGTTACCTCAACTTCCAACTGCCATCCGAACCAACCTCACATCTGCTTAAGCGTACTACTGCATCGTCTCTTCTTCTCATCTTTCAAAAAACCGACCGTCATTGTCAGTTTGGCAGGTTTTTGCGTCACTACTGCTGATGATCGCGGCTCCCAATTTTCGTCCGCGCCCGACACCAACAAATCCCATCCGCCCCGCCCCGTCCCCTACTCCTTCTTCAACTTACCTGTCATATTTCTACCTGTTCGTCTGTCTCCGTCATTAGCCCTCTGATCGATTACTTCTTTGACTGCTCCCCCCGCGTGTCATCGCGTGGCTGATCAGTGCCGCCTTTGCACCATATCTCAAAGTGGTCCAAAGTCTTCAGGGTCGTGCGGCCGACAGACACCCCGGCTCCTGGGTCCCATACAAAACAACAACAACAACAACAACAACGACGACGACGACGACAGCCTGTCACAGGATCCTCCCCCTGCGCAACCCTTCGCCACGCCGTCTTCAATCCTCCGTGACTGTCCATCGACAGCGGCGGTCAAATTCGCAATCGACTCTCCCCCCATGTTCAGGCCGCCGTAGGTCCTCTTCCGTCGCTCGAACATCTAGCTCCGGTTTCGCGACGTCTTCATGGTCTCGCAGCCCGACTCTTCGACGTCCTTGACCTTGCGAGGGCCTTCCTCGGTCGTTTCGCGTCCCTCCCTTTCGCGCACGAAGCGATACAACAGGTCACATGTCGGCGTCTCTACCAGCATTCCTCAAAATGAATTTCCTACATTCAGCAACTCGGGCGACGTCGAGATCATAGTCAAAGTTGGCGGCCACCAGAATCGCTATCTACTGCATCGCCATACTCTCACCCGATGTTCCGGCTTCTTCGAGGCGAGTACAAGTCTTGAGTGGTCCAAGCCCGTTTCGGATGCCGCTTCACTCGATACCGGTCGCATAAGTGACGGCTCCGACTCTACTTCTGCTACCACTTCTTATCGAGCCCTGACTACGCCAGCCGGTGTTCGAAAACGATGGCGCTACGAGCTGGATCAGGGGACCGGCGATGGGGATATACCAATGTTGGTGCAAAAGGACGAAGATCGGTCCGACGTTGCTGGGTCTGGGCCTGAATCTCTCTTCGGCTGTGGTGTCGCTCAGAATCGCCACCAGCCTTTACCCGCCACACGCAGCAGGACCTCGGACCATTCGCAATCCTCCTCCGGTCAAGGTCAACCCTTTTTTCGCTCCGTGGCCAATCTGAGCTTGATCCCCGGTTCGAAATCAGTCCAATCGCTGTCCCAAGCTGATCAAGACCTGCTCAGAGACTACGATAACCTCTTTCGCATCTTTTACAATTATCCCCCGGCTTTGGACGGGATCAACATCGCCGACGCCTACGTGCAATGCAAGTCGCTCCTCACTTTGGCGGATCAGTATGACGCGCTGGCCGTAGTCGGCCCCAGAGTTGATCATCACTTGCTGCAATTCCAGTCGAGGCTTTGGAAGCAAATCGCCAAGTATCCCATATCCTATCTCCGCTTGGGCTATCTCGCACGTAGCAAGGTAATCTTTCAAGAGGCTATGATACACGTAGTTGGGCAATGGCCAGCAGGAGAACGCAGTTTGCGGGCTGCGCTTCCAGATATTGTCCTCGACATCATCGAAGATAAGGTGGATGAGCTCGCGGAAATCGTCAGCCGTATCGAGGGCCGCTTATTCAGAATCAATCTCTTGACAGCCAGGGGTGAGCGCGTTACACCTAGCACGTCGTACTTAGATTGGCTCGCCGTCAGTTTGTTTCGGCAGTGGCTGGCCGACAATACCAGTCCATCGATATTCAAAGACTCCCGGGATGGCCGTGGGGTCGAGCCCCAGCAACTTGCCCTCCCAAATCCGGTGCCTCCACTGGCAAATGTTGGTCGCACGTATCGAATACTTGGGTCGTCATCGTCGTCCTATCTTGGTCATGACGAGTGCAAACGGTTCCTGAAGTTGACGCCTGAGCTGTACAGCCGCGACAATCTTCGACGTTTTGAGAAGCGGATTGATGAACTCAAGATGATGGCTCATGATATTGTACGACCCTTGATGGGAAGTGGCCTCGAGTTGGACATTAGCAGTGGCAGAACAGCTGATGGGATTGGTTACCTCACCTGTACCACCGTCGGGGATCATGATCTTCCATGGCACGTTGAGTACTGAGGCAGAGGAAGGAGGAGGACGGGGAAAGGAAGAGCGGCTCGAAGCGTCGACATAAGATACCCATCTGCAGTTCGCAGACAAGACGAAGAGGCCTTAGTCGGTCCTCTGACTGATGATATACGACACTACTGAAATGATTTGTTAGTATGGACGGATGTAACCATGGATACCCAACGACGACCTTGTGTGCGACGAGATAAATTTGGCGCCTCCTAGACATGCCACTAGACTTCTCCATAATATATGCATATGTATCGCAAAATGATCAGCATGCCTCAGTGTGAGGTATTGTTAGTCGTCTCCAGTGAGATCTATGATAGATACACTACGTTGCCTCGATGACTTCGTTGCCGAGCGCTTCGCCAGTCCACATTCCCTGTCCTCTGTTTCCTCGTCACTTATGTCAACCTCTTTGAAGAACCCGACCGCACTTTTACGAGGCACCGTCTTGTATCGACGCATAGGTTTAGATTGAGGCGCGCCTGGCCTTTCGTCGACAGGCCATACTTTCGAATCTAGGGTGGTTTGTGACAATGCATCTGGGCTGGCAGTTTTGCAAATAACCGACGAAGGCTCATTGGTCTCCCTGTCACCCATACCAAGTTCTGGACTAGTCCTTGCATCATCAATGGGCGATGCAAACATGTCCCTCGACGCCTGCTGTCGCCTGGGAGAGCTGGTGATGAAGCAATCCATCCTGGTCTGCTTCATGGATCTCTTGCTTTGGGGCAGAGTGGGGGGAAGGTCTGAAGTCGTTGGCCGTATCTGTTCAACCTGGCAAGGCACTTGTATTTTGGGGACTGCGGGTCGAGCAGACATTTTGTGTTGCTTAGACGTCAGAGTATCGTCGGGACCGCACAAATCGACTATATCTGGAGCCGATGAGCCGGTCAGCGGCGCACAAGTAGGCGCAAGCGACGAGTGCAAGGGGCTAGACGACAGAAGAAGTGGCTCTGAGGGCTGAAACTTGGTAATCCTAGGCATATGTTGTGAGCCACCGTATGCCCAGGGGTTCTTGTGCCCGGTCGGTTCTGCGGCAGTCGCTTTCCCGGTGGAACTGGATTGCTTACTTCGACTGGTCGAACTTCTCGCAGAGCTTGAGTGTAGCGATGCTGCTGTCACCACTTGAGCTTGGGCAGAAGCTCGAGGTAACGCAGCGGGTGGTCCCGGATGGTTGTTGTTGCTGCTGTTGTTGTTTGTTTTGCTGTTGCTGTCTTTGGGTATTGGTTCTAGCATCCTACCTGCGTCCCCCATAGCCGTAATTGTTGACGCGCTTTTCGTCACTAGAATCCATTTGTCGAGACCACCTGCTTCTTTCGCAGCAACTTTACCCGTCCTATTTTTGTTGACTTTTGTTGCGGCACGAGATTTTTCTTTGGCCCGTTGCGTCTCTTCCCAATCCTCCACGGTAATGGGAACGCTGAGTTTGAGTAGGGATTCCGGCAGCCAGATGGATTCGGCGATAGTAGGGTCATAATTGGCCCTGGCTTTGGACTTTTCACTGGTGGTGTCAATTTCGACATCTGCACCACCGTGAAAGTCGTCGTCGCTATTCAGTGCCAGCCCGTGTCGATCAAACGAAACAGGTTCGTCTTCCATCTCCTTTGACATATCCAGCCCGACAATGTCTGCTGGGACATGCGAGACCCTTAGCTCAAGTATCCCGTCGGTGCTATGGTGATTTCGGCGCCCAGAAATGCGTTTGACGAGGGCCGCCTCGTTCCGTTCCATCTGGTCTGTTGTCTCGTCGCAGCGCTCAGTGAGATGCCGATCCAATAGCTTGTGCACCAGCAGGCTCTGGGAGAGAACTCTGGTCAGTTTCACTGCACCGGCTTTGTTGGCCCATTCGAACGTCTCGTCAACGAAACATCGAAGACCTTGAACGTCTATTTGGCGGTTCCAGTGGGTTCTCGCCCTCAGCTGAGCGATAGTCTCGGCATTTGATACCACTGGATGAGTGTAGTGGCGCAGCACTTGTCGGCTTGGGAATTCGTCGGGAATGGCCAGTGCCTTGTGTTTCGTCCGGAAGAAGCCACACTCATTTGTCCGAAGCTGGTGCTTCAAGAAGGTCCTCCACTCTTCAAATTGCACAGGCTCATCGATCTTTAGTCGACACAAAGACTTGCCAAACCCTGCCTTGGCAGCCTCACAAGCCAGCTTGACACCACAGCCAGGAACACCTTCTGGGATGTAATCACCACCACTCATCAGAGCGACCAAAACCATGCCCTCTCGATCCAGGCCGGTGCCAGCAGATAGGAGCACGTCGACATCGTATAAGCTGACGTGGGTTGGCGTCTTGGAACCGCGGATTCCCTCTGAAGACCAGTTTCGAAGTGTTCTTGTACATCCAAACATGATGGTGTCGACGTCCTCGCTCAGCACGGCGTCGACAATGCCTTGTTGTTGTAACAGGGCGCACTCTGCCTCAGCCTCGCCGGGTGCATCGTGTACAGGAAACCCGAAGAGTCGGATAAGTCTCTTGGCCATCGCCGTTGCCACTCCACCACCTTTTCCCGAGCGCTTGTTGCGTTTGAAGGCAGGCTTGTGAGGGCCATCAAACACGAAGATGGGATGTATCGCAAGACCCAAGAGTCGTACTAGGCGATAAAACAGAGTTCTTATCGCAGGGTTGGTGCCGCCTGGTAGGCAGTCAGCATGATACCTAGAAAAAACACTTTGACACAGCTGTACCTCGTGCTGCCTGGGTCTGAAACTGCCAGATAGCAATATCAATAGCGACGCGCAGTGGCCGGCCAGAACTCTCAAGGTGCTCAGTTGCCAGCTTAGCCAGGGAGACTCTCTGACCTGAGCCAAGTTCACGGTAGATGCTGAGGAAGTGATGTCAGCCACATAGAGAAGAAACATGACAAATGAGTTCTCTCACCCCTTGATACCCATGGTAATGTGCTGGTCGAATGTTTTGATCGGTGATTGTCAGACTTGAATGAAAGCAGCAAGCTCCTGAACTAAGATACTGTTTAATGCTGCTGATCATGCCCCCAAAAAGATTCGGAGTGCGAATGACCAGTCTGATGCCGTTGAGGACTTTAATACATGTCCGTATCGTGATACTCAAGGTACGTCTTAAGAAATTCGCTGCCTGCAGATCAAGAGGCTGGGAGAGGAAGCGCTCGTTCCAGGCTGTTTCACAGCATGATAATTCAATGCCTCCTCTGTGTTCCGAAATTGAAAATGGCTATACCAAGAGCGCTCTGGAAAGCTGGATATACCGTAGTCGTTGACGTCTTCCACCTAGTAGGTGGGTGTTTGCAAAATAGACAGCAACTAGGTTGGTTACTCAGGCTACAGTGCCACTCCGCTGGGTTAACATTGGCTGCACCGATGGTGGAGGGGACTTAGCGAGGCCGGGGATGCGCTAGTGCAGGCATCGGGCCACCGGGCTTGCAGTCAGTGGCCCCGCGCCTTGAGGTGCCAGGGTGCGGGCATAGTGTTGCTGAAGTGCCAGCTCTGCCAACTTACCTAAGCCCGCCCCACTGCCTGGAGTCGTACCTGCAAGGCACGAAGCGCTCCGTTGCGCATATCTTTTGGCGTTCGACATCATTAAGAGCACGTTGCCGGAACTGACAATATGTCGTCTAGTGCAGGCCCAAGTCTTGCCCATCGATCCGTTTCGAACATTCGGACCGAGACTGGTGGCGGCTCCAGTCTTGGTGGCCCTCTCAGCCCGCATACGCCGTCCCGCACGGTATCGTCTACATTTGGCTCGCCGTCTAGCTTACGAGCCGAGGAAGATATCATAGTAATTGAACTAGGATCTCGATTCATCAGACTTGGGTTTGCGGGTGAGCCAACACCCAAGGCGATCATCTCACTCGGACCAGAAGAGCAACGCCGGGTTGGGGATTACCGTGCCTGGGACCCGGACCACCAAGATGACTGGAGACGACGCCAGAGAGGCAAGGCCTGGGGCAATGATCATCAGCTCTGGCAGTACGATTTGCGATTAACAGACCTGGGTCTTGTCGAAGACAAGATTGATCGGGCTATTCGAGAAGCCCTGACCAAGTATCAAGCCGCTGCCACCCGCTGCTTTCTCTGGCTCGTTGCTTACTTGTGTTACCCAGGTTCCTCCTTATCGATTCGCGACCTCGTAGGACTGCCCTTGTCCTTTCCTCATCGGTACCTCTGCCGCTCCTCGGAGCTGCCCTCGATGTTCTCTTCCACCGTTTCCAAGCACCAACAGTTTCGCTCATGTCTACCGCGGTGACGTCTGCCATTGGAGCTGGTGCTCGATCTGCGCTGGTTGTGGACCTCGGCTGGGCAGAAACGGTAGTGACGAGTGTGTACGAATATCGCGAGATCCGTACAACGCGGACCGTACGCGGAGGCAAGATGCTGGTTGATGAAGTGCACAACCTCATCCAGGCTGCCTTGTCAGAAAATCCTGCCCAATCACAAAGAATACGCCAAGAAAAAGAACATGGCCAACATTCAGTGAGCTTTGAGGAGTGTGAAGAAGTGGCACGTCGTATGGTCTGGTGTCGTCAATCAGATAGCGACCGTGTGTTGGCGGCAGAGCAAAGGCGACGTCAACACCACGGACAGGGTTTGCCCACAGTCGAGGAGCAGGATGAGTCGGTACCACCATCGCCTACGGTTCCTCAGCAATCGAAGGGAAACGTCGAGATTCCGGTTCTGTCTATTAGTCCATCTGTGACCTTGACTGTGCCATTCCAGCAACTATCCGATCCGTGTGAGACTACCTTTTTTGCGCCGCAATTCTGTCGTAGTAGCTTCGACGACGACGAAATACCAGTTCACCAGCTCATTCACCAGCATCTCTTGCGGCTGCCTATCGACGCTCGGGCCGTTTGCATGTCTCGCATTATTTTCATTGGTGGCTGTTCCAGAGTGATTGGGTTACGACGCAGAATATTTGACGAGCTGCTGCACCTCGTTGAAGAGCGCGGATGGGATCCTATCCAAGGCCAGGCACCGGCAAATTACAAGAATAACTCGCGGCTACGGAGAGCCACGTACCGGCAGACTACCAGTGGCCCAACAGAGGTTGTGCTGGAAGAGGAACTGACAGAAACTAAATCAGACTCGGCACATAACGCTTCTCGAGATGCCGCAGACATCATCGAGGACTCACTTAGAAAGCGCGACAACACATATCCAAATAAACAAGGCCAACTTCGATCTTTAGAGTCGCTTGGACCATGGGGAGGCGCCAGTTTGACATGCCAGCTGAAGGTCGCAGCGATGGCAAACATTGATCGCGAGCTTTGGATACAACATGGAGTCAACGGTGCTTCGCGGCCTAACGAAATCGATGTCAAGGCTCAACAGCGGCAAAGCATGGGACCAGGGGGCTTGATGCGAGGAGCTACTGGCGGGAGCATAGCAAACTGGACGCTGGGGGCGTGGGGCGCTGTCTGACACGGAGCTCCAGAGTTGAGCAGAACACTGATGAAATGCATTGTCAAAGGAGAACGGAATCGTCTCAGCGGAACAAACCTTTCATAACAGACCTAACGATATGTAGACTCTAAGTATGCAGGCATGTACTGTAGCCCAGGAATAATACCCCAAAAGCATGGGAGTTTGAATGAGTATGCACATTCGAAAGAAGAGAGAGATGGGAGAACAAAAAAGCATCTAGTTTTCGTCAGCATAGAAAGAACCTTTCATATATTGCATTAAGCGGCAAGTGGGAATGCATAATATACATACCATTATAACCGATTCGAGAAACATCACCTTACACTTCGACCTCGGATGATGCATCAAATAATTCAACTTGAAGTAGAGAACTCTCTGTTAGTCACGCCAAATTCAACCAGACGACATGAGAAACTTTCCAAGTTTGACGCATCGCTCGCCCAGGGCCGTGAAGCTGTCATCTCGACCATCGTCTCCGGCGCAAACGAACGGCATCGTCACTAGTCGCACATTTGCTCGCGCATTCGCCGATATAAAGCGGCCACCTACTGCGCCCAAGCCGATTATCGACATTAGGCGTATCCGGGAAAATCCAAGTCTTTTTGAAAAAAATTGTCTCGACCGGAACTACGCTGTCCAGAGCAAGAGCCCGGCACGCATCAACGAAATATTCACACAATGGCAGGCTCTTCAGAAAGACAGCCGGGCCGTGCGAGAAAAGTCCAATCTCCTCCGTCGTCAGATCGCCAATCCCGCCTCCGTCCGCGACGATGCCGACTTCGTCACCTTGAAGGATATGTCTCGTGGACAACTTCTTGAAGAAGCTCGGTTGCTGAAGCAAAGTTTGTCGGTAGTCGAGCAGAATGAGGCGAAGCTGGTCGAAGAAATGGAAAGCCTCGCTCTGGGTATTCCAAACCTCACCAGCGAGGTTACTCCTGTTGGCGATGAACCGCTGTTGCTAAGCTACATAAATGACCATCCTATTGAGCCCTCTAGTGCGTCTGACACAGTCTGGAGGTCTCACATCCACATCGGATCGGAACTCGGCTTACTTGACTTTGCCGCCGGCGGCACCACCTCAGGATGGGGGTGGTATTATCTCCTGGACGAGGCGGCACAACTAGAGCAAGCTCTCGTTCAGTACGCTTTGGCTGTAGCTACCAAGCACGGCTGGCGCCAAGTCTCACCGCCGAGTATCGTCTACAGTCACATGGCCTCGGCATGCGGGTTTCAACCGCGAGACCAGAATGGCGAGCAGCAAATCTATGCCCTCGCACAATCTCAGGACGACGTAGAAAGGGGCAAGCCGGAGCTCAGTCTTGCCGGCACTTCGGAAATTCCTCTTGCCGCTATGAAATCAGACACAACGCTGGACGCTTCGGAGTTGCCAATGAAGAGGGTTGCCGTCTCCCGATGCTACCGAGCCGAGGCCGGTGCTCGCGGTGCCAACACCAAGGGACTTTACCGTGTTCATGAGTTCACAAAGGTTGAGATGTTTGCCTGGACAAGCCCGGACGCCGACGAAACGGGTGATGTTTTTGAGGAAATGCTCGATATTCAGACGGAGATTCTCGGTTCCCTTGGCTTGCACTGCCGCGTCCTCGAAATGCCCACTGCCGACCTCGGTGCTTCGGCCGTTCGGAAATGCGACATGGAGGCATTTTTCCCATCTCGCCAAGAGTTGAATGGCGGTTGGGGCGAAGTCACTTCTGCTAGCATATGCACCGACTATCAGACCCGACGACTTGCTACCAGGGCCAAGATTAACGGTAAACTCACGTTCCCGTGGACCGTCAACGGGACCGCCCTCGCTATTCCAAGAGTGTTGGCGGCACTCTTGGAGGTGGGATGGGATGAGAAGGATATGTCTGTTGTTATTCCGGCTTGCCTACGTCCATGGATGGATGGGAAGGAGAAGATTGTGCGAGAGAATGTTTCGTCGTTGTGACCGTACGTACGTTGGCTGGCTAGGCTAGCTCGCATTACATTGCCCCTTCATCGGCAAAAATAACCATCACACCAGAGATTCATTCAATCACTACCTTAGCCATGGTCGGGCTCAACAGGCGGGGTCATATTCAGGTCAAACACTGACATACCGAAAAAAAGAAGTGATGGTCACGAACTGGGAAGGAGAAAAGATGATGGCTATTTCCGCATCTCACTAGTAATACGATAACAAACTACACCTGCGGAGTGGATCATCCACGATGCAGAAGACAAATACAAGACAAGCAAGCAGCCGACTGTTATCTCTTACAAAGTGTGCCAAAAGCCTTGCAGGATGCAAGAATTGAAATGACGGCAGGTTCCATAGTCGCCATAATTAGACCGTAGCAACACCGTAGCGAAATCAGGTTGCGCTCTCATTGTTCCGCGAGTACTGTGGCCTCATTTGCTGGCGTCTCGTCGCCCAGCGTTGAGCTCACGCCGCTCTCCACCCAGTCGCTCTGTGGGTCGCTTCGGACATTGTCGTTGAAATGCGAATAATCGCCATCGCCGCTGCAGGTTTCCGTGCCTTCCGTAACAACCGTCGTACCACGGCTGCTTCGTCGCAAAGTTTCAGTATCGCTCGTATCGTCGCTGCCCAACATGGTTTCTGTTACGACGATGGCATCTTCACGTGGCGCCGGGCTCGGCAGGTTCTCCTCCTCTGTCTCCTTCAGCATATTTTCCTTGTCCAACTCTCCATAGCCCTTTGCAAAGCCGCCTGCCCAGCTAGATTTCCGAAGACCCTTACCGCCAGCGCCAGCAGTCCTGACACTCTGACTGCGCTTAACACCTCCTGTTGGCACGTTGTTTGTGATCTGGCTGAGCGACAGGATGCGACGCGCGGTTCCCGTCTGGGTTGGCGGCTTCAGACTCCGTTTGGCAGAGAGAGCCAAATTGACTGTGGGTGATGAAATCTTCTCGTTGACGCCGCAGTCTTGGCCCGACTTCTGGGTCTGGACACGTTTCCGGCTCATAGCGTCACGTCCCTTGGTTGCCTTTGACATAAGGAGAATGCGGGAATGATCCATGACGCCCTCCAAAATCCGGCGTTCCAACCCTTCGGCGCGAGTCTCCATGTCGTGGAGCTCCTCCCGGCGCAAATGTAGAGCTGTCTCGAGAGACGACACGTCAGCGGTGAGCCTTGTCTTTTGCCGTATCAAGCCATCTTGCTCAGTCCTGAGTCCAAGCACTGATGCTTTGAGTCGCTCCTCTTCCTGCTTGAGGTCAAGCAGGTTTTCTTGGATCTGCTCCTTGAGGGCTAGCTGGCGCTCCAATGCAAGATTGACCTCGTTCAGTGTCTTTTCTCTGTCCTCGTCCTCGTCTGCAATTTTCTTAGTCTGGTTTGCCAGGAAGAGTGAGATGTCCGCAGCAGTCTGAAGGACTTGTTGGTGGACCTTCTCGAGTGTGTCAAGCTGAGCAAAAGCCTTCTCCGCTGCATGACTATGGTCGACGAGTTCGTCAAGCTTTCCATGAACAGCTGTGTCATCGTATTTCTCAACCGGAATTGATACATGCTCAACTAGCTTATCGAGCTTTTCGTGTACGGGGCTGTCGTCATACTTCTCAATAGGAACGAGAGAGTGCTCGACGAGCCTGTCGAGTTTGTCGTTCACACCCGCGTCAAGCTTGTTGAATCTCTCGCCCATACTAGCATCAAATTTGTCGAGCTTCTCAATCATGCCCATGTCAAACTTCCCGAGTTTCTCGCTCATACCTAGGTCCAGCTTGTCGATGTTTTCATTGATGCTTGAATCGAGCTTCCCGATTTGTTCACTTATGCCGGTGTTAAGCTCGTCGAGCTTGTCGTTCATGCCGGTATCGAGCTTGTCAAATTTCTCGCCCACACCTACGTCGAAACTGTCAAGCCTTTCCCCGACACTTACGTCAAGCTTGTCAAGCTTTTCACTGACGCCCATGTGAAGCATGTCGATCTTCTCAGTCTGTCCAATGTCAAGCTTTTCGAGTCTCTCATGTACGCCTGCGTCATCATACTTTTCGACCGGCAGAAGTGAATGCTCTACAAGCTTATCCAGTTTCTCCTGGACGACAGTGTCGTCATACTTCTCAACCGGCACAAGCGAATGCTCCACGAGCTTGTCAAGCTTCTCCTGAACAATTGCGTCGTCATACTTGTCGACAGGCGTCAAGACGTGCTCCACAAGCTTGTCGAGCTTCTCCTGAACAATTGCGTCGTCATACTTGTCGACAGGCGCCAAGACATGTTTCACAAGCTTGTCGAGCTTCTCTTGTGCAACTGTGTCATCGTACTTGTCGATGGGCATAAGAGTATGTTCAACGATCTTGTCGAGCTTTTCCTGGAGTGGCGTATCGTCGTACTTTTCGGACGGGACCAAAGTGTGCTCGACCAACTTTTCGAGCTTTTCGAGCACTACGGTATCGTCGTAGTACTTCTCTGGTGGTGGCAGAAGCGCGTGCTCGGGTGGTTTCGCTTCCTCAATCAGTTGCTGAATGTCGGTGGCCGAAGCTTTGGCATAATCGTAGTGTTGGCCGACGATGGCAAGGACGTGCTTGACAGCCTCAAGGATTTGCGGCTGTGCTTCGCCAACTTGTCCCTGGAGACCTTCGACAGCGTCGATGGCCTGCTTCAGGTGATCACGGGTTTGTTGATGCTCGGCCTTGTCGTCCGTATGGTTCTCGTCAGATTTGGCCATGAGATTCTCCACCCTGTCAAATACAGTCTTGGATGCCTCTTCCATCTTCTCCATTGAATCGGTCACGGCCGCACCCAACGTGTCAACAAGCGATTTGAGGTCTTCCGCAACGGCCTTGGTTCCCAGAACAGCCGCCTCCGTGTCGGCATCGTGAGCTTCTCCCGCCTTCGTTCGGTCTTCGAGAGTTGCCTGGAATTCGTCGTATTTGGTCATCAGTTCCGCGACCCTTTCGTCGATCTTGGTACTCAGGGCTTCCGTCGTCTGCTGGAACTTCTCATCCGATTCTAACTTGGCACCAACTACGCCTGCCTTGGACTCCTCGAATTCCATCTTCATTGTGTCAGAAAGATCCTTCAGCTCCTGTCCGATAGAAGCGTTCTGGCTAACTGTGGTTGAAACACCCTCGATGAGCTTGGCAAGAGTCTCAACTCCGGTGACTCCATCCTCAAGCCTGCTTTTCATCAAAGTCTGGAACTCCTCAAGGAATGTTTTGACCTCAGAGACTCTCTCACCAACACCGACGATCTCGGCCTGGCGCTCTTCACTTCCCTTAGCATGAGACTCGGTCAAACCGTCCAGTCGTGTCTTCAGCTCTTCCAAGGGGACTTTAAGTTCCTGCAAAGGGGTCTTGAGCTCGTTGAGGGGAGCCTTCAGGCTCTCGACGGGTGCTTTAAGCTCCTCCAGTGCTGTTGCTGTCTTTTCCAGGTCCTCCTTGGTTGCGAGCGCTGCCAGGTCCGTCTTGAGCATCTGGTCAAAAACATTTTTTATGTCAAGACAAACCGCCTCAACAGCGTCAACATCAGTCTTGGTAACACGTTCGGGGTCTTCCAGCTGTTTCGATGCACTCTCTTTCATCTCCTCAAAGCCCGCAGCGACTTGCGTGACCAGTGACTCGACACGCGTAACGTCGTCCTTCTGAGAAAGGGCGTCCATCTGAGTGGTAAGTAGGTTGATTGTTTCCCTAGTCTCCAGGATGATGTTTTCCAGACTGTCGAGATGTTCCTTCCGCACTGCTTGTTCGCCGTCGATGAGGTCGTCTAGGCGGCCCTTGGTATTGCGCAAGATGGTTTCGATGGCTTGCACGTCTTCTTTGGAAGCGGCTTCGGCGCTAGCTGGGTTAGGTGCATCGCTGCTCTTCGTCTTGACCGATTCCTGGTTGATTGATTCTTGGATGCTAAGAATGGCCTCCTCGAGACGTGCCAGATCTTCTTTGGGCACAGAACCCGGGGCATTAAGCAGGGCTTCCTCGATTCGGGTCGAGTCATCCTTGGACACGGATTCCTGAACAAGCCGAAGCATGTCCTCGAGACGAAGTATGTCATCTTTGGACGCGGACTCCTGCAAAGAGTGCAGAAGGTCCTCCATATGCGAGAGATCCTCTTTGGAGACTGGCTCAGTATTGTTTGGCTCTATGGCCTCAACCTTGACACCCAGCTGGGTAATCAGAACCTCAAGATTTTTGATGTCGTCCTGCTTGAGTGCATCTGCGATCGCTGGGACAATCGCGCCATCGTTCATCGTCATCAAGGCTTTGTCATTTTGGCCCTGATGCTCCCGAAGATTGTCGATATCCGATCGAACACTGTCGAGGCCAGATTTCAAAGCGTCCAGTATTTCGTCGTTGGCAGTCAAATCTGCCGGTCGGTTTCCGACCTTTTCGATGCTGATGCGCAAATCCGCTAAGCCGTCATGTAGAGCGTCCAGGATCTCTGTCACACCAGCGAATGGGCGGCGTAGCTCGGCACGCACGCTGTCCACGCCGTCTCTTACTGCTTCGATGATCTCCTTCTGGTTGATCTGGGGAGTGACAGGCACCATAGAAGAGTTGACTGTGTCTCGAAGGGATTCCATGTGGTTCTCGATAGTTGACCTTGAGTCGCTCGAAACCCGATCAACTAAGGCAGCCATTTCATCTCTGAAGGAATCCAGGGTGCCTAGCAAGGTGTCCGTGATCTCATCTTGATTGGCGGTAGTGGTACTGAGATGGGTCATATACTCCTGCATGTCGGTCCTTAGCTTGTCCAGGCCGTCCTTTGTAGCCCCTAGAAGCTGCTCAGTATCACGGCTGCCAGCCGCCATGGTGTCCTTTGCCTCCTCTGATGCTGCTTGGAATTCTCCTCGCATATAGTCAAGAATATCCTGCAGTCTGGACACAATCTCATCGTTACTGGTTTGATGAGGCACAAGGGAGCCAGCTGTAGGCAAATCGTATCCGCTGAGGCCTTCCTTGACAGCATGGATCATGTCTTCACGTGTGAGTTCCTGGTTGAAAGCCGACGGGGCTACAGGAAACTCGAATTCCTCCAGACACTCACGCACAGCGTCGAGGATCTCGTCTCGTGAAAGACTGGCCGGGGTGTCAACACGGGGTGGAACAAAGTGTTTGAGGCCCTCGACCACTGCTTGGAAGACCTCTTCCCTGGAAGCACCCACAGGGTGCCGATCTAGTTTGACGTAGTCCTGAAGGCCCTCCTTGAGATACTCCAGGATCTCTTCCCGTCCGAGGCCAAGGTCTTGATGTTCAACCTCAGGCTTGTAATTCTCCCAGGCATTCCTGACAGCGTCGATGACGTCTTCGCGGCTCAAGTCGGGAGCCTTGGGCTGTGATGCCTGTGAATCGCGCAGAGCCGCTCTCATGGCGTTGTAAATCTCTTGGTAATCGACTGCGCTTTCTCTGGAGGAGACTGAATTGGCGGACTGTCTTCGGTGCTCCCGGAGTACCTCGTCCATATGCTCCCTCATCCGTTCAAGGCCGTCGTGGACAATCCTTGACATCTCTTCATTGGTTGCTGGTGGCTCCGTGGACACAGCTTGTGTATTGGCCTCGTCCAGTCTTCTACCAATTTCTCGTCCCATGCCCAGAACTTCACCGCGAAGCTCTCTGACGAGTGCCTTGACTTCGGCGGTGAGGCCACCTCCTTGAGCAACACTATCCTTGACGGTACGGATGATCCTGAGGACCTCGTCGTTCACCAAGTCAGACGCCCCGTTGGGCGTTGAACCGGACATCGAGGTTGGCTCATTGTGTAATATCCGCTCCGATCTGTGAGTGAGCTGACTTGCGTAACCGGGGTCAAAGTCAAAATCGGTGCTGTTGCCGTCATCATCAAAGCCGGCTGGGCGAGGCCGGTTCCCATTTCCATTTCCGTTTCCGCCATTGCTTCGGGATGCGACGGCATCCTCAGACTTGGCCTTTACGAGATGAATAAGTTCATCCACCTTGGAAGCTGGAGCAACGCCGGCAAGCTTTTCTGCTACGTCAGTGAGACGAGCCAGCAGAAGGTCATGTCCCTCTTTTGTGCCCATGTCTCTGATGATCTTGTCCAATATTGCCATTGAAGCTGGAGACTCCGAGTTGCACAGCGATGGAGTGCTCAAGTTGTCTCTGTCGATTGATGCTGCGAAGCTGTTTGGTGATGGTATCCTCGGAAGTGAAAACGGCCGGCCGGCTTTGGACGCAGGAGGAGAAGTGTGATGGGACTTGGTGTCGAGGAAGAGGCTGCTGGCGAAGGGGTCCCGCGAAGACGGTCTAGTCGTCGAGTCGTGGGCATTGTTTATGAGTTCGCGCAAGCTCTTGCGGATGTCTTCATCTCTTGCCTTTGTCGCTTCTTTGAGACTTAACAGATCCGTAGCATTGTCACGACTTCGCCGGCTTAGCTGGGCCATGTCTTTCTGAAGAGCAGTAGCAATATTGGTGAGGCTAAGGATCTGCCCAGAAAGAGCATCCACTGACTGTGGTGCCTTCACAAGAGCTGTGGAGCCGTTGGAGGAAGCCTCGGGCTCCTTGGGGCCGTGAAGCGGCATGTTCTGGATGGCAAGCATTGTTGCAGACTGAGGCGGAGTATTCTCCCCCAAGATGCTCTGCTGTGACCGCTTAACAGCCGGCCGTATGATTGGTGTCAAGCTTGGGGCCGAGGATGGGGTTGTGGCTTCTTTCTCCACCGATCTTGTGTCAGAGAAGCTATCTCGTCGCTTGGCCGCCGGCGTTGAGGGTCGCGGGGCTCTTTCGGGCGACTTAGTCGGGGATGGAGGATTCGACTGCTGGCCACTCTCCAAGAGCAGACTTAGATCCCGGACACTTCCTGGTTGAAGGGACTGCATCCGTTTGTGTTGGGAGCCTCTGATGAGGGAGCGCTCTGGCGAGCCGTCGGTGTTCCGCTTGGTCAGCGGTGCAGGGAGCATTGCGCTCTCTCGCGCTCTCTCGGTGAGAGCAGCATGGGCGGACTGAATGGCGCTGGAAGTTCCTTTCCTAGAAGTGCCGACGCTGGGCGATTGAGGGTTGAGAGGCAGGGGCGGCGGTGCCCTATCAGGATCTGAGCTATCCCACCTGGTTTTCATCAGTCGACGCCAAATGACAGACATGGCCAGCACATGACAGGAGAGAGCAGAGGAGGTTATCGATTTAGTGGTGTGACGGAGGCCAGTATTTTGGTTGCTTACATGGGAACCAGAGCTCTGCCCTGATCGGAGGACATTGAATGTTGGTGTCTCAGGTGGCGATCCGAGTCCCTCGAAGCTTCACGCTCGACGGGAGCCATTCTTCTGGAAGTCAGGGTCTGGGTCGTTGGAACTCAATCCAGAGACGTGTGGCGATTGGGAAATATCGTTAGGTCGTAAAGTCGTGGAATGTGAGTGTGAGGATGGAGAGGAAGCCGGTGCGATGTGGATCTAATGACGAGTTTGACTAGGTGTGTCTGATGGTGATGAATGGCGCAGCTGGTGCTGCTGCCGTGCTGAATCGCACAAATTGGTCTTACTCGCAGAGCATAAGGGTGTCGGTGACATCCGCGAGAGGGGAAAAAAGGCAATTAGCGAAGCAAGGCGCGAAGCAGAGTCAAGTAAGTCAAAAGCAGCCAAAGATCTGGACGGAGGTCGCGTCGGTGGTGACTGTTGATATGGGGCACGTCTTAAGAGCCGGGCTTGATGTTTGTCAGTGATTGTGACGTGGGTTGGGCTGTTGCGGTGAGTTGTGTTAGTGGCGATGCCCCCCAACCAGCAATCGAGGCGTTTATTTTGCCCACCCGGGTTGCGGGGCAACGGGCTGCATTACTCCCACCTAGCGCTGGATGAGCTGTTTGGCTTCGTTGGTTGGGCACCCACCACATCCGGTGCCTGTTGCAAGGCGGGCCCGCTAGTTAGGTGCATGTACTGTGCTGTACGGATAGGTACCCAAATTGTCAATTCGGCAAGGTGCCACTTCAACTTGATAAGATAAGGTAAAAGTGCGAAGGGACAGGTGCAAATTGCTCTGTCACCGTACTACGGACGCAGCCGTGTTGCCGAAAGATTCTCCCATTGCAAAGTCTGATAGCACGAAAGTGACTCTGATTTTTCGATCCTTTCATGCTCCTAGCGTCCGCGCCTACACCCGCACAGTTGGCAACTGCATTTCGACGCAGGCGCAGGTGTCTGTTAAATACCCCGATGCTCATGATCGCCGCGAGGGATCTGGAGACTCTATTTTCGTATCTTAGACCCCACGATTGCGGGGCCAATATTTGGTGCAAAGGCCATGAAAAAAAGAGAAACTTGATCGTGAAAGACGCCTGACCACGTTCTGTCTTGCCTGTCGGTGATTACATACACTAGTACCTTAGGCAGGCTTCGTCGAGTGGCGCCGAGTGTGGCGGTGTGGTTGGGCGAGCGTTCGGTCAGTATTTGTGCTGCTGCCTTAACCTTCCGTATAACTGCAAAACTGCAGTGTGAGCTTGCAGTCGCCTCAAAAGATGACGCTCTCCTCCATCGCTCCAGATTCAAACCATCAATAACTTACTGCTACGCGCGGCGAAAGATCAACTTCAAATGGGCAAGGCATTCTCGCCATCGAGAGGTGCCTTAGCCGCAAGGTAAGACTAGAAATTGGATGCACTTAGGTAAGCTGATATGCTACACTGAGAAGGTATCCGTACTTTCCTTGTAGAGTTGAATCAATTTATCGCCATATCCGTATTGTCTCGTCAATGCCATTCTCAGGTACCATATGATTGACAAACGGGACGCGATGCGGCCAATGGGTTGCTTTAACCCGAGTAACAGACGATAGTCTGTCTGGTTGGTGGCAAACAAGGTCCGTATGATGGCAGGGGAGGGCAACAACAGGGGACTCGGCCATTCGACGAGGGCTCCAGACTGTTGCCGAGACTACGGGGGAACCCCTGTCCCTTGAATCGAATCATTGGTCATCGGACAGCGAACTGACCTGCTACGAACACCGCTAGCTCTATCGTGGGTTGTAGCTTGGCGGTCCGTCCTCGGATCGGAGCAGGCTGTCAGGCGGTGGGCAGGCGGTGGGCAGGCGGTGGACAGGCGAGCCACGTCGACGATGACAGCCGTCAGCCGTCGGTGTGGGATCTTATTGAGGTGGACGAGCAACCTAGCCCGGCCCATGTTGGATGAAGGCGAGAAAAGTCTTAACTGCAGGGCCAACCATCACATCGCAAAA
The DNA here is from genome assembly GCA_025328985.1 of Colletotrichum sp. SAR11_239. NCBI lineage: Eukaryota > Fungi > Ascomycota > Sordariomycetes > Glomerellales > Glomerellaceae > Colletotrichum > Colletotrichum sp. SAR11_239. The sequence goes on along the minus strand of JAKMWZ010000084.1, from coordinate 15,401 downwards.
CGGGATGCTGGGTAAGAACAAGGCTAGCGGCCTTCCTGTCCCGGCTTGGTTCCGTGGTTGTGAGATGCCCAAACGACTTTTCTATGTGGATGGAGCAACAGGTTTTGCAGTGGGTGTAAATACAGATAGCAAGTTCACATCTGTGCGGATCTTGGAACGACGCGTTGCAACCTGCAATAGATCAATTGGCTGGTTATAGTAATGTCTCGAAACTCGCAGTAAGGCAGGCACCTTCATCAAGCCGCTCGTCCCATCGCCCTGGTTGTTTCAATCCCTTTGAACTTGCAACTCACATTGCTACCATAGGGCCGCTCGTTGGCCGCATTTCCGCAAGTTGTGCCCGGCCCAGTGTGCTTGGCCATGCCGCAATCCAAGCTAGAGCTGAGGGTTCGGTGAACACCACATAGGTACGTGTGTAAGGTACCTAGGTAGGTAGGAATGGATCAGACGGCTACCGCCCAGAATCAAGGGCCCGTAGTCTGTGCCACTACCAGTGCCAGCCACTCAGTGCCAGTGCCGGTATCTGTGCCAGGACTCTCCCGTCTATCTGTACTGCGTACCTAGGCTCCCATGTTCATAGGTCGGCCCGCCGGCTTGGCGTTGGCAGCCACAGGCGCCGGGCGGTTGACTGAGGCGGGCGAATCGTCTCGGATTTTTGCGCAGCTTGATTTCCTGGAAGAAGGGGGGAAACAGGATGGTGCCTTTCGCTGGCATTGTCGTAGGGTCAGTGTCATTCAATGACGCCGCATAGCAGTCGCGAATTGCAAAAGCACAGGCTCCAGGGTGCCAGATGCATATGACATCTGTCTTGCAGAAAACGTGATCCAATAATGCTTCACGACACGACCACCAGTATATACTTAGGTAGTATGGCAGGTTCGAGAACTCGGATTGGGTTGATACCAGGTGCTACAATGTTTTCGTCTCGCCCGAAAGTAGCGAGGAGACGTGATACAATTGCAGGGACATAATAAACCTAGGTGGTGACACAGGCGCCGAGGTCTTGGGGGCCGGTACAGGCCGGGGAGACTAGGTGCTGGACCAGGACGAGCTCGTGGTCGCGGCAAGTCCAGATATGTAGAGGGAGCGCAGAGGGAGAACCAGGGCCAGAAGGTCAGTCTCTGGCCACAATCAGTGGACGACTGGGAAATGAAGGTAACAAAACGAAGCTAACGTATGGATGGCATGGTATGCATGGTGTGTTACACTTGTCGTGTTAGTGCACCGTAGTGGCCGACGGTCCAACACCAGGTCCAGCTTGTCAATCATGGGCCATGGCGCATAACAAAGCTATGAAATTATGGACATGTTACCTCGACTTCACATTGCTTTTTCCTTGCTGAGCCATTGCCGTTGATCCTGCTCTTATTTGGTCTTGCGAGAGGTTGAATTAGCAGTGGAGAGGCGAATCGACTCAACCTCCCGGGGGTTTCGGCGTTGCCTTACCACACGGTACCCGCATTGCATTGCGACTTCTTAAAATGCTGAGGTTGGTTCCGAGGTGATGGGGGGGAGAGTCTCGTCATGACGGGAAGCGAAGAGGGTAAGGATAAGGAATGAGGATGCAACCCGGAGGCGAGCTCCTCCACAATGTGGCGGCTCAAGCTGCACCTCAGATACCTAGAAGTTGACCACCACTTGCTGTATGCTCCTCATTCATCCAGCAACATCGGACGAGCATCGTCTTTTGCAGCACCTTAATTGCACCGTTGCCCCTACCAGCGCCAGTCACAGATCCCTGATGAGCGATAGACGGCAGAACACAGTACCGAGATAAAAGGAGCACGGGAAGAAGGGAAGAGCGGTATCCGTATCCTGATCCAGTACACACTACTTTCCAGGGCTTGCGGCGCATCAACGATTTCCTTGAGTTTTGCTGGGAGACAGAGACGGGGCGCGACGACAGCAGAGAGAGGAATTCAAGAGGAAGAGGGGAACAGCACCGAAAAGGAAAGAAAAAAAGGAAGAAAAGAGGAAGAAGAAGAAGCTTCACACAGGGTTGACAGGGTAGTCGGGGTTGCCAAATTACACTTTTGGGAAAGACCCCACCAATCGTGTTCGCATGCTTGGAAGGCCGTCGTCCCAAAGATGCATCGTCCAATCATGACGCGTGCAGCCGCTCGTCGGGAGCGCCAGTAGGTCTAGCGTCATCAGGCGGGGGATCCGTTTTATTACCCTCGTCTCTTTCCAGTTTGATGCGCCATGCCCTGTATCTTGGGGCACGTACCATGTCGCAACGTGCCTGCCCACCCTCCTCCGCGTCTTTCCATGTCTCTCTCACCCTCCCATCCTCGTGAATCTTCCACGGCTGAGGTCAATTGCTCGTCGCATGGCAGGGCGTCGAAGGTTGCAAGGGCAGGCCCCTTGGCCAGTCGCTCCTGTCCCTGTTCCTGCCTTAGCATCCCGGCCCTATTACTGGAAGAGAACCCGTACCACGACCAGGTGTCACAAAGGCCTCCACTCCCTACCAAGTTCCAAGGTTGGCTTATATTGTCCCGCTGCCCACTGCGGCCGCTTTTATTGTTCTTTCCTACGCCTTTTCCGTCCCGTCCGTTGCGCCTGCTGCACCCGGTTTGCATACCTCTGCCTGGCCGTCTTGGACCACCACTGAAGTGCACTCGCCACTACTTCGCGTTTACCGTCGCCTTCGCAACATCGACCCAACACCCCCCGCCCATTCGCCTTGCGTTGTATCGGGTTCGTCTAGGACTCTTGCCTACCCTCTACTTTCATCGACGGCTTGGTTAAAGGCAGAAAGAGGGAGAGAGAGAGAGAGGGAGAGAGCGCGCGCCGCGAGTGTCGTGTTAAGAGGGGGAAAGTCGTCGCATCGCCTTAAAGTGAAAAATTTAATACGAGACTTCGAAACCAGGAGGGAGAATCCACAACCACCACTACCACCACCGACCACCCAACAGTACAAAGACTGAATCAACCTTCCTCAGATATCTTTTTATACAATCCTGGAGGATCGGGTTGCACTGCGAACGACGTTACCATTTGCCGTTCTCGACCTCGTCCGAGGCTTCATGACCAAGATTTCAACACAGCCCTAACACTAGCTCCAAAAGCCGCCTCATCGAAACATCGAAGTCACTGTTTGACCGCAACGCGACTCGGTCGGCGAACCGTTGTGTCGAAAGGGGAAAAAAGTTCAAATCACTAGCATTTCAGCCGTTGAACCCAACCGCAAACGTCCGTCACAATGGGTTCGACACAATTCGGCAACTTCTATGTAGGTTCCGTCCATTGAATGAAAGCTTTCTGCTGGGCATGGTGGCATTTTGAACAGTCTAGCTTCCCGCTCATGCTGACCATTTCCACAGAACTTTTGCCGGGATTCAACGCTGCCCGTCTGCAATGTGTGTAGTACCACAGCTTGTGCCTCCATCCCTGACACGGCGTGCGTTGACAGTCTGACACGACATGTTTAGGTGCTTTCCGACAATCACAGCCAGGACGGACCATGGGGCGGTTGCCAATTGACAGGAATTCCTCTCAGTGGTGGTCGCAAGCTGGGCAACCTAGGCTCTATTTTGCTTTGCTTCATCGCCATCCTCACGGCAGGTTATTTGTATTTCAGATCAGAGCGGAAAAAGGCTGCTGTAGGCCGGAGGTAAGCTTCCGGCAGTGTTTGCGCATCGCGCTTGCGCTCCGTTTTTGCAACCAAAAGTACTGATTTACCATTTAGGGAAATGCAACTGTTCCTGGTCGCATTTAGTATCCTACAATTATGCGAGATTTTCACCGTTGGAGACTTTCCTCTGGCTGATAGTGTTCGAATCGTAAGTGTTACGGCCAAATCTTCTACGGTGAGATGCGTAAGCTAACACATGCCAAGGCATTCACTGGCATTCACATTGGCTTGATAATTGCGGCCACTTGGATCTTAATGCTCAATGCTGTTGTTGGCTACCAAATCGTCGACGATGGAACGCCGTTGTCTATGGGTCTCATCCTTGGTTCCGCCTTCATACTCTTCGGCGGCACGCTATACATCACACTCGATACTGGTTTCCACTGGACCGGATACTGGGACTCGTCTTATCAGTCGCCCCCCAACCGCCACATTGCTCTCTACATTCTGTATCAATTGGCACCTCTCGTCTTTCTCGTCGCCTTCTTCGTTCTTGAGGCCATACTCGTCGTTCGCATCCTTGGCGAGATGCGACCTATGATCTACCTGACGGCTGCCTTGTTGCTATTCGCCATTGGCCAAATTTTCAACTACGTTGTCAGCTCCCATATCTGCAACGGCACTTCGGGCAAGATTGACGGCGCCCTCTTCGAAACGCTCTTCACCCTTTTGGCCGTCGTGACGGTATGGATCTTCTGGTCCAGCATCACCGAAGACGACTGGCCAATGCCTGTCGGAAACGCATACCCTTAGAGCAGAGATAAGGGACACTCATTGACAGGTCAAGAAGGAGCCGAGGGCCTCGAGCTTCATCGCCATCTCCATAATGGGAAATACGAATTGTGTCGGAAGAGGGGCCCGGCATAGATGGGCCTCAACGATGTTATAGCAACCCGACGGTCACTCACCCCAATGGCAATGCCCACCACGGATATCGCGACTCGAAGATTGCCTCAGAATCCCGCCGTATCTCAGCCTACCAACTAAGATACCCATAGCTCTCTGGCGTTGAGGCTGGGACCAGGCACGTTGGTGGTTCTCAAAGTTCGGGAGACAATGCACCGAAGGAACTATTAGGAAACGACAGCAGAAGATCAGACCGCGATGCGGTCATGATCTTGGAGAGACAACCCATCGGGTTCTTGGGCACACTTTTCCAGACACTCTTTCACGAATGACCATTGAGGGCAGACTATTCGCACGAACATTTGATTTGAACGCATGAGACACGCATGGCGGTTTTTTTTTTTTTTTTTTTTTTGTTTTTTTTTTTTTTTTTTTTTTTTTTTTTTTTTTTTTTTTTTTTATTTTTTTGGGTTTTTTTTTTTTTTTTTTTTTTGGTTTTTTTCTTTTTTTAATAGTTCGATTCCCCCAACCATCGACGGAGTTTGGACACGGTGGTAGGCAGATCGGCTGCCTGATGCGCTGCCATGAGAGTAGTGAACGGCGTCTTCTCGAGCTGCGTGCGAAGATGGCAGTAGGGTGGTTGTAAAAGTTTCCCCTAGTCTCGCTTGGATGCATAATGACGGACGCCTCCCCCCCCCCGCCTGTCGATTACTGTACAGCGCATGGCCTTTGATATTTTACGCAGTTATACCCTGACGAAGCGACTAATGTATAAGAGGTCGAATGATTGAATTGACATATTGAAGCATGTCGGGACACTTTCCATGTTAGACCGGGAGTGACTTGTGACGATGACGTTTGCATTATCTACTTTGTAGGTAGAAGCCCCGTCGACGAAGATTGGCACCTAGGAATCATTACGTGCCTAATTCCGGCAGCGGTGGGCAGACAACACAAGAGACCTATAATAGGCGCAGATGCCAAGCAGTAGAAGAGTGAATACGGATGCGAAGGAAAACACTAAATTCACTAGTGGTTTAAATTACGTCTACGCTGAGGGTCGCCAACATGGAATTCGGGCATGTGAAGCAAGCTGGCAAGGGTCGTGCACCAGGCCAGCTTTCATTGGCTGTTGGGGTCAGCACAGGGCCTAGACTACACTACGAGGCTGCGATCTTCTCCGCCACAGCCTTGCGACCCTATTTGCTCATTTCATCCAACAACGACAACTCGCGAAAAAGTGCGGCATTCGTGCTCGGCTTTCAAACGAACGCTAGTATCGACCCCGAAATCTCCATGAGAATAAACAATACAAATCCACTAGCTCATACGCACCCCGAAACTACCCAAACATCCCTCCGGCTAGCGATCCCGACCGACGCCACTTATCATGGCCGACTCCGACGGCGAGTACGTCGAGGACATGTCCGATGACGATCTCCACGATCATCGAGTAACCAACGGCAACGGCGCAGGCGGAAAACCCGGGAAAGCGCGTGGCAAGAAAGGCAAGAGTGGGCACTCCAAGGCGCGGTGGGAGGACGTCAAGCGCAGTTGGGAGGAAGTTACAGAGGGCGCCGACGGCAGCTTGGCGGTTGGTGCAAGTCTTGAGGCTGAAAAGCGAAGGAGGCTGCTCAAAGATACGACGCCGCTCCAGCGAGGAATTATTCGGCATTTGGTACTCGTATTGGACATGTCATTCGCCATGACAGAGAAGGATATGCTACCCAATCGCTACCGCGTCACTTGGGCATACGCGGCAGATTTCGTCAAAGAGTACTTCGAGCAGAATCCTATCTCTCAACTTGGAATCATTGGGATGCGAGATGGTGTTGCTCTTAGAATCAGCGACATGAGTGGCAACCCCACCGACCACCTTGAGAAGCTCAAGTCCTTCGAGGGGCAAGACCCATCAGGCAACCCCAGCTTACAGAACGCCCTTGAGATGTGTCGCGGTGCACTTTTGTACGTGCAAACTCCTCCCGCTCTTCTGTTTTGGAACGTCCACTGACTGGCTGAATCACAGTCACGCCCCTTCGCATGGCACCCGCGAGGTGCTCGTGGTTTTTGGCGCTCTGCTCTCCTCCGATCCTGCTGACATTCACGAAACGATATCTTCTCTTATAACCGATCGCATCCGCGTCTCTGTCGTCGGTCTTGCCGCGCAGGTTGCCATCTGTGCCGAGCTTTGCAGCCGGACAAACTCCGGTGATGACACTCAGTATAGTGTTTGTATGAACGATGCCCACTTCAGAGATCTACTCCTCGCTGCCACCACCCCGCCCGTCACCCGCACCGCTGCGCAGAGCACTGCATCCTTGCTCATGATGGGTTTTCCATCAAGAACACTCGTTCGGGGTGAAGCCACCGCCATTTGCGCTTGCCACAACAAGCCCGCTCGTGAAGGCTACCTCTGCACTCGTTGCAGCACCCGTGTGTGTCGTCTACCCATCGAATGCCCAGCGTGCGGTCTGACACTCATCTTATCCACTCACCTCGCTCGCTCGTACCATCATCTATTCCCACTCCGAAACTGGGTCGAGGTACCCTGGGCCAAGGCCGGAAGTTCCAAGGCCTGCTACTCCTGTCTCACGGCCTTCCCAGAACCGCCTAGGGCCTCTAAGAAGAGGGACAAGGAAAAAGCGAACGACAATGACGGGGTGCCTACAACAGCGCCAATGGCTCCGACCCCAGTGGCACCATCTGAGCTAAAAGGGGTCAGCGAAAGCGGTCGATATGCTTGCACTGTGTGCAACAGCCACTTCTGCATCGACTGCGATGTATACGCTCATGAGGTTATCCATAATTGCCCCGGCTGTCAAAGTGGAACCCGTGGAGCGAGGATGGATGATGTTTTTGCGACCAATGGATTACAAGAGCATCAGATAAACGGGACGGCAATGGCTGTCGACGCATGAGAAGGTATCACGATAGTACTTGAGGATTGGCACATGATACGAGAGAACGGATGAAGGTGCCGCGGATACAATCCGGCAAACATTTAATAATAAGCCTATGCTACGATGCTTAGCTGATGAAGAAATGCCATCACCTCCTTATTTGTGGATTTCAGTCCTCGCAGCTCGAAATCATCCCCTGCCCTGTTGTGCTGCGACAGGCAGGGTTTTCCGCGCCAACGCAGCATGCTTTACAAGTTGCCACGCTCGGCCTGCTCGCGCTCAATTGCTTCGAACAGACTTTTGAAGTTACCGGCGCCGAAGCCCTCAAAGTGGTTCCGCTGAATGATCTCAATGAAGACAGTAGGCCGATCCATCAGCGGTTTGGTGAACAACTGCAATAGGTAGCCCTGCTCGTCGTAGTCGATGAGAATGTTGAGGGCCTCGATGGTGGCCAGGTCCTCTTTGAGTTCCCAGTTACGTTTCTCCGTCTTGAGTCGATGGCGCATGGTATCGTAATATGTGGAAGGAACGGCGATGAACTCTACACCGCGGGCACGCATTGCTGACACGGTTTCGATGATGTTCGGAGTAAGTAGGGCAATGTGTTGCACACCTGGCCCCGAATTGAACACGACGTATTCCTCAATTTGCGATTTCTTCTTGCCGGGAGCCGGCTCGTTGATGGGCATTTTGACGAGGTTGTTGGCTGACGACATTACGATGGAGTTCAAAGCGGAGAATTCTGTGCAAATCTGAGAGTCGTCCACAGACCAGAAGCGGTGGAAGGAAAGGCATTGCTCATAAAAGGCACACGCCGCGACCATTTCATTCCAGGACTGGTTGCCAACGCAGTGGTCGATGCGGGCCAAGGGGGCCACAGGTAGGGTAATGGAGGAAGCCGATGGCTTAGCGGCGCGGAAGCCAGGAAGAAATGGTCCCTTGTAGTTACCCCTAGAAATAAGGGTGTGGGTGGTATCGCCGTAGGTGCAGATGACGGCCGTAAACACATCGCCATGGTCAGGATCGGTAAGGACGGTAGGGGGCTGGATCGACTGAGCGCCTTCCTGGACAGCTTTGTTGTACACGCCCTCGACGTTGTCGACCTCAAAAGCGACGTCCTTCACGGCGTCGCCATGCTTTTCGAGGTGAGCATGAATCTCACGCAGGAGCTTGCGCTCCGCGTCAGAGATGGGCTCATCCTCGGGCAGGTGGGCGAAAGACCTCACGGGGGATGTGAAGACAAAGCGGACGTCGTTGTTGGCGATGGCGTATGATGAGATGTACCTGCTGCCAGTCTCAAGTCCCTTGTACGCGACGGTCTTGAACCCAAAGAGGTTATTGTAGTAAGAAGCAGCCTGCTTCGCATTGCCCACCCACCAGGTTACGTGGTCGTAGCCCCGGAAGTTGGGCGGCGGATGCTGCACTGCAAGGCCATCGCCGAGGTCAGTCGATGCCGGATAGGCGGCGGTCTGTGGCGGGGAGTCTGTGAGTGCAGAAGGGGACATTGACACTCAGCAGTTTTCGGGGGGGGGAGGAGACCTAATGTCACGAGTGTAAATATGAATGGATGCTGATTGGTGTGATGAGATCTTCTGAATCGATTCTATGTTGGCAACGGATGTCGGCGTGAGAGAGCGAAAGGGAATGGATGTGGTCATGCCTGGCGCACCGTCTTCCATATAAGTACTTGGAAACAGGGTATATTTGATGAACCTTAAACAGTATCCCACGGACGGACTTCCGCTCATAAGCACCGGGTTATTGTGTTGCCTTGCATTCCACGGCGCATACTGGGCGGCTCTAAATGCAGCAAATCCAACGCCTGTTAGTGGCTAGTTCCGGGGTCGAGTCTCCTCTGATCCAATGTCTGACCTGGCACACGTTCGTGCTGGGCGTCATCCTGGTCTCGCCTCGATCCTTAGCAGATGGTGCCGAAAGTGGAAGGAGAGGTTGGCGGCGGGTTGAGCAGAACCGTGCATGTTGAGATGTAATCGCGTGCGGAAACTCGCCGGCCGAGCAGATGGCCGTGGTGAGCCGAGATAAGCCGTCCCTGGCCGGACCATGGGCGCGGCGCGGCTTGACGATCCCCACCATGCTTCGGATGCTCCAGGCTATGCCCGCTATCCCAACTGGTACTTGCCTCCTTGCCCAGGAACAAAGGATGTCAGAGCTATAGCAATCGCAGCCGCTGTTTCCGTCACTCTCTGGTAAACCGAGGGTTGGTACAATGTGTGTGTGCGTGCGGGCGCGCGTTACCCACTACAAATGACGGCATTGCTTATCGCTTCTCCTTTGAAACCCTTCCGTAGCCGTTGATGTGCGGAATGTTCAGACGCGCTTCGGTTACCCGCTGCATCCGCTCCAGCACCATTGTCTGATAAGTCTCCTAGAGTTGCCGCGCAAATTGTCAAGTGTATCCAGTGCGAGGTTCAAAAACAGTCGGCCATTCGGGTAACCCTCTCCTAACAACAGGTTATCAACTTATTCTGAGCCAGCCCCCCAGGCGAAAGACGAACGGCATACTTCGGGATTGATAGCTACCTTTCAACAAATACCGAAACCATGGCGGTCGTGGGATTGAGCCAGCACGACGTCAATGTGCTCGACAAGATCAAAGATCCTGAATCCGATCCCTCAGCCAACATTCTGCTCGATCCGTCGCTTCCTCGAGACCCTCAAATCACCGATACATCCGTCTACGAGCGTGTCATCCAGAAAGAGAGGGAGATTGTCCTGTCTATGCAGCAGCTGGAGCTCCAAATGGCTGGCTTGAGACCCAAGACTGCGATTGAGCCAGTCCAGGAGTACAGGGCCCTCTTGTCGAAGCTGGAGGGTTTCATCTCCGAGTACCCCAACTATGCCAGCGCCAGAAACAACCGTGTGCAGGCACTTCGACGCCTTTATGGGGACACCTTGCTACTGGCAGAGGCGCCTGCAACCAGTCAGCGGCTTGTTAAGCATCCTGACGTTGCTGAAATGAGCCTCCAAGCCAAGGTCGCCCTGGAAGACATTGAGAGATCCATCGTGCTTCTGACACCCCGTACAATTTACGGCGCCATGTCGCCCCAAGCGGCTAAGACATTGTCTCTTGCCTATACACAGCGAGCAGCCATATACCACACGACCGCAAAGCTGGTGCCTCGCTTCAAGGTGCGAGTGGATGAGGAAAGACGTGAGAGAAACTGGAGCAAACTTGAATTCGAAGAGGCGGCGTCGCGCGACTTTGCTGTGGGCGGCAGGTATGGGAATGACATAGCCAAAGGTTTGGCAGTCAGCACAAACCCAACGGCGAAGCTGTGTGGCCAGATGGTCCGAGAGGCGATGAAGAAGGAGTACGGTCCTTCATTGGGTGATTAAAGATACACAGATATAGACCGCGAGAGACCGCGTCTCCATGAACCATGTTGTACTGCTGTGCATCGCGTTTTCTCCCTTGAGCTCTCGTCGTGACATGCAGAAATCCAGATTCAAGAGGAAAACTTTGAGGTTCTTAGTCGCCTGTGTGACACATGCTCGGGTCAGTCCAGTCCACGAAGAGAGGCCGAAGCTATTTTATTCAGCAATAGGAAATAACATGCCTCTGGGCAGTGGCGATAGTCTCCTGAGTCGTCCTGCCTTTCTCTTTTTCCTCACGATTAATTCGCGTGGCAGCAGCACCAAGACCAATGACAAGTGCGAAGACGGGGTCTGCGACCTTTGAGATAATGTAGGCTGGAGGGGCGGCCATTGTGTGCAAGAAGGGATCGCCTTGTGCTTTAGTGTGGAAAGAGTGCGAGTAGAAATGTAGTACGTCGTCGTTATCGAGCCTCGGGAACTGGTGCGAACAATGGAACGCCGACCCAAGGCGCCATGCCCAGGTACCTACCTACCTACCTAGGTATTGCCTTACAGAGACAGCACAGACGCTCGGACACGACCGCGGCGGGTGGGGTGGGACGGGACAGCCTGGACGACTCGGTAGTCACATGATTAAGCACGTGCCTTTAGGTCGAAAATCACCCACACGTCGCAGACGAAATTTCAATTTCGCGCTACAACGAACATTTCGTAGGCAAGCGGTCCGTCGACAATCTCACCTCAGCACGCCCAAAGCCCCGACAACGCAGGTCACCATGAAGTTCCTTAAGGTCGGCAGAGTCGCCATCATCACCCACGGCCGCTACGCCGGCAAGAAGGTACGAACTCAGTCGAATATCTGCGAGCAGCGCACGCAATCCCTCCTGTCGAGGGGGATGGAAATTTCACGTCGCCGGACGAAGATAGGAGGTACTGGGTGGGGGACATGCATCGCGAAGACGAAACGAAAGAGGAGACTGCGATCGATCAAATCTCATTCGACGACCCCGACGACGACGCTGAAATTTCCAATACCGCTCGACTGGGAGAAATTGCTGTTCAACGTGGATACGAGACCAGACAGTACTGACGTCCGAATTTTCTTTTCTAGGTCGTCATCATCCAGCCTGTCGACTCCGGCAACAAGGCTCACCCCTTCGGCCACGCCCTCGTCGCCGGAATCGAGCGCTACCCTTCCAAGATCACCCGCCGCATGTCCAAGACCCGCCAGGAGAAGCGCAACAAGATCAAGCCCTTCGTCAAGCTTGTCAACTACAACCACTTGATGCCCACTCGCTACACTCTTGAGCTTGAGGGCCTCAAGGGCGTCGTCTCCAACGACACCTTCAAGGAGGTCACCCAGCGTGAGGACGCCAAGAAGACGGTGAAGAAGGTTCTGGAGGAGCGTTACACGAGCGGCAAGAACAGATGGTTCTTCACGCCTCTGAGTATGTGATACCTTACCGCCCGTCAAGGGCACTGTGCATGGCATCGCCTCGGTTCAAGGGTGACGAATGCGCATGAGCACCTGGCTAACTCGCAATAGGATTTTAAAAAGGGAATCCGTTTCTGCAATCGTCAACAGGTCGGGGAGTTGGGCTGGCTTGTAAAGAGCATCAATTGGCATCTGAGGTCCTCGGTTTAAGGGCTCCCAATGAGAAACCATTGAAATCAAGACATTTGCCTGTGATACCTCAAAAGGTGTGGATTGAGTTACTGTGACCGAAGAGAGTGATAGAAAGGTCTTTGATGACTGATGGGCACAATTCAGCCCTCGGCCGTGGGAGACGGCCACGATCAATGAAAATGAACACCTCAAGCCAAATTCAGTCTCTCATTGTTCGTGAATGGGGTTCATCACGCGCTTGCTAACCGATCCAACTGTCTCGGTAGCTCAAGGTCGACCACTTGTGTGTTCCAATGATTTGCAGCAAGCCGCGGCAGGCGCACGCCGAAAGCTTGCATAGGCTTGGTGCAAGACGGGATTTTGGGTACAGCTCCATGCCATATTTAACGGAGCAGCATTCGCCGTAGAATATCGAACCCCTTCAAAGAGGCCACCTCCAGCATGACTGTGCTGAAGCAACCACACATACTTTGTGTGGCTCTAACGACTCTGCAGTCGTCACCATCTCTTATCATCATCTTCAACGTCGTGGCTATTTCTACCTTATACTTTTATTGACTCTATGAGCTTTTGAGTGCAAATCGAAAATGGGGGGAAATCAGCAGTCGGTTTACGAAACTCCAACTTGGGCTTCTTGAGGCATACCACCACATTGCGTCTCGGCATGCACACTGCATGTAGATGCCCTAGACATTTTGGTTCAAGTTTTTGTATCATTGCGTACGTACATGTCTATATCCTTCGCCGTCTAGAGTACATCAGATTAGAACTTCATGATGCGACCCATGCAACCTAGACCCTCTGCGCTCTGCGCTTTTGCTCTATAGCTGTACACGGGGTAGTTTCCCAAACAAACGTTCCGATCTCCTCCGGATTAAAAAGAAATGGGGTCAATGGGCGCAGGGTGAAGAGAAGCTCGTAATATGTACTCCGAACAGGGTAATTTCGTCGCGGAAGAGAATCTGGTATCGTCACATCTCTACGCTTACAAGTAGGAAATGATAGGCCAAGGAAATTGCGTCTATCCTGTAGCCTATGCCCTGCTGCTGCCGAAATGGCTGTTGACTTCGTTGATCAGGTTGTGGGGGTCGTACTCGGGGGCGTATGTGGGTGCCAGGCCCCCAAGCAGCGTGAAGAGAACGAAAGCAGAGAGCACGATGATGCTAAGCTTGCGCAAGATGGGCTTGCGCTGGCCGAAATCGGCCCACTGGCGGCCGGCCTCGCCCATGTAGCCCTTGATTTGCTCGTAGCCGAGCTTGTAGTAGACCATGCCGCCAAGGGCAATGCTGTAGCCGAAGAACTGCAAACCGGTGACCTGCGTGCCCCAAATCATCATTGACGCAACGACGAGCATTACGTCCTTGAGAACGCCGCAGAGGGTGAGGACCAAAGAAGAGGTCTTGCCAATCTGTTGATTATAGTAAGCACGTGAATGTTTCCTTGCTGTGCACAAACACTTACCAAGAAAACGACGGAAACGTTCAACAAGAAGGCACAGAGTCCGTTCAAGAAGAAGGTGAAGAGTCCGACGTTGTAGACCTGTTCCATGCTGACCTTGGGAATTTCCCATACGAGGGCAACAGCCAAGTTCATGACAGCACAGACGGGAGCGAAGTAGTAGACAGACACAAGGGGGTCCATCTTGAAGTCGGCAGAGCTGAGCAGGCGCTGGACCATGGTGAGCCGCAGGGCCTCGAAGATGACACCACCAATCTGGTAAATGACACCGATCCAAACGAACTTAATCTCTCCCATCGAGGCGATAATGACACCGACAACGATGATGGAAACGTTAAGGAAAACCTTGAGGTTGGGCTGGGAGACGCCGAGGGCCCATCCAGATAACAGAACGGCGACGGGTGTAGTGGCCTATGATTGTTAGCGGTTGGGTGTTGGATGTCGGGGCATGGAATTCCTACTTTGAGCATTTGGATGAAGGCAACGGAGAGATACAGGTAGGTCAGGTTGCCACAGATCAAGCTCAAGCTGAAGAACACGCCGATAGGCACAATGGCCCGCATGTAGACACGACCAGTCATCTTAACCGACTTGCGTCCATCTAGAACAGTAGTCCAGCGCGCGAGGATCTGGGTCATAATGGTCGCGAAGGTCAAGTGGTAGGTCGTCAGGATAACCGGGTAACCTGTGCTCGATTAGCCTTGTCAGCGGTGATCGCTTGTCAGAGAGATCTGGCTTACGGAAATTGAGGGTGTCGAGAATCCATTTGTTGAAGAGAATAACGGAGGAGGACAGAGAGATCCAGACGCTGGGATTCCAAGTCAGCAAAACGTTGCGAAGGCCCACTACTTTTCACAAAGCAATTATTTGGTTCCTTCTTACATGACGTATAGCGCAGGGTGAATGGCAGCCTTGGGAGGCTGGGACTTCTCGAGGTCTGGGTTCGTCGTGGGCAAGATAGAGCCGTTTTCTCCACGAGGGACCTCGCCCGAGACGCGCGTCTTCTCGTCGGCGCCCATTGTGTCGGTACGATGATGCGGTGTGGTGGGAAAGAGGACACGGTGATGAGAAGGACGTCTGAGGTTAAGGTGGAGGGTCGACGGTGGTGAAGGTGGTGAGGGCGGTGATGTTGGTGTTGGCGGAGCAATTTGATGCAGCTCAGATGCCAAAAAAAAAAAAAAAAGGACAGGACGCGCAAAACGAGAGCGAGCGAGCGGACGGGACGGCCAAGCACTCGTTAAAGGTGTCGTGGGGTAGCGACAGGTACTTTAACAATATGCAATTCGGGGGTCCCAGGGGTAAATGGTAACAGACACCGGTTTCTGGCCTGAGCCGCGACTAAACCTTGGCTAAGCACGGCTTGGGGTTGCAACTGGTGGTAGCTAGGGAAGAAACGAAGAAGGGAACCAGAAAGGAAGGCTTTGGTAGCGCGGGACTCTGAGGGATCGAGTTTAAAAAGGAGGCTATTTGAGGGTGAGGAGGTTTTTTTTTTTTTTTTTTTTTTATATATGGCCTATGTGGGCCTCAAGGTGTTGGGTCGTTGTGCTACGGGGAGGGGTCAGGGGGGGGGGAGGGTGGGGATGGGGGGGGGGGGTGGGGC
>JAKMWZ010000083.1:0-182273 GCA_025328985.1 Colletotrichum sp. SAR11_239 | reverse complement strand
GGGCGCCCCCCCCCCCCCCCCCCCCCGCCGCGGCCGCCCGCCCCCCCCCGGGCCGGGGGGGGCGCCCCCCGCGGGGGGGGGGGGGGGGGGCGCCCCAGGGCGGTAGGGAGTGCCGACACCAGAGTTGTTCTGGCTACGGCCCCAGCTCAGACGAACGCGGGAGTTTCCGATAGGGTATCCCTGCATCTGGTTGATGGCCATCTCAGCAGCGTGGCGGTGGACGAACTGAACGAAGCCGCAGCCCTTTCCGGGAGGGATCTTGACGTAGGTGATCTCGCCAAAGCCCTGGAAGAAGCTTCGGAGCTCGTCCTCAGTGACGTAGCCGGACAGGCCACCCACAAAGACGGTGGTGTTGTTGGGGTCAGTGAACTGGTTCATCTGCTGGCCAGGGGGGTTGTAGGGGGCTCCGTAAGCACCGCCGTACTGGGCAGGAGAAGGAACGCCGTAGAATCCTTGCTGGTGAGGAGGCAGACCAGGAGCCATCATCTGGTTGCCGTGGTGCTGGTAGGGACCGTGGTTGCGGTTCTTGGGGGTGGCAGTCGAGATACGCATGGGGCGGTTGCCGCAGTAAACTCCCTGCATCTCCACAAGAGCGCGCTGTTGGTCCTGCTCATCCGTGAAGCGGACGAATCCGTATCCGCGCGACTGTCCCGACATGGCATCCGTCATGATCTTAGCAGACTTGCAAGAGGGGAAGCGCGCCTGGAAGAGGGACACAAGAACGTATTCGTTGACCTCGGGGCCGAGGTCGCCGACGAAGATCGAGTACTCAGGACCGCGGTCGTCGCGACGGTCGTTGATACCGCCGCCGGACGCCCAGTTGAGCTTGAAGGCGCGGTTGGAGTTGGGAACGGGAGTTCCGTTCAGTTGAAGAGCCTTGCTGGCCGCATCGCTGGACGTGAACTCGACGAAGCAGTATCCAGCGTTGCCAGACGTCTTGTCACGGATAACCTTGACGTTAACAGGCTCTCCAGTGGCAGTGAGAAAGACGCCCTTAATGAAGTTCTCGTCCATCCAGGGCTCGAGCTCACCCATCCAGAGAGTGTTCTTATTCGCGTCGCCCTGGATGGGAGCCTGACCACCGGGGATCTCTCCAGATCCGTTGTTGCTGGGGAAGGGCATGCCACCAGAGACCGGGGTGCCGAAGCCGTCGCCGTTGGCGTTGGGGGGAGGGGCACCGTTGCCCTGAGCGGGGTTGTACGCGAGACCGTCCATGGTGAAGTCGTTCGAAACTGGTGGCAAAAAGGTCAGTCAAAGCTGTCCGTGTCGCCCTTAGCTGCGGGTTGGCTGACCTACAATTCGTGGATTGGAATAATAAGTCGTTACGAGGAATTCAAGCAGTGTTGCCGTCTTCCTTCACTAGATTGGGGTAGTTTTGAGAATCGAACAGAATGAACTGTATTCAGACGCAAAACCGATACTCCGAAAAGCGCTTTGTGAAAAGTCGATTCTCTCAGACGCCAGCACGCCCCGTAGAAAAACGAAAGATCGAGATGCCTCGGGGTATTCGTGCCAAAAATGCTACAGCCGCCGATTAAGAACAAGCCCGAGCGATGCTTCGAATTCGACTTTTGGATCTCCTAGACTTGCGCCGGGTACCGGAAACCAAGAGATGCCGTGGCTAAACGTGACCTTTCACCGAAGATCCAGAAATGGGCCAAAGGAAGGATCCGAAATGGGAACCTGCGATTACGGTCAGCATCACCTGTCGGTCGTGTGTAGTCAGCGCGTCGCGGGCAGTCAGTCGGCAGTCGCAGTCGCATTCGATAGTCATGAGCCACGAAAATTGGCAGGCTCGGGTCGGGTGTTCAGCCACAGGGCTGATCATGCAGCAAGCTCAAGCCGAGCCCTGCGTGCGGGTCGCCCACCAAGCAGCCACGCCGGTTGCTGGCAGCATCGACCCGCACGTAGGCAGCTGCCATGAAGGCATTGCCAATTCCAACGCATTCTCGCGATTGCGCTTGCCGCATGCGCGTCTCGGTTGGCTCGTACTGGTCGTGGTGGTTGTAGATATTTTCTGCCGCAGTGAGACACGCCGAAGACATTGATATCCGGCAGGGCCAGCACATCGTACGTCGGCAAGTAATCGAGAGACGCGACCACAGCTTTCCATCCGTTTGCAGCAGTTGCATGGCAGCTCGAGCTTTCGTAGTGACTCATGACGGTGCCTTGCGCTTTTCTCGATATTTTGCGGCAGCATAGTGCCGTCCAACATCTGCAACTCCCGCCATGCCGTATCAATCGTTGGGGTCGAGATGACAGCTGTCAGATGGTCATCCTCCATTATGCATAGCTGAATAATGCTGCTCGAAGGCGGGTAGGCGAGGTACAACGGCGTGGTGGGCGGATCGTGAGCGGGGTACTTAGGCGACATGGCCATGGCCTGCGAGGGAGAGGCATCGAATTACGTCGCCGTAGGCATTCCATCCGCCGGGCAATGCCGTTCAGGTCGCGATGTTCAGCTCGAATGGAGTCGACGTTGGTTGAACGATCGACAGCCAACACCCAGGATGATCCACGACGCATGGAGGGGTCGTTCGATGCGCCCGAGACTGTAGTCCAAAGTCGGGCCCGGCCACTGTCGGGTGTGGCTCTGCCAATTCGAAGCATACGGCATCGAGTGCCTCGAGCAAAGGATTGCCGAAGATGCCGAAGACGGGAAGATCGGGCTCGAGGTCGATCTTTGCGACTGCGATTGCGACTGCGACGACGCGAAGGGGGCGATTGTCGAATAGGAGGAGAGACGAAGGAAGACGGAGAGGTGGACTTACTTTTGGGCGCCAACAAAAAGACTCTTTTTCCGGATAACCAGGAGAAACGTCGTGCGACTCGTAAGGGGAGGGGAAAGAGAAAGAGGGTATGGGGGAGGGATTACTGAAGAGTAATTTTTCTCTTGTGAAGATTTTTCGGGGGTTAAACGGCGAGGGGAGAAACCGACAAGGAACTTGCGCGCAGAGATTTTTTTTTTCCGTAGCTGTGAGGGCCGTGGACGTGGATCTCGCTCAGTCAGTGGTGACGTGAGGCCGGTCAGGGTAGTAAAAAAGCAGTGGCAGAGGCACGACTTTTGCAACCAAGACAATCGCTGAAAAGGATGCTTCGTTTTTTGCAAAAACCGCAGCACAACGCAGAGCAGCAGACGAGAGATCAGGCAGACGACGCGCAGACAGGCAGAGAGACAGCAGCAAGAGGGCAGAGAGGTGCAACTCTAAAGGAAAAGGGGAAGAAAGAGAAGAATGATGGAAGTGGGATGGGGAGGAGGTAAGAGTAATGGAGAAAGAGGGAGGGAAAGCTAGAGAAGAAGACAGACCGGGTTCTGTCTGGCGATGGGCGCGGCGGCGCTCGCTGTGCAGGCAGGTACCTACTCTACTGGACAGGACTGGGCTGCACCTACCTACCAGCACCGGGACTGGTCGTGGAGTGTGCGGATGGGGAAAGCCAAAGGGAAGGGGAAAGGGCCACACTACTTGCCCGCAGCAGCACAGGGAAAGTCCTAGGGAAGGCGCGACCTGAACTTTTTTAGGGGGGGCGTGTGATTCGTGACTTCTTACTTTTTGGATCTGGCACTGGCGTCGGTTGAGAAGGAGCAGACCCAGCCAGCGCAGGCAGGGCAGGCAGGCAGGCAGGTACTGGATGGAGTATGAGTGTGGTGGGTGGTGTGAGTCTGTTCGTTCGCTGGTGTGGAAGGGAGGGAGAGACCCAGACAAGGTAGGTAGGTCAGGTACTTGCCCGCAGCTAGGAGGGCGGAAAGGTACCTGCCTTCCTTGCAGTGCGTTGAGGCTACTTCCTTCTTTTTAGAGATGCGTTGGTTACCTTACTTCCACGGCTGATATCCATTTCCCGTCTCATTCCTTCCTCCCCTCAACTCTACATTGCAGGCAGCGTGCATCTCGTAAAGATGCAATAGAATCCTCGCAGAGATGCAGCTAGAACAAACCACTGCCTCTAGGTTTCTGCACTTTAAGCCCATTCCAAACGTACGCCGTATATGCTGACCAAGGTACCTCGAGGCAGAAGGTCCCGGTAAGGTACATCGGATCAAATACACACAGGCACACTCCGCGGCGACGGAGCCTCCAAGTGGGGCACATCGAGCGTACCTTACGTACATTTTGCCTGCTCGCCTTGCGCCGCGCCTTACCAGCTGTAGATAGCGCGCAGATGGCCATCCAAGAAAATGCGAAAGAAAAGCATTAGAACCAAGATACGGCGCATCGAATGAGTGGGGCCCTGGTGGTGGACAGTGGATGTCGATGCCGTGCGTTCAGAGCATCCGAGTCTGGGCGAACAGTGGCTGCGCCAGTTAAGAAACGAAACCAACCCGAGCAAGGCACGGCATCTTTAAAGGCCACGCCGGCAGACGACGGCCTGCGACCACGTCCAGCATGGCGGCTGACTGAGTTCCTGGGTCAGTCAGGTACGTGCGCCGAGCCGACTCCAAGGACTGCTCAGTCGCTTTTTTTTTTTCTCCCTCCTTGTCACGGCCTCAGGCTTCCGAATCTTGGGGGAGCTCTGAGACAGATCTTCGGATAAGAAATGGATACACAGGATACGGGAACCGGTGGTCGACTTGCGAAGCACTGATCAGAGTCAAGCAAGTGCCAACGTCAGGTTAGTTCTCTGATGCGAGGCAGGCAATTCAGCTTGATGACAGAGAGATGCAGGCAGGTGCAGGAAAGTGCAGTCTTGGGAGCGGGTGAAAACGCAAGCCCGTCTGGTGGTACGGTACGAAGAGAAAGAGACGGTCTGCGGGTGTACCTCCCTCTCCAGGTGGTACCTGCCGCACATGTCCTTCCCGCAATTCTACGACTGCCGATTGGAAGATGACAGGCAGCTGCCAATAGAACCTGGAAGGAAGGAAGGGAGGCAGATGCATTTCGTGCATTTCGTGCATCTCGGGCCTGGCCTTGCTTTCCTTCCTTACTACCTGTCTAAGGTAGGTATTCTTGGAAATGGCCTCACTCACTCCCGTCCTCCCGTCCTCACTCAACAGGGCTCCTCAAAAGACGGACATGGGACACTACCTACCGTCCCAGATGGCATGCCGATAGACCACAACCCAGCCAGCCGGCAGCAAGACAATTCCCATCAAAAGGTCAAAACAAAGCCGCTGTTGTCCGTCGGCGACTGTGCGCTCTTGGCGTGGCATGGAGCTGCTGTCCTGACAAGCATCACACACAGGTCACCCCCATGGATCCCGGCATCGTCTCCTCGCGTCCCCCGTCTGCCTGAAAACCTTGTTGCTGTCTCTTTTTATTGATGTTTTGTTGCTGCTGGCAGCTGTACCTCAGCTCAAGCTGTGGCTCGGGCTCCATATTGCGCAGTCTTCTTGCTCCAATCCCCAACCCCCAGCTCTCCGCAGGCGTGGATGCGGCGGCGGCCCATGATCATCACGGTCCAGCCTCCATTTTCTTGTCACCGCGCCCAAGAATGCAGAGGTTGTTGTGCATCGAAGCTCATTTCGCAGCAGCCCAAAGAGACGGTAGGGCATTTGAGGGTAGGGCAATCCTCCGGGCAGATCATACGGGGGCGGGAGAGACACGCTAACCAGAAAGTGCTACTGCCCTGCCCTACTTATTCGTAGTTGCTCAGGTACCTACTTATTATGTGCGAAAACCAACTCACCTTATTACTTCCGCTGGTATTCGTTCAAATACATCGACTCCTTCCCAACTCTGCCTGAGCTCGAGGGGTGGCTCCAGCGGCATCTCCGGTACGTACCGATCTGAACGCGAAATGGCGTCACGGAAGGAGAGGGGGGAGGGGGGCGTGCCCAAGGGGGAGGGGCTCCTTCCCTGCAGCTGGGAGTCAGCCTATCGGCTCTTTCCTAAGGCACTGCACGGGAGGAAAGGTACGCACGCAGCTGCCACTCGCTTGGCTTTCTTTACTGAGAAGCTCCGAGGGGGCTCCAAATCACCACCTGCTCACCTGATTGCCAACTCACGATACTACTATGCGCACGCAACCTGCACTCGACATTGACGCTGTCGACGCTGTCAAAGATGCATAGACTGCGTTATTAGCATCGACCAGCCGCCAGATCAGTCATTTTCGCAGTTACTCATTCCCGTCGCATAGGCGATGCTCTTTCCCGTCAGACCGTCCTGCAACCCTGCGTCACATCCAATCCTCCAGGCCTCCCATCAACCCATCCTCAACCTCAACATCTGCACCTCTCGCCATCGTTCCCTGCACTGCAAACCAGCTGCCCCATACGATGCTTGCTTTTACTTCGGGCGACACGATAGCCCCTTCGCTATCTTCGCCGTATCCAGCTGTCAAGGGCCTCATCGGCCCGGCAATCCCAGTTGCGAACGCGGTCATTCTGATCACCATTCCAGATGATGTCCATTGATCGGGTCCTTCCCGCTCACATGTCTCTCTCTAATCAAGCACCGGCTGCCGAACAACCACCACCAGAGATGGGATGGCGGGCACGCCAGGCGAAGACGGGCAACTTGCATTTGAGACACGGCCTCCTCTCATTTCTTTTTCCTGCCACTGGCCTCCTCCACGCGAACCCCTCGTGGACTCCGAAAAGCGTCGCCCAGCCTCCTGGTCCGTCTTGAGTTGAGCTTGTCCATCTCGAGGAATCGACGTCGAGTCGCCAGAGGCAAGTGAAGGGTCATCCGTGTGACATGTCGTGCTATTAACCTTTACTGCAGCTGCTATCAAACTCGTGCCTCGCTAGCCGATTGTGCGCGCACCACGTTTCGAAACGCCGCAACAGTGTCAACTCAACTCAAACAAGTCATGAGCACCACTCCCACGGTCCAGGTGTTTTCTCGCTTCATCTGTGCTGCCAACTAAACACCCGACTCACTCGCTACTGCAACTGCCGTGCACTCTCTCTCTTTCTCTCTCTGTCTCTCTGCCATTCATCCATGGCCTCGTCTCCATCGTATCGGGGTCAGCGACACGCCCGAGGACGACGTGGCATCGACTTGCCTCGATGTCGGACCTCTCCTCCGCGGCTCTTTCCCCTGTCCCGCTCATCACCGACGAACCCGGAGCCGGTGGACGATGTCTGCCCGACGAGACAACCCTGACTACAGAAAAGACACGTCAATTCTTTCTCCTCTTCTCCTTTCGAAAAGCCATGGCTTCCTTGCCCAGAGGGTCGCGCTCGGATTGGCAACTAGTCCATAGCAGACGTCGATATTGCCTCTCCCTGGTCCCTCTCCTGAACAGGACATCCCTGGCTTTCAGATGACGTTGTCAGCGCCATCGGTCATCTGTATTTTTCAACTTCTCCCTCTGGGCACGCCGAAGCACCGGATCACTTCTGAAAACCCTGTCTACCAGGGCTGAATAGCGCCGGCCCCTCCATTACGAGTGCTGGTTAGAGTGTTTTCGCGTCTCCATGACACGCTGTGTTTTCGGCATCTAGGGGACGCGTTTATTGCACGGCGGCAGTCCGGACGGGCCAACACTCTGCCGCACACGCGGTGCCGACAGCGCTGCCCTTCCCCTGTCGGCTCAGCGCCCGAGCGGCGCGCCCAGGCGGTGATCCTCTAACTCGACTGAGTGCAGGGCGCGCCGTCGACAACTAATCTGCCAGCCGGGCAAGCCGGCCCAGCCCGGAAGATCCTCAAGCATCTCCCATTATGCCAAACAAATGTTAGGCAAATCTTTCATTGCCAAAGGCGACATTGTGCTCGACTTGTTCAATGTCTGAGATGTCTTGCGCTTATGTGAGGCCTTGCCAGAGCGGCATAGGAAGGAAAACCATTATGTGTTCTCGTTCGCGAGCTGCTGGCTTGTGGACGAATCATGGCCTCGACAGGTCTTTGATCGAGAAATGAAATCATTCGACCGGGGTGGAGGGGGGTGTCTACAAAAAGTAGAATTCCCATTGCTACCGTGGATCGAAGTGTGGAAAAGAGTTAGATCTCTGGCCTTTTTTTTTCTCCCTCGTTTTTAACTGGCCACCAGATTGGCTCGCTATGGCCTAGCCTCTCGGGCCTCAGAAGCGGCCCTCGTCAGTGGCATTCGGCCTGCCATCACAAGCTGCGACGGTTATCCTGTTGGGCTTCACACATTTGCCTGTCTGGGGTAAATGCTATCGCCAGTCGAAAATTCGTGGCAGCGAATAGTGCCTTTGGACGACTTGGGTTTTGCCGTTTCTTCTGCGTCCCACGACGAAGGTCCGGCATAATCTCACCCGCGTTTTCATCTCCGGCCGTTTCTTCAGGGGCCCTTTCAGAGCTGAGAAGCCCTTGTCTGGGCATTTTTGTCCTGTGCACGGACACAAGTTCTTGCAAGCATCCGGTTGTGATACAAGAAATCTGCTGTCAGTCGAATGGTCTTCTAGCCGACAATAAGCTCTACCGTCTGGCCCTGAAAAGCCACAAACGCATCGATCACCGCCTGCGTGCCTCCTCGAAATAACATGCTTCCGGAGCCCGGAATGGCCCCAAAGGACATTCTGACCATGTACATCAAGTCCACTGGGTACATTAGCCTCGATGCTAGTCCCAAAGTCAGGCTCTCATCAGACACCGGACTGACTTGCGTCCTCAGCAGCATTTTGGAGCTAGCAAGGTTGGGCTTGTCTCATCCGCATACTGTCAAGACGAATCACCAGCTGTCTTTTTCAATTCCACAAAGCTCGCGAATGCACGTCTTCCCTGATCCAGAACCTGCAATGCAGCACTGTATTCCGACAGTGCGTTCGCCTACTGCTACGAGGTGGGTTGGGCGGCAGCTTGAGCCGTCTTTCTGAGCATTACACACTACTTGGCCAGCGAAAAGCTTCTCGAAGCCGTCCTCGCTGACACGCGGCTTTGCCCTCAGCTGTCGTCCGATAACGAGGGTTGCAGCGCCTGGTGAGAAGCAATCTCCGTTCCCCTCAGCGCACCCCGTCGCAGCATTCCCATAATTTTTTTTTTTTGCAACTCTCCCGGTCCACCCAAAATCTTGGAAGCCAATCTGAGCGACAAGGCCGTATCTGAAGTCGGGAGGTCGAGTCGCCATACTCTGGGGAAAGGACCACGTTGATCGACGACACCCCTGCCCTGCTGACCTGAGCCGTCCGGAGTCCTCGTTCAACAGCTCCGTTCACCATTGCCGCGTCGCAAACATCCCGTCCGTCCGCGGTAATGTGCCAGGTTCCTCGGCCTTCTGCTCCCCCGTGCCCGGTGCGATGTTCCACGGCCACTCGTCCGCCGCAACCTGACTCGGCTATGAAACCTTCTTGTTCGAACTCGCCAGGTCACCTTCTATCATCTACCCGCATGCACCTCGACGATGAACGGCAGGGTTTGGGGAGCGTGGGAGCCTCCCGTTCGTTTGCAAATTTGTCGTCTGGGCAGACCTTTGGCCTTACCCTTTTGGCCTTTTGGGTAGCGAGCTCAGCACAGGTACTTTTCCGCACCGGTCAGGGCGTACATCTAGCGACAACCCACTCTTGACTCATGTCTCCGGTTCTTAGGCGGAACACTGTCTGTTATTCCCTCATGGCCTCACGGGGCACATCATTGCACGAGCTGTCACCTCTGCGCGGCTTCAGTTTGCCAACAACAATGGGATGTTGGTTGCCTCTCGTAGTAAGGCATTGCACCCAATGCCGTGACGTATTCCAGGAAGAGCGATGGCGCAGTGCATCACGATCCACTGTTCATCAGTACGCCACGCTTCAGCATGTTGGTTCAGACCTCAAGCAGCTCTTCGTCGTCGATCCTGTCTCCAAGATGAGCTTGTGTTTAATCGGATATTGCGAGTTGACCAATCCCAAGCTGCGGTTGGATCTCAAAAGTCGCCCCTGTCCTTTGGCTGTCCTCCGGGGACAGCAAGGAAGGGGCCCGAACGCCAGATGTAGTCCCCGGGAAGTTGGGGGATTCCTACCCGGACGGCACGACGTCCAAGTTGGTTAGAAATGCTCCGTTTTTGGACATTTATCGGTGAGTCGGGTAGCTGAACCTTAAGTGTGAGTTTTGGGCAGCCGCCACTGAGATTCTGGCGTCTCTTAAGTACATGGAGAGTTTGTCATGTGAACCTAGGTGCGGGGATAGGCGTGTTGTGATCAATGGTGAGGCTTGACTTCCTGCAGGCTCTGGTTCACGCTGGCCACTGGATTTATTGGAGGGATCATCTCTGCGCCGATACGACCGCGCGAGTCGACAGCACTCGGCCGACGTCGGATGGCAAAGGAGCCACGGGAGCCTGAGGTCGCAATCGTTCCTCCTGAAAGTCTCGGGGAGGTGGTAACGTTCGCCGCGCTTACGGGCTTAGCGCACCGGTCTCCGGCCGCCGTCAGCACCAAGGCCTGCCGGCGTTGCGACTTTCCTCTTCAGCTGGCCAACGGTAATCACATGCAGTCGAGAATGCATCTTTCCTGACGCAGAAATTCGTCGTTGTTACTTTGGCGTCTGCAGTGGAACTCTCCAGCTGCATGTGAAGCCAATTTCCGAGGCGAATGTGTTGGCCTTTTTGATATGCCGCCTCAAAGTCAATCGAAACACATTGGCGCGTTGCATTCCAGGTGGGGTGGCCCTCAACCCGGGGGGCTGATATGTCAGGGTCTGATATAGTTCATCGTGAGGACCGTCGCGTGTGCGAGCTGAAGAATTTTTGTCCTTTCTACGGGATGGCCTTCTCCATCTTGGCGAGTTTGTTGCCTTGTTTGGGGCGAAGTTGAAAGGGTTCGTGTGAGTGGGTTGTGGCTTAACCGGCGGGAGGACAGATACGAAGTTTGCGGGTAAGAAAAGGTTGAGTTGAGGCAATGTGGGATGTTGTTGGGACTGGCAACCTTTTTAGACTTGCGGACCGAATGACTTGTGTGAAGAGATGGAGGGGAAGTGGTGATAGAGAGAAAAGGACGAACGGGATGATCTCTGTCTCTTTTTGTTCCTCATTTTTCCGTCTCATGTGTGTTGCAGTTGAAGGTTTTGTTGTGCCGTAGAGATATATGTGTGTGAGTGGGCTCTCTTTTGTGGTTTGTTTCGTCTGAAGAGGGTGTGTTGGCTTTTCGGGGAGATGTCGGCATCTGCTGTAGTTTGTGGTGACTGGGAGGATGTTGGAGGTTTGAGGTCGGATGAATCCGCTTTCTTGACGTCGGGCTATTAGTAAGTCAGTAGTTGTTGGACTGGAGGCTAACTGGGAGGATACTGGGAGTGGATGGGACGAGGGTGTGAGGAGTTGGGAGGGTGACTGGAGTTTGTCCGCGGGTGTGTTTGATTCATTTGTTGAAAGTGAAGGTTTGGCTGGTTGGTGGGATGCGGGCGGAGAGAGGGAGTGAAAGCTCCGTTGTGGTGTTCAGCTGGGGTAGCTTGTGTCCTCACGCTGACATCTGTGGCTGAGATATCGTGACTGAGGGGCTGAGGCGGGGTATAAGAAGTGTCTTGTCCCGTTGGTATGACCTAGGACGCAATGCGAAAACGAGCCGATAGTCTTTTCAGTTGCTTGCTTGAGCAGAACGTTGGGCGGGATGTGCTTCCTGACAAAGCATTTGTGACAGCCGAGATGAATCTTGTTGATGGCAGTCTTCAACCGTTCTCTGGCATCGTCCTCGGCGGTGTAGACGAACGTAATCAGGAGAACACGAAGCGGACGAGACGGTTCTATGCGACTTTCGAGTGTAAGACACTCCACTTCTGACGCATAAGTTTGGTCATGACATGCCTGGGGGAGCTTCGGTTATCGTAACCTGGCACACTGACAAACGATTTGGGTTCTCTCAAGAATCCCCATCCTTGGATCTGATGACGTGCTTTTTGTATCCATTTTGTGCTGCTCACCATGCCGACGTAGGTACTGCAGTTCGATTTGTGTCATTGTCGGGGTTGGGAGTCTACCCAGACTGTTCGGTGAAGCGGCTCTGATGGGAACCCGTGTACGGAGTTGTGTGGAAGCTGGTGGTGATGTGGGCTCGTTGCAAGACGGAAAGTACATAAGGTGCGTGATCTTTCTAGTAGGGAGATTGTTGCGGAGAACGCAACAATGTAAACGACGAGACCCGAGACGGGCACCATACTCAGTCCCCCCTCGGTCCACAGAGTTGCATGCATATGTGACCCATCCTGAGTTACCATCTGCGTGGTACCTCTGGAACAAACCCCTCATCCATGGAAGCTGTCCCCGCCCAGCATTCGCGTTCTGAGGGCATTGGTACAGGTATTGAAAGATAGAGATTATGCCACCACAATTTGAGGTCTCGAGACGATGTGGGGAGATGGCTGGATAGCTTACAGCCAGACGTGGCCCGGGGATTTGACTGTTGATCGAGTGTAAGCCTTCCCCCCTTCATTAAGGCGTAAATTACCACAATGCATCGCCGTTGAGGACCGCATATCGAAGGGAATTACGGAGACTTTATAGTGCCGGCAGATGGGACTGTCACCAGCATCGATTTGGTTCGGTCTCTTAAATATGCGACTCCGAAGGAGTGGTCTACTTTAGCCCCATTGGCATGGGAGGGTGTTGTATTTTCGCAACCACAATAGTTGCAAACTATGTCATCAGTACCTTGGTCAAATTGTCATGGAGAAGACAAGGTAAACGGGTTGGTACTGTGATACGAACCTGTGAACACCGTTCCTGGAGTATACTTGCACTGATAAACCGGCAGAAGGATGGCTAGCGGACGGACGAGACTCGTCATAACATCATTGGTTGGTTTCTGACGTTGTCTACTGAAAGATTTGGTTCATGATTGCTTCAAGGCCTCAGTCCTGCTAACAAAACACCAACCCACAAAGAAGAAATTGTGATGCAAAATAAGAGTGAGAGTAGCGAAAATCTACTAATCTATGCTAGAACGATGAGATAGGTGTACAAAGCCTTGGTGCCCGTGACGTGTGTATAAATGTTGAAGACATCTGATGTGAACTTGTCTTCTCAACAATGACTGGTTGTCACTCCACCTGCCTTTCTGCTTGAAGCAAGAGGCCAAGCTGATGATTCCACTACGACTTTGTGTACGCATATGAATGCCATGGATTCAAGTTGTTCCACGTCATTTTTGTCCGATGCGATCTTCTGGCGTGTATTGTCTGAGCTTTATGTGGACTCAAATAACCTGTGGGCAAACGCATAAGCCGAGGATAGGTTGATCTCAGTGGTTCATTAACGCGTGTCATCCCCAAAGCCTCCAATTTCACTGATTATAAGATTAGACTACTAGTGTCATATTCGCCGCGTGCTTCCCGTATTTTCCGGTGTGATATCAAAGGTGAGCTTCGGATTGAATCCTCAAAATATAGTACGTTATCTGCAGAATATTGATCTTATTCGCTGAAAGTTTAATGTGTTCGACGTACACTGGTGGATGAGAAGATAGAAGAATGAGGTTGCTTTGAAGTACAGTAGGTATGATGAAGCTTGAAATCAATATAATGGAGATTCTTCTATATCATGGGAAGATACGAAATGTGGTATAGGTCCAAAAGATGAGTCGCTGTCGTGATGGAAGTTACAAATCCAAATCTGTGAGCCCTCCCCTTTGAGATGGTCCACTACACAGGCTGGTGATTTCAGGGGTTCTCACCCTATTTCTACCGTGAATTTGCCATCTGGAGCTTCTGTCGGTTGAGCATTATTTGGTGCCCCATACGCCAGCGATGAAGAGCTCGCTGGGAGGAAATCGACTTGAGTCATACAGTTCACGTTGTATTTCCATCACTCAATACGCCTACTGTGGGTGCTTCATCTCAATGCTACGTCATAATTTCACGGAGTGCAGATGACTTGACATTCGTTTTGCCGTTTCGATAAGGACATGTAAAGTTAGCTTGACTAATGTAGACCGTCTTATGGGGGTTGTTTGGCTTCCATCAATGACAAATTGGCTAGTGCTATAAGAAGCGAAATTTGCTGGACCTAGCTAAAGACTCTCAAAGAATCGCCGATGAAAGAAATGGTTCTCTGGTTTACATGTGATTCTGGTATGGAGCAGAGTTTATTTGATGATGAATTACTGTTTAATTATTTGTGGTGAGAGGCAGAAGCAGCGAGCCTGATCCGCATCCTTGTGGCCTTGGAATTATTCCACGCCCATGATCGAGGGCTCTCCCGTTCACACTGCTGCCTACACTCTTCCAACACCAGCACCAATCTTGACGATAGGGGCTACGAGGGGCAACGGGCTGAGTTTGAACTTATAAGGCGCCTTATAGAAGTCGCCCTTCTGTGTGATGTTGACACCAGCCTTGCCCCAGTCGTTGGCTATCACAGAACATTTAGCATAACCCATGACATACAGCAGATGTGACAACTTACGAGCCCCAAGGTTGGCAAACCCATCCAACTCCTCATCACCACACGTACACGTATTCGGCGAGTCTTCAGGAATGACCAGTCCATACGTGCTGAGAGCCTCGCGCGTGTTCCCACGGAAGACATTCCCCTCGACGAGCACCTGATTGTCGGAGCGCGAGTGGATCGCCTGGTACAGAAAGTCCTCGTACAGGTTGTTGTAGATGTGCTGGCGGCCGAAGCGCCCCGCGGGGCCGCGCGTGCCCTCGTTGCGCCAGTAGTTGTGGTGGTACGTGACGTGCAGGTGGCCCGAGTCGAGGTCGCGAAAGGTCGCGTCGTTGCCGACCAGCGAGGACTTCCAGTGGTCGTGGAAGTAGTTCCAGGATACGGTGATCCAGTCCGAGGCCCGGATGATGTCGACTTGACCGTCCTGTGCGTTGCGAGTTAGCATTTGCTGCGGGTATAGAAGTTTCGCCATGACTTACGTAGAAATCAGGGCCTTTGCTGATGTCTGAGGTGAACTCGTTGTGGTCCACCCACACCCGCGTCGAGTTCCGGATTGTGATGCAGTCGTTATCCAAGATGTGGCTGATCTTCAAGTTCTGCAGAATCACGTTGGTCGCGTTGAAGACGTCGACGCCCTTGCCGGTGATGTGGGCTGTGGTTTTATACCCGACGAGGCTCTTGTTGGAGCCGACCTTGAGCCGCGCGGGAAGCTCGAGAGAGCCCTTTAAGACGACGGTTCTGGGATCAGTGCCGGCGACGGCAGTCTGGAGCTCCGGAATGGTGGAAACGGTGACGGTTGGGCCACCCTTGCCGCCGGTGGTCTTGCCGAGGGGGTTGTCTTTGGCGTAGCCCTCGACGTCCCAGGAGGCGATGCCGAGCCAGTCGAGGGGGTTTCCGGCGGCCAGGCCTGCGAAGGTGTAGAGGACGGCTTTTGTTGTCAGTCTCATTATGGCTTAGACTCTCTCGGTGACTTGAATATTCCACCAGAAGAGACAGGGTGTGGAGAGGCAGGAGAAGTGGAGGACGATCTGTAGGATACTATTTATACAAAAACATCGTTACAACTGTGCCTTGCCGCAGTATGTCGCAGTGATCACATCCGATCTCGGTCAGCGGAAGCTCTTCAATTCGGGTTCCCCTCTCCTTGCTTTCTTTTTTGCAACATCATCACATCTAATGGCCCCATGCGGAGAACCCTGTCCGATTCGCGTCGTGCATCGCCAATGATTGCCATCCGACCCGCTGCTTCGGGATCTTGGCAAAGATACCGCCAGGAAGCGATTGCGCCAAGGACCGGCTAATGAAGACAGCCTTCTTAGGAGTGGTGGAATTTTGGTGATCCGTATCGATGGGCAGACCGGCCAGTGCAGAAGATATTTGGGTGAAGAGAATGCGCTTGGACGCAGCCAAGAGGGACGGATGATTTGGGGGTGACACGCGAGATGGCGAGGATGAAAGGCCTCTCGCGTGGCCTTCACGTTTTTCGTGGGTACCGGATGGATGTATTCGCGTATATGTGAGGTGTGACAGAGGCTGCAGGAGCAATTGATTTCTGGGCGAAAGATGGTGCCCTGGTTAACAAAGCAGAAGGGCCAAGCTGTAGCTAGGAAAGGAAGGTCGAAAAGGTCACAATCTGAAGTATGTAGGCCCCGGAGTTTGCGCTGCAGCGTTGCATCGTCGGGTCGGGGGAAAATAAGCTCATGGATGGGGTGACGTTCCGGGAAGTCAAATAAACAAACACCACTCGTGTGCAACAGACTGAGTTTCGATAGCGGTTGGCATGTCACTACCAATGATTTGGGGATATGAGAAGGGACGATGAAGCAATGCTTCGTTCTACTTGTGTTGAAATGTTGGGAGGAGAATTCGAGAAATGGGCCGATTGGAAAGCCGCGCATCCAGTCTCCGATGAGGGCATACCCATGTCATGGTAGTACAGGGCCCCGACGTACAATTGCGAACAGACGCGTACTAGCCAAGCATTGTGGCGCTGGGCCAACTCCCAGGGCCAGAACGCCAACCGGAGAAGTGATTGTATTATTCCATGAACCATCTCGTTCACATCTCCGGGAGCACGATATGTGGGAATAGTGCGGGACGACAATCTGAACTTTGTCTAACTGAGCGTGAATGAAGGCAAAATAGCTCTAAATGTAGCTGGATGAATAATTCGGAGCAACCTCATTATTTTCTGAGGCTAGGCACGCGTGACGATCGTGCAATACCCAATCCCTTCTCTCCGATTGAGCACCCCGCTTGAACATTTATAGCGTCGTATCCCAGCACTAGACATTCGGGAAACCATCTTTGTCTGCTTATTCATGCAAAATCTCGCCGGTGAGGAAGATTGGCTCCTTGTTCGAGAAGTTGGAAACGTCGCCCATGATCTCCCCAACCTCCGGGCCTCCAAAAGCCGTCTTGATCTGCTCCAAGTTGTCCCAGTATACGACTGAACCGAATGCGTACAGCGGCTTGGCTCCATCTGCGCCAGGCTGGAATTTCGTGACGGACCAAGACTTGACGCCATACTTGCCCCATCTCTCCTGGATCAGGGGCATGTGCTTGGTGACGTAGTAGTCGATGTCGTATTGGGCATCGTCGTCGTTGGGGAATACAACGGTGATTGTGATGGTCATTGTGATTGTTGGCGGCTCTTAATGCATCAAAGCTGTCTTTGAATGATGGATGGAATGCAATTGGAAAAGCACAAGAGGTGAAGGCGGTTGTTGTCAAACTTTACAACATGCCATCTGGAGAAGAGACTGGATGGGTGCTTTTATATGCGCTCTTGACTCGTCGGCAGTTTCCTCGCAGTTTTGGAAATATCAGCAACGACGTCGTCCTGCATTGACACTCGGACATAGTCAGTTATAATCTCCGCTAGGACCGACGAGAAAACTTCTTAATGGATAACAGGAAGCTCGGAGGGAGTTAGAGATGACGTTGCCGAGCCTCGAGAGACAAAGTATCCACCTTG
Source organism: Colletotrichum sp. SAR11_239 (assembly GCA_025328985.1). Classification (NCBI taxonomy): domain Eukaryota; kingdom Fungi; phylum Ascomycota; class Sordariomycetes; order Glomerellales; family Glomerellaceae; genus Colletotrichum; species Colletotrichum sp. SAR11_239. The sequence continues at coordinate 165,100 of JAKMWZ010000083.1, read as the reverse complement.
GTGATGTATGCCAGGATGTTCGTCCCTAGTTCAACCCAATCCAGTGGGGAACCATACCCCGAATTGGCTACTCTTACGGAGTCAAAACTCTAAATGCACTCTGCTAAGCAATACAAAAAGATGGCTTGGAGTACGCCAGATTACATGTCTTGATGTGATCGCAGGTTGACTATTACAAATCTTTCTGCAATTGGAATAACCCATTTCACTCTTTTTCACAATGACAGTAAAGCCTAAGGTTCTTGTCGTCTTGACATCCCAAGACAACCTCCCCACGAGGGATTGCATGAAGACCGGATGGTACCTTCCGGAATTCGTGCATCCCTATAACGCACTCGCTCCTCATGTGGACATTGTCGTTGCCTCGCCCAAGGGCGGCGAAGCTCCGATTGATCCCTACTCCGTTCAAGAAGCCAAGGATGACGCAGACTGCCAGACTTTCTTGAAAGAAAAGGAGAGCCTCTGGAAGAAGACGGAAAAGCTGGAGACTATGCTTCAGAGATCTTCAGAGTTTGCCGCAATCTTCTACGTTGGTGGCCACGGACGTAAGTGAAGCAATGCTGAATCCCAACCGCGGGCCGTGAGATCGCTGACAACATTCACTGTGCAGCCATGTTCGACTTGGCGGTTGATTCGGTCTCTCACGCACTGATTCGCGAGTTCTACGAGAACGGCAAAATTGTCTCGGCCGTCTGCCACGGTCCTGGAGCCCTGGTTAATGTGAAGCTGTCGGACGGAGAGTACCTGGTCAAGGACCAGGAGGTGACTGGATTCTCCAACGCAGAAGAAGACGCTTACCAATTTACGGATGCGATGCCTTTCTTGCTGGAGACTGAGATGAAGAACCACGGAGCTCAATACGTGAAGGCAGATCAGCTTTTCGGGGTCAAGATCGTGGTCAGCGGCAAGGATGGTCGGTTGATTACCGGGCAAAACCCGCCCAGCGCTGGGGTTATTGGAAAGACTCTCGTTGAGGCAATTGGAAAGCTCTAGAAGACAGTTATAACCAGTGTTTGTGAGAATGATTACAGGAGACTATTCAGACCTACATCGTGTGCGGTTTATATCGTAAAATAATGTCTTTCAATTTCAAAGCAAACCTAAAGTATTTTGAAGTAGTAAAATGCTGGAAAGCGGCCGCAGCGACCCTTCTGTCCTCGATCAACGCGATTCGATGCTTCGAAAAATCTGAAGCCTTCTGGTCTGGGCTCCGGCCGTGCTCCGGCCGCCCTGCCGAACAGACCGGGCCAGACCCGGGCCGGACCCACATGAGGGCTTTCTTTTCGCTTCACGAGTCAAATTTCCACCACACCAAATGCCGATGCTCCATATTCCCAAATTCTGGATGACGTCTTCAACAATTCAAATGGTTTCGTGGTGTAGTTGGTTATCACGTCAGTCTAACACACTGAAGGTCTCCGGTTCAAGTCCGGGCGAAATCATCTGGGCGAATGGTTTAGTGGTATAATACTCGCTTAGCATGTGAGTGGTCCAGGGTTCGATTCCCTGTTCGTCCAATCTTTTGCTCCTGAGCTTCACCAATTCTTTTTGAACTCAGTATCTGTCGGCCTGTTGGGTTAGTTGAGTTCGCCAAGATCTCGCACTTAGCAGGGCGGGACCGAGCCAACCAATGAGATAAACTCAGCCTAATTGAATAACAACAAGGAACAAATCCAGGTGCTGCAGGCTCGCATCCTGTTTAGAATTTATGCTGCTACGCATTACCTTTTTTGGAATGTGGCTGCTTACCGACGCTAAGGGGACGAATGAGAGTTAGGCAACCGCGAAGGATGCACATTTTTGTTGATTGGCCAAGAAATGGCATGATGATAGCTTCAAACTGGTTAACGTGTTGTTCCTGTGAATCTTCGAGCTGATTTTTGTGAGAGCTTGTCAGTCTCCGCTGCGGCTCGAAGGCTACCTTCGTGGTCGGTTGGCTCGTTTTGTACGTGACATTGTCCAACTATGTGCCTTTCTGCATGTACCCGCTGTTGATCACCTGGACGCTGCTGTGTCGCCCAGGGACATGAAAAGCCGAAGCAATTTACCTTGAAATATCCGGAGCCGATGGCCTCCAGGCAGCCCTACAAAACGTCCAGGCTTCCGTCGCGCGCACTTCCCTTGACAAGTTGACATGGGTAGTGCGGGCGCGCTACAGGGGGATCACCCTTGCTAGTCTCCACGTTGGGCCCAACTCTCTGGCTCGCGTCTCCCACCGGTGGCCCCCGTTAACCCAAACACGGCACGGGGTATGTCAGCATTGAGATGAGTTAAAACCCCAGAGCTTCCCCTCAAGTTCGACACCGAGCTTGGGTCAATTCAGACATCGACCTTATCCCTCCGTGTTACTCGTGGTGAAGCCGTCGCGACTCGGGAAACCGCAAACTGCTGTAATTTGAACTCCATTTTCAGATCGCGCGGTCCACCATGGCTCCCACGTCATTGATCTTCCCCGAGCTCTCCAGCTGGTCAGGAATCGGCCTGCTGGCAGCGGGAAGCTTTGTGATCTTCTTCCTCATCAGCCGAACATTCTACAGAATCCCCTACCCGGAGGGCATCGCGCTCATCGGCGAGCCAGAGGGCGCGACGCGATTCAGTTTCCGCACTATCCTTCGCTACTACACAGACTGCCCAGGCCTGTTCCGGGAGGCCTTTGACAACGTCAGTCCAAAACTCCTTTATCGCTGCCCATCAATACAGTTCGGACGCTAACCCGCGTTGGTCGATCCAGTATGCCAAGAAAGGTAAAGCCGTCGTGATCCCTGGCTTGGGCTTCCGCCACGAGGTGATCATGCCCACGAGCACGATGCGATGGGTCTTGACGCAGCCTGAAGACCAATTGAGCCCCAGCGAAGCATTCGCGGAGGTCGATCAGATCCACTACGCGCTTGGAGACGCTCGGTATGTGACGGATGCTTGGCAGGGGCATCTCGTCAAGACAGACATGAACCTCATCCTGGAGAATGTCTGCGCCGCTATGAACAACGAGCTGGGCATCGCGGTCGACAGGTGGTTTGGTACAGATACCGAGTGGAAGGAGATCGACCTGTTCTCTCTCATCAGACAGATTGTCGCACAAGCGGCTGGTCGCTTCACCATCGGATTGCCTATTTGTAAGATGAACAACTGTTCACAGGCGGTCTATATACTAAGTTGTGCGACTCAGGCAGAGACGAGGATTATTTCAAACTCAACTACGAAATCATTGACCATCTCGTTGTCAACGCTGGCGCTGTTGGGGGTGCGCCCAGGATTTTGAGACCTCTGATCGGCTACCTCCTGAACCTGCCGCTGCACGGCAGAATCAAAAGACTAAGAAAGATGTTTGAGCCGTACTGGAACGAACGCGTCGAGAGCTTGAAGTACGACCGCAACGACCCGGATCACCCGGAACCGCAAGACCACCTGCAGATGATGGCAAGGTACGCCGAAAAGAACCGCGTCGAGGAGTTCAACAACGTCGACATGATGACGAGGCGTCTCATTGCTGCGAACTTCGGCTCGATGCACCAGACAAGCATCCAAGCGACGAACATGCTGCTCAACATCATCGGCTCCGATTCCGAGTTCAACACGATATCCATCCTACGCGACGAAGTTAACCGCATTCTGTACGAAGATGGCAACGACAGCTGGACGAAAGCCAAGGTCAGCAAGATGATGAAGGCCGACAGCGTGGCCCGAGAGACTCTTCGCCTGCAGTCGTTTGGTGGACGCGCAGTCTTCCGCAAGGTCATGGTCGATGGGTACAAGGGCCCAGACGGAAACCACCTGCCCAAGGGCACGCTCATCTCATTCCTCGGCCAGCCCGCTGCCACGGACGGCGAACTTTTCGAGGAGCCCCTCAAGTACGACCCGTTCCGGTTCTCCCGGATCCGCGAGAATGCCGCGGCCAAGGATGAGAAGGTGCCCCCTGTCTCGTTTGTCACTACCAGCACCGAGTATTTGCCGTTTGGACACGGAAAGCACGCGTGCCCTGGCCGCTTCCTGATCGACTTTGAGTTGAAGATGATTATTGCCTATGTTTTGGGTCACTACGATGTCGAGTTCCCCGCAGAGTACAACGGGCAAAGACCGCCAAATTACTGGATGACAGAGGCATTGTTTCCTCCTGAGGGAGCGAAAATTAGAATTAGGAGAAAGACTAAGGCATGAAAGGGGGGTTAGACATGAGATAGCTGCCCACCGGCAGGGTGGGGCTTATCGTATTCGTATTCACCCCGGCGGGATCTCAGCCAGTTCGTCTGGATTGATAATACATGAATCCAAATCGTTAGAGCGTTTGTGACATCAATCTGCAAGTCATGTCCAAAGGCAAGACAGGGTATTCCAGGGGTAATAAGCGGACCCCATCACACCCACGGCATTTGACGCACAACATTTGACCGAGACGGCGACTTCGGATTGACGAATACACTAACAGCTATTGAACTATGTACAAGAATGTTCTGTTACCTCCAGTATCTGCTGAAAATTACACCCGGCCAAAGTCCCTCAGTTAGCCACCCTAAACACATTGAGAGTAGTACTCGTTGAGAACCTGGCAAGTCGAGCCAGAAGCACAAGTCGTCGAGCCGGTGTATCCAGTGCCACCGCACTGGCCATACTTGGGCACGGTGCTGCCGCCGGAACCTCCGCCTGCTGCCGTGGTAGTCGTCGCCCTGGCAGTGGTCGTGGTAGCCGGGGCCGCCGCCGTCGTCGTCCGGGCCGTGGTGGGGCTGCTTCCGCTGCCACCTCCGGGGGCCGTCGCGCTGGATGTCGCGGTCGGCCGGGCGGTGCTCTGAGCAGCAGTCGAAGATGAGATTCCCGCCGCCAAAGTCGGGCCAGGCATCGGGTAGACCAGAGGCGAAGTGTACAGGTTGAACAGGATTCCCGGGTCGTTGGACTTGTACAGAGCCGTGCCCTTGACACCAGCCGGAGCAAGCGAGCCGCCGCCAGTGACCTGCAGGTTGAAGCACTGCGGGTATGCCTGGGCGCCGTTGACGTTGCCGCCAGAGTGCAGCGCGATGATCTCGTGGCGAAGAACGTAGTTGCCTGGGGCCAGGTTCGATGGAATCTGGACGGTCCAGGTGAAGTTGTTGGCCATCAGGACATCGTCGGCCCACTTGCCGTTCGAGAGCGACATGTCGATGAGCCCGCCGGCGCTGATCTTGAAGAAGTTCAGCGAGGTCTTGTCGACGGACTCGCAGTTGCCGCTGCACTTGGCCAGGTAGTCGATCACAGGGCCCTTGTGGGACTCGGGCCATGTGTTCCAGACGAGCTGGATCTTGGCTCCTGCAGGGACGGTGGCATGGCCGCCGGCGGGAGATCCGTTCTTGTGGCAGATGATATCGCCCGTGCCAAAGTTGACTGGCTCGACAAAACCGTTGTCGGGGGCATCGATCTTCCACCCAACAACCGGGTACGTGGGAGGCGAGTAGGTGAACGCAGGAGAGTCCCAGCCGCGGTAGGCGACGTTGTCAGCCACTAGCCAGTCAACATGGCCGTGTGAGGCGACCAACGTTGCCAAAGATAGCAGCAGAGAGGAGGGAGTAATGATGCCCATGGTCAGCTTGAACGTCTGATGAGATCGATTAAGCGTGTCTCGAGTTGACAGAAGAGGCCCGGCTTGTTGGATGATGAGCGGTGTCGAGTTCAGGCAATATGCACTCCAGGAGACGAGAGGCACGGCATATATAGTGCATCATCCGGAGCCGGAGAGACGCGTCGACTGAACCGGAAACTCGGCAGTCGATATTGAGTGAACACCCAAAATGGCAAGTTTATTGATGACAGAAACCTAAGTCGGACATTGTGCCATCGTGAAAAGCTACGCTGAATCGCTGGCTCAGCAATCTAGGGCCGTCTTCCGACTCTCGGGCACCAATAAGCAGGGCAAACGTGCCATTTCCCCGCGGGCTTTCGCATTGTCCCTTGCTTCCCTGTGGGCGACATCTGTCACGAGCGCATGGCGCGCGGCGCCACGATGGGACACATTCATCCGGAGTGCCTGAATAGGATGCCGGGTCTTGGTGTTGTGCTGACGATTATTGATTGGGAGCCACCGCATGAGAGTGCGTGGATGCGGTCAAGGGAGGGCACGTGTAGCCCTGAAACGTCGGTAACGAGGCGGCGCCATCGAAGAAGAAAACTGCAGAATCAGGAAATCTCGGGTGGCTTGCACCGAGAAATGTGACGGCGGGTTGGAGCCGGGGTTGCATCGGAGGACCGGGGATGTGGGGTTCTCCTGATTGGTGGGTGAGAGACACTGGACCACCCGGAGGATGTTTATATATTGCCGGTGGCTCCCTCCTTGCGAGTCGCTTTCTCGTTGTAGTAAGTCTTTGTCATGAGATTTGTCGGCTGGTTGCATCCACGGGAGCCTGTTGATACTCAGGATGCCGACTTTTTGCGCCTCGTCGAGGGAGAGCTTCATAGACTTAGTTCTTGAGGAGAGACTCGAATAAGCAGATTAGTAGCTTCTCAATTTCAAATAGCCTCCAATATAACACAAGACAAATGATGCCCAACTATCCGTCACGAGTTTCAAATGACTGGCGCTTTTTGCCTAGCTTCGAAGGTGCCGAAGCCAACCCCTGCAGTGCCAAGCCTGTGATGTCGAACCATCCCAGACGCGCCTAGTGAGTTGGGATACTTATATACTGAGGGCCAGCTCTGAAGATAATGTGAATTCCGTGGGCCAGTGAAGCCCAAGTAGATGGCTCGTGGCTGATAGAACAGTCGCAAGAGGTAAACTGATTTTTGGTGCCTTCACAGAGCGCCGGCAGCCAAGCAACTGTCTATTCCTCGGGAGGGTAGATTGAACGATGGAATTTTATATGAGAAATATTCAACTGACCGGAAAGGTTGGAAGAGGCTATTTGAAAACAGGCTACTTCAATGATTCACAATGTTCCATTTTGTCTCGTCGCCGGTGACTGTGAACCCCTGAATATTGTCGTTTCCATGGTTGGCAAACTCCACCCAGATATCTTTGAGCCTGTCACCTAAATCGTCCACAGCGTCTTGAGATGCTTCTCCTCCTATCATTGGTGCAGATTTCCATGACTCCCATGAACCAAGGAGGAACGGTAGCTCGATGCAGTGGGCCGCCCGCAGTGAGCTATGTGAAGGGTGCCACTGGAAGCGGTAGAGTGTTGCCTGACCCCCCGCCTCCAAGTATTGCTCATGGAGGCGATCAGTGAGCCACGTGAACACCTTTCCCGAAACGAACCAAGTCGCAATTCGCTCAATGAACTGTCCGATGAAAGGCAGATTGATGTAAGGACGCAGGGCCTTGTTCATTCGGACGAATGGGACGCCTTCATCCTTCGTGTATCCGAGCATGATAGGTATTCGCTGCGCTACCTTGCGGATCTTCTCAGGTACCTCTGTATGGCTGGGTAACGGCGCATGTCCCATAAGCGGACCGAACGGCAACTGTCCCGTAGCAGCGAGCAGAAGCTCAGTCTGTAGGGTTAGCATCTCCTGAGAACTCCTCGGCCTAGTATCGGTCGCGAGTCTTTCCCGGGCAAGGCGCCCCAGCGAGCGAACCATCTCTTGACGTTCTGGCGTCCATATCTCCAGGGGCGCACTTTGTAGTATGGCTTTGTGAAATAGACCGTCGGTCCCCTCTGCGAGCATGAGGCAGTATATGGAACCTGCTCCAGCAGACTGTCCGAAGAGCGTAACGTTGTCGGGGTCGCCGCCGAACGCAGCTATGTTTTTCTTGATCCAGCGAAGAGCTTCCACCTGGTCAAGCAACCCAAGGTTCGCGGGAGCGATATCCGGGATTGGCTGAAATCCGAACACTCCAAGTCGATAGGAGATATTGACACCGACGACACCTCTCTCCACCAGGCCTGTGGGCGTGTAGGAATCCAGGTCCGCGCCACCTGAGACGTAAGCCCCTCCGTGTAGATACGCCATGACTGGTATTTTACGCCCCCCCGAAAGCGCATCGACAGTCGTAGTTACGGTCACATGAAGACAGTCTTCATCTTGGTCGCGCCCCGCTGTGATGGGTCCAGTGACAGAATCCAGCCGGGAAGGCACAGTCTGAGGACAGATTGGTGATGGATCTGTACAGTCTCTTGCGTCGCTCCATTCGGCGGTCGGAATAGGATGCTGGAAGCGATTCGTGGATGCGTAGCGAATTCCTCGAGCTCGAATGAGCTGACCATCGCATGCGACGGATATTTTCCCTCCAGGAAGATCAATTATCATGGTCTTGATTGACGCCATGATGGTTCGTCCGTTTTGGAAGACTCGCGACCATGAGAATGACCGATCGCGGGTGCGTTTCCAGAGTTTGCAAGCACCGTTACCGTGTCATGTTGGTGGATGATTTGCAAAAGTCTCGATAGCTGTGAAACTCATCTGATTATTAGAACATGATCTCGTCCCAATACGGAATAGTTACCGCAACTTCCGGATGACGATGTGCTGTGCCGCCCGCCACTCAAGCCACATCTCCAGCCACGCCACATACCTGTCTTGCCTCCGAAATCACGCATCGAGGTGATTATTAACCCTTTGCCAATGAATAATTATCTTTTGTTTTGCAAACAACGGTATAGATTGTCGAAAATGTCTCTTGCTGTTACGTTTTGGTTAGGCAACACATGTGCTACAAATATCAAGTACCACAGAACCTTCAAGACAGGTTAACTGATCATTATCCTAACGCCTCTACAGGGGCAAATAAATTAATAACATATTTAACCTAACTAAGCAAAGTAAGGCTATCACTACTACCTAATTAATTAATTTAATATCCCTTAATTAAATTAAAATATTTCATATCTTATATTATTTATAAATTAACTAATAAGAAGTTATAAATTAGCCCCTATTTTAGTTTTCTAAGTATAATTAGTTACTAAAATATAATACTATTAATAACTTATTAATTACTATATATAATAATAAAGATATTTAGATAGCCCTTATAATATTAGTTAGTATCTAATTAATATAAAACTTTCTAAAAAAGTAGAAGTTATTATAGTAGTTTAAATAATATAAATAATATTATAATTAGATATTATTTCTAAAAGTTATTTATTACTTTAGTTTATATATATTATTTATACTCCTTATTATCTTTTTTATTTTTAAAATTAAAATATTAATTATTATTACTACTTCTTTATTAATTAGTAATATTTATATATTATTAATTATTATATACCTCTATATTTTAATATAAATTATAATTACTTTACTTATTATTATCCTTCTAAATTTTATAATTAATAACTTATTAATTATTATTATTAATAGTAAATAATATATACTTAAAGTATAGCTTTTATATAAAAGAGAGTAAAGTTAATCTAATTAGATTTAAAATTATAATAACTTTCTTATTAAAGTTATTTAGAGATATATAATAAAATTTTATTAAAATTATTAGTAATATAATATAAAAAACTAGCTAAAGGTTTTTAGTATTACTACTATATTTACTTTATAAGAATACTTATTATAATATATTAATTTAAACTTTCTATTTATAATAATTATACTCTAGTAAAGCTAAAATATTTATACTATTTATAAAATCTTTTTTATTTAGATAAGAATTTTAATTATACTTTAATATTATTATTAATAGCTATATCTATACTATTTTCCCTAAAGAGACTTTAACTTAGCTATATAAATATACTTAAAGCTAAAATAACTATTTTATATAATCTCTATATAGCTTTAATTATTTCTATTAACTTCTTATTTATTTATTTTAAAAACTCTTACTTCTAATAAATACTATAGTATTATAATATAGAAGTTACTAATAAAATATTATAAAGTTATTTATTTATTTAGAACTATCTTAATAATATCTACTATTATAATAAAAAGCTAGTAATTAAAGAATTTTATATAGTAAAGTTAAAAATATACTTATTATTTAATCTATAGATATCTCTAAATATTTATATTTTTATAGAGGTTACTAATTACTTTATTAATATTAATAATACTTTATAATCTTATTTTCTAGTTTTTTATTAATATTATAGTAATTATAATAATACTACTTTTATAATAACCCTTATTAATATTATTAACTATTATTATATCTAAGACTAAATTAGAATAACTATCTCTAATAATATTATAAATAATAATATCTACTTCTAAGCTTTCTATAAAGAACTAAACTTAGAGATAATAGAAATAGATATCTAAGCTTAATATATATAATATTATAGCTATATCTTTAATCTCTTAGCTTAAATATTCTTATTTAGTACTAATAAAGAAACTCTATATACTAAATTATAATTCTATAAGTTTAAAAGTTATAATAATAATTTGAAATATTAATAGTAGCTTAACTTTATTAGCTAGCTTTATAATATTATTAAGTTTATTTAGTTATCTCTATAATATTATAAATAATACTAAAAAGTTATAATAGAAGTTAATAGAAACTTTAATTTTTAGATCTTTTTAAAGTTATACTAAAAAGCCTTTTTTATCCTAAATAATAATACTTATTAGAATAATATATATCTTATAATCTAAAAAGCTATAGAGAAAAAAATAAAGATTTAAGCTTTTATATTTTTAAATAGTAATAATAATAATATTAAGTAATATATCCTTAAAAAAAACCTTCTATCTCTAGAAAATTAAAAGATTCTTATTACCCCTCTATACTACTGCTAAGGCTAACGAATAGAACAGCAGGCCTAATATGAGGGCTGCTAGAACTAGTATAAACCTATATACTAAAAGTAGGTTTAAAAAGATAAAGTGTAAAAGGCTGTTCTATTCTAAAGTATGTTAGGACTACCCTTATAAGGGATAATCCTAATATACCTTATATCTAACCTTAATAGTTCTAGTTAAGATAGATATAATTTTAAAGCCTTTTTATTAGTAAATAAAGAAGTATAAAAGCTAAAATATTAATAATAATTATAGTTAACTTTAAAAAGTTATAATAAATATAAAATATTTTCTTTTATATCTTATTAACTAAAAGGACTACTATAATACTATAATCTCTCTATTTATTAATAATAATACTAAAGATTAATTATAGTAATTATAGAGATATTTAGGCTAAGATTAATATAACTAATTTTATATATAAGCCTTTTTAATTTATATTTATAAAGACTAAGTATTACTAACCTTATAATTAGCTTTATAATTTAACTCTTTTAATAAGAAGTAATAATCCTTCTTTTATATTAGTATTAAATTAATATAATAGAAGCTCTTTTTATATTATAATAAAATAGGAGATTTACTACTATTTTCTATAATATTAATCCTATATCTATTATTAAGTATTTTATATTTATAAGATATATAGTATTATAAATACTAAAAAGGATAAGTTAAGAAAGCTCTTAATAGTTTTAAAAATTTCTTTAATAAATAATATTATTAATTTAAACTAAAAGTAGTAGTATTAATACTAAATAAGTAGTTAGTAGTTATCCTTATTAATATTAAAGCTAAAAATAATAATAATAATTACTATTAATAATAAGTTAATAGCTAATACTACTATATACTACTTTAAGTTAATAAGCTTAATTTCTACTTTTAGAAACTTCTTAAAGTTATTAGTAATTTTATTAAGTAGTAATAAGATTACTTAGAGATATATCTAATACTCTATAAATTAATAATTAATATCTTTACTATCTTTATAATATCTACTAACTATAAAAAGGTTTTTAACTAAATTAAGTTAATCTTTATATTATAAAAGCTCTTAATAAAGTTTAATACTATAAAAAATCTCTAATTAATAAAGAACTAACTAAAGAGGGAGGTTATACTATTTAGTAATAACTTTAAACTATTAAGAGTAGTATAAATAGCTTTAAATAAGTATAATATAGTTTTATATAATAATTAATTTATTTTATTTATAAGTTAGCTAAGTAATTAAAAACACTAAAAAAAAGAGCTAAGTTAATAAGTATAGGGGTTAAAATTGCTTTAATTGCCCTTGTGGAGGCGCTGCATTGTCCTCAATCAACAAGTTTTGGGATATGGTCTGACACTGTCTGCCCCCAGAACTGATGCCAAGTAATCAACAACAGCCAGTCAGCCTACTTTATTCGCATCGTAAATACAAAGGACGACTATCCTTGTTTCATTCTCTCAAGAGCTTTGTAGCCGGGCAGTGTGAGTTGGCTATCCAGGTGGTGTTCACTACAGAGGTATCCTACTAAAACCCCTTATTTTATACTACCTATAAGAAGTACACAAATCCATTATGCACTCACTCTCGTCGTCGCCATTATCATTCCTGTCACTGTCGTCGTCACCGTCGCTATCCTCGCCGTACCTATCATCACCGTTAGAACATCATCATTACTACGATTATTGTTACTTCTAATGACTTGTATCATTGTCTTTTATCGGATCGAAGAATGGAGTGCGTGACATGGACGATTAAGTCATAGGGGGCACTGCAGGGACAGTCGAGTGATACTGCTGGGCACTCTGGCTAGCAAAACTATCTCTCAGTTGGCAAGAATCCTATGCTGTAACACAGAAATGTGATTACTGAGACATGCCCAATAGATTGGGAGGGCGGTCAAGCAGGCTGTGCCGCTGTCAGCCAATGACTGGGTTGCTCTGCAGTGCTTGGCAGGCATTTGCAGCGTGAGGGGGAGTCGACCTGGCGCAATGGTGGTCTTTTCCGATTGATCAGCGAACTGTCTCATCTCACGGCGAGATTCATGAAACACAACCAATGATGGATCCCAGATCGCATGGCGAAGCGGGGAGCTTGTACACTCAATGCGGCTGAGGTCAGACAAACAAGTGTGAGGAGCCCCGTGGCCTCAACTCAATTCTGGCATGTTCCCTACTTCACCCACAGATCCGCGCCTGCAACTTGAGGAAACCAGACCCAGGATTGAGATCTGTCTTGATTCATCATCTTTGCCCACCGCAGATCGATGTCGGGGGAATTTTCACGCAAGTAGACATTCACAATAACGATGTCAGCTGGGAAACCCTACCTGAGCCTGTGGGACAGAGCTTTCCAGCTACTGGATCCAGATACGCAGAGGGGCTTGAATCCGTCCAAGACGAACAGAAGAGATGTTCTGGTGAGTATAAGCCCCAACCTGGAAGTCGATTCTCTGTACCATGACCATGGGCTTATTTGTATGTGGCTGCACAGAGCGCCGTCCTCAATGACGTCGAAGGGGCTCGAGATTTGGCCCTGCGAAAAAGATGGAAGTTCACCAAATCAAATGGCGACGTTGTGATCATAAGAGACGTAATGGAGAAGATTGTGGGGTGGGTACAACGATTCAAAGAGACGGGCGATGCTGCAGTGCAATATGATCCTGCCCATGCTGCGTTGCCTTGGGCCGCGTTCAGGTTCCTGCTCCAAACCACAGTCTCTGAAGTCCAAGTTTTCTCTGCCGTGGCTGGTGACTGTGAGTATTTGAAAAGCAACATCGGCTAAAACCAAGCTAACATACTCGGAGTGGAGGAAGTTGCTCGAAACCTAACAAGATATCGCATATTTGAGAGACTCCATTTGCGAGGACCACAGTCCGAATTACAAGCGGAGATAGAGCGTGCTTTGATACACCTTTACGCCGAGATTTTACGCCAACTGAGCTACGCTGTCAAGTTCTTCAGCGAAAGAACAATCAGTAAGGATTTCTGAGATCGCTTCCATCTTACTGGGCTCTTACACTTGCTCGCGAATTCGATGCAGTTGATAGAAACGTGTAGAATTCACGCTGATGCTCGCTTTAACTAGCTCGGGTGCTCAAGAGTCCGTTCCGCACAGTCAAGGAGGATCGAAAGAAAGAGTTGCAAGCCAGAGAGCACGACGTTAACCAGCTTGCGACACTTGCAGACACGGACATACTGCGGAATTTGAATGCGACATTTGAGCGGATGTCCGTACAGTCCACCAAAGCCTTATCGGAAGACAAGTTTAACGAGATTGTCGCATGGCTTTCCGTTGCGCCCTACCATTCGCATCATCAATTTGTCGCGGAATCTCGCCTGGCGGGCGTCGGTCAATGGCTGCTCAACCACGATGACTATCTTCAGTGGCTGACATCAAGCTCTCCGTCTCTTTGCTATCTTCATGGAATCCCTGGGTCAGGAAAATCGACTCTGTGCTCTGTAGTTGTGGATTCGATGATGGCACAATCTGGCAGCAACCCCTCCGCGACTCCCCTGGGATACTTCTACTGCGCGAACCCTGAGTTCGAAAAGGCGCGGCGTTCTTGTGACGACGTATTACGAACCATACTTTTCCAGCTTTCTATTAACCCGTCAAGCAAGACAACGGTCAAGCAGTTTCTCTGCTCAGAGTACGAACGACAAGTAGCCCGATCCCCAGCCGGTAAGCTCGATATCATGAAGCTCCGGACCAAGGATTGTGTGCGACTCATACTGGAGTTGGCTGAGCAAGATCCCATCATAATCATTATCGATGGTTTGGATAGTGTCGAGGAAGACGATAGGCATACTCTCACCAAGGCCCTTGGGGACATAGTTTCCCAAGCTGACAATGTCGCGAAGGTTTTCGTCACTAGCAGGACCTCCAATCGCGCCGCCATGATTCCAACATCGGCTTTCCAGATTCAGATCAGTCCTGAGTTGGCGCGACCAGATATGAAAATCTTCGTGAAGAATCAAAATGACACCGCAGTAAAGGCCAAATTGCTGCTCGGGGGCCAAATCTCTCTCGAGACACGTGAGGCACTGGAGAATGCATTGCTTGAGGGGGCTGGTGAGATGTAAGTTTATATTCTTGCTCTTTATTCTGGCGATACTCTATGCATTGTTCAACCACCTCGAGAGACATTAGGTTTAAAGCTTGACTGACATTTGCCAGGTTTCTCTGGGTCAAACTACATGTCAAGCAAATCTGTCATGAAACTATCGAGGATGACGTTGTCTCCGCTTTGCGAAAGAGTCTTCCAGAGAGCATCGACCAGCTTTATCAAAAGTCTATTGATAGCATCTTTGAAACTGGATATAAGGCCCGCGAAGTCGCAATGAAGGCCTTGTCATGGGTACTTTACATGAGAGAGCCCTTGACGCCACAGGCCCTTCTAGCGACGGTGGAATCCGGTGGTGATTTCAGCGTTGATGCAACTCAACTGATGAGAATTTGTCATGACTTGGTCGTTCTGGATCCTCATTGTAACGTTGTGAGATTTTCACACCAGTCGGTCCAAGATTTCCTCAAAGACCACGAAAGGTTTACTCCAAGCTCAGCGCATACTCTCTTGGCCTCTATCTGCCTCGAAGCTTGCTCTCGTGGACCTGCCTCTGAGAAAGACCCGTCGATACCAAGCGATGACTTTTATGTCTACGCGGCAATGTACTGGCCTGTTCATTGCAAAATGGCCCAGGACTTGAGTACAGCCAGACCATCGGTTGGAGACTCCAGTCTTACACAAACCATGAAATCATTCATGTTTGACGAAGACTGGGTAACGACTTTGTCCTTCGAATCCTGGATCGAGACTCTCGGATTAATCGTCTCTTCTCTTCAACAATGCCATGAAATGGTTCCCGCTTTATCTGCGATCTTAAATTCTGACGACGCGTTTCTTTTCACATTAAGCACCTTCGGACTCGAAGACGCTCTCTGCATCACTCTGTCACACGTTGATTCCGTCAATATCAATCAGAAGACCCAGCACGGATATACACCTATCTACCTTGCGTCGGCATTTGGACATTTGGGTACGGTGGCAATTCTAGCCAGCTATGGGGCCGAGCTTAATGTGGAATGCGGCAAGTTCGGGAGTCCATTGCACACGGCGTGCTTTAATGGGCACTTCCGAGTAGTCGTCAAGCTTCTGGAGCTTGGAGCCAACATTGCGTGCGGTTCTGCCTTCCAAACTGCACTGCAAGCCGCCTTTCGAGGAGGGCAGGAAGATGTGGCTATGCATCTTGTGGAATGTTGCTCGGTGATCACGACCGAAGAGGAGTATGAAGAAGCTCTGCAAGGTGCTGCCTTGGTCGGTTTTGTCAGAGTTGTTCAATTACTCCAAAGTCCCAAGTTCAAACTCCTCAGACAAGACACCAACGACACGACCAAAAAAAGGCTCATGAAGGCGGTCGAGGGCGGCCAACTTGGAGTAATTCGGAAATTCCTCGGTCAAAGCACCGGGAAACAGGGTTTGATCCCTCCAGACGCTATTGCCGTCGCAACTCTCCACAACCACAAGAGCTTAGTCAAGTTCTTCCTGGACCAGGGCCTGAATGTAGAAGTTGAAGGAACCTTCGGGACGCCCTTGAGAACAGCTGCGTTGCTGGACTACAGACCGTTAATTTGTCTTCTCCTCGAGCACGGGGCGAACGTCAACTCGTGTGGCTCTTTTGGTGATGCTCTCCAAGCCGCATCAATCAAGGGGCATAACGGTATCGTTAGGCTACTCATCCAAGAAGGCGCCAATGTCTATCAGAGAACTGGATTCTACGGGTCTGCGCTACAGGCTGCGGCGTACCATGGCCAGCTGGAGACCACGGAAATACTGTTGAATCAAGATGAAAATATACATCATAGCAGTCTGTGTGACGATGTATTTCACGCAGCTGCCGCAAGCGGCCATGACCAGATTATTGCGCTGATGCTTCGGAAAGGCTATGTCTACCAGTCATGGCATTTTGCGCAGCCCCTATGCAGTATGCCTCTGCCACCCCAATACGTGTGTTTGTGGACTGCACAATCGGGTGGGAGGGGGACATACAAAGATCTGAAAGCGTGCAGCAGACCTTCGCAATACTGCGATCGTCACCAATCTCAAAAGCCACTCGTTGATTTCTCGGTCATTCTTGGCAGGAAACATGCTGAGTCTGAGGAGTCGCATTCTATTAGCCAGCAACTAACCGATGAAGTATACCCAAAAACCTATCCTCTCCAAGCAGCCGCATTTGCAGGCCACGCGAAGACGGTTAGCTTTCTGCTGCGACACAAAAATATCTCCAAAATTTCCGACCGAGACATCAAGGATGCCATTGGGTCAGCAGCAGAGGCTGGCCGCTTGTCTGTCCTTGAGCACATCATTGAGGCCGCAGAGGCCCAGGAATCAATCGAAGATTACATTAGCGAGATAATACAGAAAGGGCACGCAGCCCGTCAGCCTCACGTGGTTGCGTTCGCTCTCAAGCTGGCTCCGCAAGGTCTGTCAACGACAACATGGCCCTGGCTGCGAGAAATGATCTGTACACCAGCCGAGAGATACCAAAAAGCGGGCAGGAACAAAGAAAGTTTGATCACAAATTTCTTGTTGAGTTGCGAAACTGGAGATATCCAGTTGATTACTACTATACTTGAAACTGGAGATTATGAGTTGCTGTCAGCAAAAGATTTGGAGAGTGGACTGCATCTGTGTGCTCTCCACGGAAATCTTGCCATCGCTCAAATACTCCTCAAAAACACCTCTTTTCAGGACCGAAAGTCGATCTCTGGTGACCTAGTGTTTGTCACTGCGGCGGCTAGCGGCTCTGTGGCAATGATGAAGACGTGTATTCATTACTGGCCAGAGCTCCTGCAACTCCCGTCAGTATCAGCTTTGAGCCTCGCCCTGACTAAATCCAGCGAGAACGGA
This sequence comes from Colletotrichum sp. SAR11_239, assembly GCA_025328985.1. Taxonomy (NCBI): domain Eukaryota; kingdom Fungi; phylum Ascomycota; class Sordariomycetes; order Glomerellales; family Glomerellaceae; genus Colletotrichum; species Colletotrichum sp. SAR11_239. The sequence goes on along the minus strand of JAKMWZ010000083.1, from coordinate 147,530 downwards.
GACATAGAAGTTGTTCGTTACTTGGTGCTGGAGCTAGAAGTTGACGTGAACATAACTACACCCGACAGACCCTTGAATCTACCAGAGGCTTCTCACTGGAATGGCCAGCACCCAGACTTGGACCTTCACTCTGGGAGGTATCTCATGCCGCCGGAAGATACAACGAATCTGCCCCACATTTCACCTCTTCAATCCGTCCTTCGAGGGTTTGTCCGTTTTGACCCCGAAAGAAACAGGTACCGCCGTCTCTTACACTCCCAACAGAGGTATGGACAAAAACAAACTTTCAACTTCCTTATCGACAAAGGCGCCAATCCCAACGATCGGGGCGGCCAATCGATGTACCCAATACAGGTTGCGGCAAAGCACTGCCCTGAACAGGTTGTGGACATCCTCATTGCAGCGGGAGCTGACACAAATGCACGTATGGGAGGCGACAACGAGAACTCTTTCCACGACACCCCGCGAATTGGTAATGTCCATTCGGGCGCCACAGATCATAAATCCGCACTCTTCCAAGCGGCTGGCCGAGAACTATCCACACTTTCACTGGTCCGCAAGCTTGTCGCAGCTGGGGCTACTCTGCCAAGTCATACTGAAGAACAACATAGTTTACTCGAAGAGGCTCTTCATCATTTCAAAGGAGACATAGCAGGAACGGAATCCTTTCCGTTTGAATGCCAAACTGATGGCAAATTCACCGTAACGCCGTCAATAGCGTATCTTTTTCAAGAAGGGTGTGCGGCAGCTCTTACTTTCTTACTTGGTCAAATGCCGAATGTCAGGACAACGAGTGTTCAGTGGGGTCTAGTCCTCCAGATGGCTGCGTTCAATGGAAACCTTAACATTGTGGAACTGCTTTTGGCTCGAGGGACGAACATAAACAGAATCGGGCACTACTGCGGTACTGCGCTACAGGCTGCATCCTCGCAAGGGCACGAAAAGCTGGTGCAAAAGCTCTTGGATGCAGGTGCTCATGTCAACACCATAGCAGGTCGGTGGCAAACAGCCTTGAGAGCATCTCTTATTGCCGGTCACGAGGAAACAGTATCACTGCTTCTCGAACACGGGGCAGAAGTAGACATGAAACTTCCGGTATCACAAAATGAACGGAAAACATACGGCATCGAAGAGGAAATCCGGAGTGATATACAACTGGGAGTTGCGACTAATAATGTGGGGATTGTCAAGCGTTTGTTGGCCCGGGGAGCAAGTGCCATACTTGACCCCGAGGGTACATTACACCCTCTTATCGCGGCTTCCGCAAATGGAAGTGCGGCAATTGTCAAGGAGCTGATTCAGGCTGGGATACCAGTAAACATTCACGGAAAGAGACGGTCTAATGGCTGTATTGAACCCGCGGAAATGAGTCCAATGCATGCAGCAAGTGCAAAAGGCCACTTGGATGTGGTTGAAGTGCTGTTGAATAACCACGCCAACGTTGACATCAATGTCGAAGATGCAGGCACTCCGCTCACTATCGCAGCGAACATGGGTCAAGCGAGGATTGTTCGCCACCTTCTGTCGGCCGGTGCTAAAGACAGCAACTACCAAGCTTTTAAGAGCAGCATCAATCATGATCATGTTGAGGTTGTGAGAGCACTTCTGGACGCAGGAGCACTGGCCGACAGCATGCTCCCGGTTGCTTGCGAGCGTGGACACGCCGAAACGATTGAACTGCTCATTGAAAGTTTCTCAGACAGAAAGACTCTAGAGACAGCTTTGGATGAAGCGTTTTCTATCTCCGGCCTCCAAGATTCTGTAATCCAGATTCTGCTATGCTACGCCGCCCCGACAGCTCAGCGATTTATCCATGTTTGTGCAGCGGGGTCGCTCGCCACTGTAAAATCAATACTGAAACAACGAAGTATTGACATCAACGTACGATCACAGAAAAATGGCGATTCGCCACTGCAAGTTGCGGCGCTGCACTTGAATTCTGAAGTCGTGCGCTTCCTAGTTGAGGAAGGAGCTCGCATTGAGTCTACAAGTCCAGGCCACGGTCCGCCTTTGATTACTGCTCTCGAAGCAGGCGCTGGTTTGAAGCTGCGCTTCGAACAAAACGAGAGACTGCGGTCGATTGTGGATAAGCTTTCTATCCCGATAACTTCGAATCAGTCGCCTTACTTCTGGGAGTACGAAACCAGCCGTTCAGAGGCCATGCAATTCGCGAAGTGTAATGCCATTGTGGAACTTCTAATCAACCACGGGGCAGTGGTTGCTGACGTTGGACGTCCTCTTGGCTCTCCACTGCATATTGCCTGCCTTCTGGGAAGCAGTCCCATGGTCGAGAGTCTCATACAGCGAGGCGCCGAAACTGAGGCTACCGCAGGGTACTTCGAGAAGCCTATTTTCGCTGCCATTCACGGTAAACACGCTGATATTGTTTCGATCCTTCTGGAGCGTGCGCCAAACCTATCCCATTTCCATGCTACATTTGCTACCTCGCTACATTATGCGTGTGCAGTCGGCGATGCCGCATCTGTCCGAATGCTACTAGAACGTGGTGCAGATGCTACTCTCCACAACCTGCTTGGCCACACCGCACTTACAGTTGCGCTTCGGAACCCGTATAGAAATCAGAAGGAGAGCCCCCTAGATGTGATACTCAGCATGGTAGAGTCAATTCGTCTTTCTGATGACGATCTCATCGCGGCTTTCGAGCCCGGCAATGTCTCCAGCAAGAGCCTTGATCGGTTGTTGCATCTTGACAAGAGCACCATCTTCCATGAGCAGGTAATGTGCCGCGTCTTGAGTTCGCGGCCTTACACCGATGGGATTACGATCAAGCTTCTGTTGCCGCGCATGGGCGGGATCGGGGTGACAGACCAGATGCTCAAGTCTGTCGCAAACGAAGAGACCCTGAAAGCCCTCCTTGAGCACAGGCCGGTGAGCAAAATTACTGCGGAGGTGCTTTTAGCGCAAAAGAAACTCAAATGCATAGAACTGCTACTCAAGTTCGACGGCGCTGCTCCAATCACCGAAGAGCTCGTGCTGCGAGTGCTGGCCCTGCGTGAATACGGCGGGGTGCAACGTAATGTGTTGCTGAACCTGTTTGAGCGAAACCCGGCGCTTTGCGTCACCGAAGATATGCTGCAAGCAGTAGACTCTGCGGAGAACTTGGGAGTACTTCTAAGTCATCTGAAACCCGATGTTGCAATTTCCGAACACACTTTGGACAGGTTATTCGGCTCGTGCCCTTGGGAGGGACAAGAAAGGCTGCGTCTGCTACTGAACCATGACTCCAGCATTCAACTCACCGACAAGATTATTTTGAAGATTTTGCAGAACCGCTGGTACTCGCCAATTTATATCCTTGAGCTACTTTTGGACTACCGCCCCTCAATGGTTGTCACCGCAGAGATGTTCCTGCTGGTGTGGGGGAAGTCATCTGAAGATGAGCGAATGAGGATCCCGGGTCTCTTCAAAAAGCATGGAAAGCGAATCCAATTTACGGATAACGTAATAGCCGCCATCGATGAGGCGTTCTCACTAACAGAGGAACCTTTGAAGGAGAGCCTGTACGAGCTGCGGGCAGCGGATGAATAATAAGTTGACCACCAACAAAACGGTTCTCCTTTTGGAAGAATGCGGAGCGCCGGTGTTCACGAAAGAGACATGAGGACGAGAGAGCTTCTAGTGAGTGCGGAGGATTGCTCTGGTATTTGTATATTAGCTCAAAGTAATAACAGTGGCGAGGGTTACAGCTTTCAAGTCCTTGTGTGTCTTACCTGGATTTTGTGTCTTCAACTGCAGGAAGAAAATGAAAGTTACGTTCTTGAACCTAGCATTGACCAATGACGGTGACATATCGTTGACAATGGCAAGTCCTGAGTCAAACTGGCGTCAAAAGTCTTCCATATCTATATCATCGGAGGTTCTATAACAGCTCAATAGGTGGAAGGGCAACTTGAATCGTTCCACACCATCGACGATCCCGGTTTCCAGGTGTGGAGTCAAGCTGGCCACAATAATATGATTCGAGGAATTAATCTGCAAGTTAACATTGCGAAACTAATCAAAAGACATCGTTTGCAGTAGGAGACGTTTTGCAGCGAAGGGTATTACTGTCTACCTATCCATGGCTGCCAATTGCGCTGGTATGATGGCTGTGCTAGTCTACCAATAGTAGGTTTCGTCTACCAAAGTCACAGGGATCGCTGCCTTAAGTGCCAGTTCGCTAACGATGCACCGTACCTCGTCAGTCATAGCTGTAGGACCACCGACAACGACTGCCGTATCTCCCTTAGCTTTTGCAATCTCTTCTTCCAGAACATTGCGCAGTTTGAATCTCTCGCCTACCAAGATGTCCGTGTCAATACGATCAAGGTCGACGATTTCGACCAGACCAGGACTTCTGCATGACCAGTACACCTTGGCGTGTCCTGGGTAAGCACGTAAAGCTGGTGCTATGGCTGTAATTGCGACACCTCCAACGATGCATACAAGAGTTTGATATTTAGTTAAGTCGGGGTACGGCAAATAGTCCGCCTCAACAAGGACGGGAAGCCGGGTTTTGTGGCGCAGCATACCAGTGGCGCCGTCAAAGGTTCGGATCAAGAAAGATAGACCAACATGGGGCGGCTCGTGGATGATGACCACGTCAGCGGCTGTGGTGCTGGAAAGCTTGGATGTCGACCCAAGTGACTTCTCAGTTGAGCTTCCCGAGGATGATCGCGGAGGATCCGCAGATCTCACTCTAGTTCCCATGATGGAGAAGGGATGACTCTCCCAAATTCTCCACGTCAGGGTCGGGAAGTAGAGATAGGCGTGTCCGTGACCCTTCGCCCCTTCTATGTCAACTTGGACGTACTCGTCATCGATGACTGTGACAACGGCTTGCCGCCAGCCGTTTTTGGCCATCCTGACGAGTCTAGCAACTCGGTCGAAGCCCCAGACTGCTATGGCGATGTACATCCAAATCTCGTATCCCCATTGATGGTTGAATCGGTAGATAATATGAAGGTAGCAACCTACCACCGAGAAGACGGCGAGTACGATGTGCCAGAAGAAGAACATTTCGTACATCTTAGCACGGAAAGGAATGGCCGAGGCTGGGAGTAGGAGGCTCATCGCAAGCGTTGCGATGATGCCCCACACCCAGTAAGCAAGCTTCGATTCGCTTTCATGCCATCCCAAGACGACATATATGCGAAGCCATATGATAGAGTGCATGATAGCTTGAAGGGTACACAGGTATGCAGTCCAACGATGCATGACCATGAATGTCGACTGTGTCCAGTCTGTCAACCAGTACAGAAAGTTGTTTCTGCCGGCATACAAGATGAGCAATGGCACGTTCGCAAAGCTGAGAACACCAGTGCGGTTGGCGACAGAGGTAAGGACTTCCTGTAACTGATTGTCCCACCACCAAGCATTGGGCTGCGCCGACTGGATGTCCACTCCACTGAGTACGAAGTTGAGGACCACGATATACGCGATGAGCATCGCCTGGCCACGGGTGGGCATGATGAACATGTTGAAGTAGGGCGCTTGGTGGCGGCTGCCGAACAAGGGCGGGTCTATAATAGCGGCGCTGACTTTGGCTTTGAAAAGCTTCGGCAATGGTAGGAAGCGAAGCCAAGAGCTTGCAATGGGGACAATGGCGCCCAGAGCAATGAGGACCAATCTGGAACCATGTAAGTAAAGCTTTTCTCGAATCCGACGGAGACGACAAACCCATATTTCTCATGGTGGGTTTCCATCCTCTCAAACATTTCCATTGTGTCATACTGCAGCTGATACTGGAAGTCGGCAACCAGAGCTGTCCGATTAAGGGGTTCTCCATATGCCAACGTCGAGGTGACGTTGCCCTGAACCTGTGCGAGGGCCTGTTGGTACGTCCACTTTGGAACCGGAGGTTTCGCAACAACATGAACTCCAGGTTCATCAAGCCGTCTGTGACTATTCCGGATACTCGCTTCAGTCTTGTGCCAGTACTTCTCAATCTTCCACGCAGGAAGGTCAGTACAACGCTACTATAAGTCAGTACAATCCTCGCTATCGGACTCGCAAAAGACGTGACCCACCGATTGCAGGCAAAGGGCCATGGATGTTAGGAAGACATCGTCAGTTGCGAAGCACTCGGGGGAGGTTTGAGGCATCGGCAGGCCACCCTCGATACCCATCGTGCTGCAATTCAGTGCGCTGCCGGAGAGCACCACGCGGCACGAGTAGGCGCATAGGGGCTAAGCGTCGTCAGTTCTGAGCATCACTCTTGAGGTTGAATCATGCTCACTTGGTACATCGTGATACCATAGCCGATGAGACCGTGGCCTGCTTCCCCCACCTCATCGGCTATGCACACCTGCATATGCATAGCCGCGAGGATAGGTATCAGGAGTTTCCTAAATGACGAAATCATCGCGAAAGCGAGAATATGCTCAGATGATTATGGGGCAAGTCGCTGAGAATGGACTGTGCTGTAAAGACTAAAGACCAGAATGCCCCAAGGTACTTCGAGATGGACTACAACTACGCGAGGCTAACCATTGTTTTACGACAATTCTGGCATGGTGTAGCTGCTCAAGCTCCGAGGTCATCATCTTTCACACACAGCGGAGACCGACGGAGTTACCACCCTGAGCTCAGACGTGATTGGCCTCTGAGGGGTTTCGCAGCTTTGGCCGACTTGGCAGATTGTCGCGGTGAATGGAAGCCGACGCCTTTTCCCGGTCCCAAACATTGACTCGACATGAAAGTTTGACGGTTCCCGATTGACCGGAATCTTCAAAAACAAGTGCCCGGTATTACAAGGCCAATGAAATAACTGCCTCTGACGTCTTGATTGGCCGTACCTCTTCGGTTAAGGAATCACCGTTCACCATGCCATCTCCAGGATGATGCAGCTCGGTCGATGGGTTCTTAATTAACATCCATGGATGGATGCAAGTCAAGAGTGCCTGCCTCTTAGAGCTTCATAATTGAAAATGGTAAATGTGGCTATAATTCATTCGCTTACAATATTGAGTCGTTGATTCTTGCATTGCGGTAAAGTACCTTGCGGAATCAGTTTTGTTAGCTGATGTAGTTGTGAGTGACCCACCATGTGCAACACTTCAGCCATCACTACGAGTCGCATGAGCCAGAAAGATAAGACAGGGTCGACGTAAATGAATGCAACGCTAGGTGGAATGTCTGCGCATCGATAATGACGTGACTGAGGCTGTAGCCTTGGCTGACGCCCAACGGTCTGTTGCCGTCTTCCACGTTCATGGTTAGACGTTGTGGCCCGAGGCGACCAGTCGACAACTTCATTTGAAGATGGTCAAATGAACACAATAAGCCAGCGCAAAGTGGTCTCATGCATTGCGTAGCAAATTTAACATCTCCTGCAAAGTCTGAAGCAGTACAATTGAAGCCAAAATGCTTCTTTTTAATGTTTATTTCCCCCCCTAGAGGCCCTCTGTGCAGATTGGATGCAGACAATTGCAGAAGTGACCTTGTGGTCATGCATTCTCAAGCTCGGTAAACGAGACTGCTCTGGTCTACTGTACAGATATTTTGGGGACTTTAGTTGGCCTTTGGGTTGCCTCCCCTTTCCTTCTGGTCCTCCTCGGCTCTCTTCTCCTTTTTGACACTCTTCCATTCCACGAGAAGCCCGAATGGGAACGATATGGCAGCCAATATCATAGCCAGCATAAATGTTCTCGTGATGGCGTAGTTTACTCCATTGAGAGCGCTTTGGAACGCGGGTGTATTGTCTCCAAACATCGTTTGCAGCTTCATGCGCAGGTCTGGAGCACCGCCGTCCCCGTAGACAACACCAGCGAGAGACGGGCCAAGCGCCTTGACGAGCTCTTGTTGGATGACGCTCTGAGCAACCGGAACCGACAACGCAACGCCTAGTAATCTGGTGAAGAGCGTGAGACTTGTGCCCTTGGCAATCTTCTCGCTTGGCAACACAGTCTGGACGGCAACGTTTGCTTGCTCTGCACCAACTCCAACACCCGCGCCAACGAGAATCTGAGCGCCAATCCTATGCAGCTCATTAGCCTATTATTTCGGATTTAATCCGCAAACACCACTTGGAAACACTTACACCATTCCGAGAGTAGCATCCGGCTTAATGACCATGTAGAGAGCTGATCCAGTCGTGACCAACATTGAACCAACGATGATGAAGGGGTTGTAAAACCCGAGGGCGACGACCATTCCGCCGGCAACGATTGACGCAATGGCAGTGCTGATGCACAGCGCTATTTGCTTGAAGCCAGATGACTGGGCACTGTCGCCATTGATAGACTGGAACCTGCATAGTGTCAGTAAAACGAATATGCTGGATGCGCAAAGGCAACAAACCAGACGGGGAGGAAGAAGATGAAGACACCGAAGGCTCCGTTCAAAAAGAGCAGGTACAGATTGGAGCCTGCAACTGATCGCTGTCTCAAAATGCTCAGAGGGACGGTAGCATCATCACCTTGGAAGTATTGTAGGGCCATCCAAGGCAGGATAGTCACCGCGAAAACCACCAAGACGGCGATGACACGACCATCACTCCAAGCGTACTCACCCCCGCCCCACTGCAAGGCCAACATCAAGCAGACGAGAGAAGTCAGGAGCAAGCCAGTCCCCAGCGGATCGAACTTCATGATTATCTCTTTCCATGTCATGTCCTTCAGAGTTGCAGATGTTCGTCCCAAGGAATCAGGCAGACAAAAGATGATGGTCGGAATCACCACCGCACCGATGGGAAGGTTGACTAAGAACGTCAGTAATGTATTTCTGAAGGTAATTCGTTAAAGTTTGAAACTCACACCAGAAGCACCATCTCCAAGAGGCTCCAGTAGTCATTGCACCGCCTGGCAGACAGCAAGTTAGCATGGGATAATATCGAGCCACCAAGAAAGGAAGACGCATACCCATAATTGGACCAATAACACTTGCAATGGCATATGCTGCCCCGAAGAGACCAGCGAACAAGCTCCGCTTCCTGAGCGGAGTTACGCGGGCCAGGACGATGAACGAGCCCCCGAAGACGCCAGCCATACCCACGCCCTGGATGACTCTTCCGATGATCAGAACGACGGACACAGGCGCGAACCCACAGATAGCGCTGCCGGCAAGATAGATAATGACAGATACCAGAAATGTCCACTTGTTGTTTGCCAATGTGTATGCCCGGCCGAAAGGAAGTTGCATCGCTACGGCGGTGATCTGCTCGCCCGTGCTGTACCATGCGATGTCATCGAAACTGTTGAACGCGCTCGTAATGGTCGGGATTGCCGTAGCGAGGACAGTTTGACTGACGGCAACGATAAAGACAGAAATGAATAAGGAGAAGATGATGAGTGCAAACTGAAGCCCAGATGGATATTGTGACTCGTCAAGATCCTCTCCCCAGCCACCAGGACCGGCTTCTGTTTTCGAGGCATCTTTGTCGGCCTTGTCGATATTTCCAACCTGTTCCGAAGAGGATACGCCATTTTCGTATGGTAATGCCACGGAAGAGGCCTCTTTCGAGCGATCGTGCAACTCGTACGAGCCAGATGACTTTGTAGAACGTGGCATGGCTGGATGTTGCTGAAAAGGAGGATCAAGATTTGAAGAAAGAACGTGATTGGTCTGCAGTAATCAACGAATCAAAGGGCAATACTAATCTTATGGACATGGAAGAATACCTTTTAGAGAAGGCCTACAGATTTAACTGACTGCTGTCAAAACTGCATGACACGTACATCATCGATCTGTGGGCGGAAGATCCGATCGATCTCGGAAGCATGCACGGGAGGAGCTGCGGCTACCATTTCGCGACGGTTGCCGGACAGTGTTTGCGTTACTGGAGAACCACTGTACACGGCCATTGCCTATCGTCGAATGGTCTGCCTCAAGAAGTTGAAGGTGGAGGGTTTGATGCCCAATAATGTTCAGATGTAGATGTTCAGACGGATTACGTGGTGGGAGCTTTTCTTGTTGATCTAGTAAAATCCTGCTTACCTGCTCCATGGATCATCAGCGATCCATCAGCGATGCAGATGAATGTGTCATGTCAAAGGCTTCAGAATTGTCATGTTCAATTCAGGTCAACTAATGCTCTATCATAACGGTACAACATTGCAGACAAGACGTCTTCTAATCTGTCGAAGAATGCGACAATGGTTACTCGAATTTTGTCCAGATGGAAGTACATGGTATCGGAAATTTGGAGAAGAGTATTTCTATTGTCGATCTAAGAGCTACGAATGCAACACCACAATCTACTGGTCGTCTTCCAATCCAACCATTTTAAGTGAATCGATCCACAGTTTCTTCTCGCCTGCCTCGTCAAACGCCCAGGACTTGAAACCGTAACCTGCCCAATGCAGATCATCCGGGATAGGCTTGCTCACACCGCAGTCCTCCATATAGATTCCTCCGACACCATCAAACTCTTTGCCGACAGCTGCAAGTGTATTCGTTGCCGCGCCTTGCTCGACGCTCTTCCAAATTTTCTTGATGTGTGGCATTTGGATCATCTTGTTCAGCATCACCTTACTGTGCTCTTCAGAAGAGTCCATAAGCCCACTGGTAAACCCGCCCGGCTGAATGCTAATTGCATGCAGACCCTTGGAACCATAGCGCCGCTCCAGCTCGTTGCAGAACCAGATCTTGGCTGTGTTGGAGTGGGCATAGGACACACCGGGCTCATAGCCCTTGCCGTTGGGGTTGGCGGTGTCGTAGTTGTTCTCGGGGAGCACCGTCGACGCTGTGTGCGAAGTGCTAGCCGTCGAAACGATGCGAACGTTCACACCATGAGTTGCTGCGGTGTTCAGAAGTAGCGGCTTGAGAAGCTGGAACAAGTAGAAATGCGCCACGTGGTTGACACCGAATTGTTGTTCGAAGCCTTCCTCCGTGAACCCGTGAGGCGTCGCCGCAATACCTGATGTCATCGGCATAGGTTAGTGATGATGTCCGAAAGCCTTTAGCCATGGCGTTGAAAAGAATACATACCCGCGTTGTTCATGAGGACGTCAAGTCTGTCGGTTTTACTCAAGACAAACTCCGCGCCAGCCTTGACACTTTCTAAGCTCTTAAGTTCCATCTCGACTACCTCAAGCTTGAAGAGGGCGTCCTCGCTCTGAAGCTTCTCCTTCACCTTCTGGCCCTTGACAGGGTCGCGGGCCGTGAAGAAGACTCGCATGCCCGTCTTTGCCAAGGTGCGTACAAGCTCCAGACCAATGCCGTTGGTCCCTCCGGTGACCAATGCTACCTTGTGGCTTAGCTTGCCCACGAGTCCCTCATCTTGGATGATTTGGAGGGCCGTAGGGCGCGCATCGCCAGCGCCCTGAGGATTGGCATGAGCAGACGCATACCGGTTGGCAATGTGCGGAAGGTTAGGAGCGTAGTGCATGGTGACGATTGTGTTGAAGATGACTGTGAACAACTATATTGGCGCCTAATCAGACAAAGCTTGAAAGCCAAGAAGTTTCAAGAAAGCAGTTGATGTTTAGATATTGGCGTCTCGACTTGGACGGCATTGTACTCAAGTCCGAGTCCAAGCACGATTTTAACGTTCACAGACATTAGCAGGAAATTGTTATGAACACCGGGGAATGAGATGGGAATAGAATACCCCTTGCGAAAGCGCACATCGAGATCTGGAGGCTATGAAATCGTGATCCTTTATCACGGATAACGATTGGTTGGCGCTGCGCAATTGGTAAATCGGGCCATTTGAGCATATTAATTACAGTTTGCCCCAGTTCCGATTCATAGCTAAAGCGTTGTTCAGAGCATTGAGCACCGGTAAACACGCCAAATTGCTCGGTGACTAGCGACCAGGGCGCTTATGGTTTAGCCAGCTGATGGAAAGTTTCAGACGTCTGCTCGCTGTTCTACTGACTCGGGACGGCAAGGACGACAGCGAGGGCCGGCTTCTGCTGGAAGCGAATCACCAGGGGGTCGGTCTCTAGCTCTGACCAGCATTCTGCTTCCGCTGTCCAGCGCTCATCATGGCCTCTGCAGCCGTACTGTCCACGTTTTGCGCGGCAACCGGTGAAAGGTCACCGTGACAAGACACCGGCCTGCTCTAGATCAGCCGATTCCACGCACTTGTTGGTCGCTCTCAAACGTTCTCTACCGACACTAATATTCTGAATGTTCATAAGCGACAATGAATAAAGCAAATAGTCATAAGATCAGCCGCTACTGAAAATTCGCCGCTTATGAACCACCATCCCGCGGTGGTACAGCAGCGCAGCAGAGGCCGACACGTTGGGTGCCTCGCGGTAAAAGAGGCCACAATTACCGAGGAATGTCTTCGGTTTAAGTTCCATATATTGAAACTTCATCATCATCATTATCCGCCCTTAATCCTGTCCCCTAGCTCTCTAGCCTATTTTTCCTATCACTCTGAGATACATACTTCCAAAAATCAACGATGCCACACGTCACGAAAACCCCAGAGTCTGTGCAGGCCTACGTCAATTGTCACCTGCCACCAGCCAAGGGCGAAAAGTATCCAGTCCAATACATCGCTACAGTAGGCTTCCAGAGAGCGAAGTATGACAAGCAACTCGTCAACGTGACCGACAGTCGTACGTGTGAAGACGACTTCAAGCTTGACACCCACGGCTTCCAGTGGGTTGAGAGCACGATCCAAGAGAAGCAGTGGGACGGCGACTATCGATTTGGACTGCCCCCTCAACTGCAGAAAGATGTCCAAGATCTTCTAAAGCGACAGTAAGTACAGCGCCCCAACGCACTTCAGAGAAGTCCTTGCTGAGGTCCAACACAGCACGGGAGCGACATACGTCCACCCCTTCGCTCCTCATGTGATTCGCCGTGACAGCCACCAAAAGATTGTCAACATTGAGGATGATGTCCCCGACGATGCAATGCTGAATATGCAACCGCCTGCAATGTTTGTCCACGTCGGTAAGCATATCATGTGCCAATTGGAGAAGACATACCTCAATTGACAGAGTCTAGATCAATCCTACGACGGGGCTCAAATCATCCTTGACAGACTTCCCGAAGCAGAGATGCTTCGTGCCAAGACACACAACCGTTGGGGTATTATCAATGTGTGGCAGCCTCTCAAGCCTGTCAACCGTGAGCCTCTCGCTGTATGCGACGCCCGCAGTGTTGACGAGTCTGACCTTGTTCCCGTCACTACCCGCATTGTAATTGGAAAGCCCCCCAACACCATGAACAAGGACAATGAGCAGTGGCATATGAAGGCAAGCCCCAAGCATAAGTGGTACTATGCCAGCAATATGACGACAGACGAGGCGCTATTGATCAAGTGCTTCGACTCAAAGTTGGATGGAAGGGCGAGGCGGACACCGCACACCGCAATTCAAACCCCGAATGACTTCGGTCCACCTCGTGAGAGCATTGAGATCAGATGTCTCGTTTTCTGGGAGGACCAGGAAAAAGAATAGCTTGCTCAAGATAAACTATATCAGAGGACTATGAATCAGAATGATATTGAGCCCTAATTCATTTGACGAGACTTCCTTGAAACATGAATGAGTTCCATTAGCGGGTGATGCTGTGTTGTGTGTGGCCTGAAGCTCACAACGAAGATGAGCCTGAGTTGGTATCCCGCCAAATCGGTATCATAACGGAAAAGTTCTGTAAAGCAGACAAGACACTCACATCCAATATAATAATATTCACACAACAAGAAACATACGAGTTATCCTCAGCCACGTGCATCACAAACAGAGAGTTCATGGTCATCACAAGAACACTGCATGAGGTAACTTCACAGAAATCGCAACTAAATCAAGAATAATGTTGCTGATCCTACTCACGCAGTCACTGAACTCCGCCGACAGCTAAGCATCACTCTTGTCAACAAGCATAGATATGAAAGTACATGGTATGCTTCTGATGACGAATATTCATGTATTTTGGAAGAGGCTATGTGATTTTGTTTTCTACCATGCCTGCACAGGTGTGCCGTATACCGCCATGTTGCAGACTTTGCCAACATCCGCGTCCCTCTTTCCCTCAACAACATCAACGAGCGCCTTGCCACCACCAGCGGGATCGCCCGCACCCATTTTCCTCATTGACTCCGGGTTGCCCTCTCCAATATCCGTCGCAAAGAAACCAGGGGCAACACACCAGACCTTTACTCCATCGTTCGTCAACATCCTAACCCACTCGAGCATGACCATATTCAGCCCAGCCTTCGCAGCTCTGTAGGAGATGGTGCCAACCGGCTTGGGCGCACCAGCAGGGGGCACCTTGTACGTGAAATGGGAGGAGTCCGCAGCGTTGGCCAAAGACGACACGCCGCTGGTGTTGAAGATGAGTCTGGGGTCAGAAGACTTCAGCAGCAGCGGCAGGAAAGTGGTCGTAATGACATGAGGTCCAGTGACGTTGATGTCCCACGACTTGTTGTAAGCCTCACGAGCAGTCATGTTGCCGCGCTCGATCTGCTGGTCAAGCATCACACCTAGAGGGCACAGGGAGTTCAGCCAAAGTTCAATGCGCAATGAAATGGAGGAGATGTGACTTACCAGCGTTGTTGATGAGCACATCGACTCTGTCGCATTTACTCTCGACAGTTTCGTAGGCCTTCTGGATGGACTCATCGCTCTCGACATCGAGCTGCAGAGGCTCGACAGTGCTAAGGGAGGAAACCTCCTTGCGTGCTGTGTCTGCGGCCTCCTGTCCCTTGGCGAAGTCACGGCTTCCCAAGAAGATGTGGTATTTCTTGTCAGAACCGAGAAGTGTCTTCACAGCTTGATAGCCTAGGCCCTTGTTGGCGCCTGTGATGACGACGACCTTGTGATCAGCGATGGCGGGCATTTTTGGAGACGTTCGGGGGTATCGTGAGATGGTTCTTTGGGTGTGGGAATTGCGAGAGAGGATACGGAGCTTGCGAAGAGAAGATGATGAAAGAAGCATCTTGGAGCCAATGGTATGGTACCGGTCTCTTGCCTAAACTATATAGAAATCTTGTCTTTGGTCTTCTGCCGTGTGTATCGGTAATGCGTGGCCGGCGAACCCTGAAATGCGCTCCAGACCGAGTCCGCGAAGCACGCTCAAGACGGCCAGGGCTTGTGGGACAGAAGAGGTTCAATGCCGACGCGCTGTGCACTGTCCAGTGTACCCAAATGAGAGCCGACAGGCCGGTGAACAGCAAACTTTAGCGGAAAACACATCCCCGATACCACCGCTAATTATTGTGAAAACCATCCAGCGGCTCATCCCATCTACCAAGCAATATCGCTCTCGATCGGAATACTTATCGCGGACGTTGTCTGCCATTCATCCGCGAGGACCCCGCGGTAATCGATTATTTCGCATAGACATTCTGCCGTTGTGGACGTTCTTGATCCAACCCACCAAATCTCCAGAATGGGCTCCAATGAACAATCGAACCGCCTGCTGGCGTACAACATCTATGTCTACAGGAAGCCAGACATGGATGAGCAAAGCCATCACCACCACCTTGAGCACGTCAACAGCCCAATCATTACTTCTCTTCTCAAGAAGTACGGCGCAGTCTCCTACAGTGTGGTATGGTGCCGTTTACAGATGTGATCCCGGTTTCCACAAACTGACCAGGAACGCCCTAGACACACAACGACTCTACTTCCAAAGCGGCCTTCAAGCGCTTGTTTCCTGACGGGCCAGAAGCGATGTTACTAGACTACGACAGCGTAATCTCTATGATTGTCCCGAACATCGAGTGCATTGAGAAAATGCGCGAAGACCCCGATTTCATGCAAAAGTTCATTCCAGATCATTTCAACTTTGCTGACATGAGCCGAAGCAGGTAAGAGGTTCCCGCGTCGATGGCGGTGTCCTTGAGCTGACGTCTTTGTGCACAGGTGTATTGTTGGTTGGGTGGAAAACTACAATTTCCAGAAGGGAGCGTGATGTGCTTTCAGTCGTTTCGTAGACTATTTGAATAAAATTTAGATAAGCTTGCTCAAATCCTAGTTGCATCCCCATCCCGTTCATGTGTCGTTCGACGAGTATCGAATTTGATGTAAAGACGATCTGGTGTTGTGCCAATGACGGCAAACATAGCGCCCTAGGTTCGTCCCAGGCGCTGGGGCTCCTTTGCTGTTTCCCTAAATGCCTAGTTGCTTCGGCTTCACGAAGCCCGGTCAAGACCATGACGTCTTGACAACTCTTTGGCCATCTTCATGGGTTAGCTTCAATTAACAGGAAAACCGGAAATACTACGTCCAAGATCCATGCTGAATGCTGCGGATCGATGTGATCGATGCAAAACTTCAACACGCGTCGGCTTCTTTGGGGGGGACTCAGCACTCCGCTCAAGTGACCTCATCCCTGCTCTCAAGCTCACTTACACTGCTTCGGCATCCAGTCACCGACCGAACGGGTCGCATCGCCATACAGCTGCTACACCGGAGAACACCAGTGGACAAAGTTCAACGCCAGCGACACGCAAATCGAGGCCTCTATGGCCTGAGCATGACAATAAAAGAGCCTTACCTCACCAGCTAGACCCAGCGTCTGTCATCAATCCCCAACAACCTCAAGGTTTTGCGACGTAGTCTTACCATTTGAAATTACTCAGTCCTAGCTCTCTGTTTCCAGCGGCCCAGCGCCCCCAACCAGACCACAATGCCTACCCTTGAGCTGAACTATGCTACGAAGGACGAGCTTGCCTTCCTGGACACCGATATCCAAAGAAAGCTCACAGTCTCCGGCGACACCGTCGAGTACAAAGCGACTGCAGAAGTTGACAAGGAAAAGGAGGCTGAAGAGCGCGCCAAGCTCGATGCAATTGACAACCATAATGTGTCTGCTTACACCGTGACGCTCAACTACCGTCTCGACCCCAGAAAGGGCGGGGACGAGATGATCTGGGGCGGCACCTTCGCGCAGATGCGACGCAAGTACGACCCCCGCGAGGTCGTCATCCAAAACGCCAGAGGAAAGGAGAGCGAGTTCAGTCTTGATAAGACTGGATTCCAGTTCGAACATTTTCCTACTTCATACAAAGACTTTCCCTGGAGCCCCATCGACGAGCACCTCAACAAGGTCTACAATGCGGAGTGTGAGGAATTCATGAGAAAGATGTAAGTCGGCCCTGGCGGCGTTTTCTCCTGTGCGTCTTCGCTAATCTTCGTACAGCACCGGAGCTTCTGACGTCCGCTTGATCTCCCACATCATCCGCCAACGCCAATGGGAAAAGACCGACCCTGAAGAAGAAGCCAAGAAGCCCGACATGGCCATGACTGACGGCGGCCTCCTTTCCGCAAGATTCGTGCACATTGATCAGTCAGACCTCGGTGCCATCCGCCGCCTGTACGACGACATGCCCCCTGGTGAGGGCGCCAAGCACGATGGCAAGCACCGCTGGGCCATCATCAACCTCTGGAGACCCTGGGAGCAGGTCCACCGCGAGCCCCTGGCGCTCTGCGATGCCAGGTCAGTGCGGGACGACGAGCTGCACGACACGATGCACTGCGTTCCTTTCCAGTGGCCGCGAAAGCCCACAGAGAACCACATGTGGCAGATTGCCCCGCCTGAGAGCTCAACTCAGCACAAGTGGTGGTTCAGGAGCGGCATGACCAGAGACGATGTCATCTTGATCAAGATCTTTGATTCGAAGAAGGACGGAAGAGCTCGCCGTACGCCGCATAGCGCTTTTCCAACCCCTGACGACATTGGCCCTGCTCGTCGCAGTATCGAGACCAGGTTTTTCGTCTTCTGGGAAGACGAGAGCTGCGAATAAGTGCACGAACATGGACAGGGTCTGGTGAGGTTGGAACATGTTGCATACATAGCTTAGGTAGATCCAAATTGAGCAAATGGTACAGATCAATCATTTATTTCTCATGTGAAGTTCCTTTTGTATTTCCTCCGTGGTTCGGCTCGTTGTGTTCCTGCGGTATGTATCGCTCAGTTCCACGCAGGTTAGGGTTCCAGTCTTGCAATGAGATAGGTCTTAGGGACAGAGTTCTGTTGATACGACGGGCTATTCTCTTATCTAACTCATATGAATGATTCAGGACCATAGCTAATTTCAGTCTTTTTTGTACGTGAGACAAGCAACTGTTGAGCTTGTCGCTCACAGGTAGCCATGACAAGAGTGAGAGAGGTTGGCAGATGGTCTAGTTGCTTGTGAATGCGTACCTATCTGAGGAATACCTACGCTGGGAGGCAACCAAACATGAACGAGAAGACTTCATCGCTCAAGAAACCAGGTCCTAATTGGAGTTGATTCAAATGTGTTCAATGTATAGCTATTCCCTTGCTTATGGACTTACGATACCCATTCTAAAATGTCCAAAATGCTCGTGTGTTTATAGGCCTAGCCCCCCTGAACACCCCCTAAATAATCCCACGCAGGTAACTAAGAGGGCGCCCACTTGCTCCTGGAACGGATCTCCTCCCCATACTTGAAGAACAGAAACGGAATAGGCGCCAGAACAACACCGAAGAGGCCCAAAAATGACGTCGCGCGAGCGACTCCGATTGAGCTGTAAAGAGAGGTCCTGCAATATGTCAACCTATGTTAATGCTATCAAGAATCGTGTGAGAAGGGAACTTACGCGAAGACCGGAAAGCCGGACGCGAACACCGACCGCATGAAAGTGTTCGCTGAGATTGCAGAGTTCGAGAATGGTCCGTAGCAGTCCACGATGTAGTTCATTCCTTGCATGTTGATGAGAATGATGCCCATGCCAATTGGCACACCTGCAATGATCTGTTGCGTTGCGCTAGTCTCCGGCGAGCTTGTCGCGGCGAACCAGAACATTCCGACCGGCAGGCAGACGGAGCCAAGCATCATGAGGAGGAGCCTATTCTCCTGCGGCCTGCCAGCCTTGGGATCTGGGGACAGGTTGGTATTGACCGTGAGGATGATGAGAGCACCCCCGATGACGGTTCCAAGCAGGATGGAAAGAAGGGGAAGGCCCGCTGAGGTAGAGTCCCAGTGCCGTTCATTGGCGAACGACATGGGGTATGCAAGGAAGAAAATGTACATCAGGCCTATCAATGCATGGTTAGCCAGAGCAACGAACAGCAAATAGCAGCTGATAACCTACCAAAAACCACGGAGATGTAGGTGGACATCAGAAGAAGGATGGGCTCCAAGACAAGCATCTTCGCCGGTCGAGAAAGACAACTCTCTACAACATCCTTGAGGTTTCGGTCCTGTTCCTCAGATCTTGCCCTGAGTGCCCAGTTGCGTGTCATATGACGCATGCGCCTTGCCCTCTTTGCCAAGAGAACCGGCGAATAGGTCTCACTCAAGAGGGGATACGTGATCGCCGCAATGGCAAGAGTAACTATGGCGGTGAAGTTGAATATCCAACGCCAGCCTAAGGAGCTCTGGACGATGACAGAACCAGTCATTGGTCCAACCACCGGTCCAATCATGAGGAAGGTTCCAGTGCACGGCATCGCGAAACCTCTCTGCTTTGGTGTCCAGATGTCGGCCAGAGTGCCGCTCAAGATCGCAGAAGGTGCTGCACCAAAGACTCCCTGGAGAAAGCGAGACACGAAGATGGCGAAGAGACTCTGAGCATTGGCTGCCGGGAGCTGGAGTAGAGCGAAGGAGACGTAGCCAATAACCAGGGGACCCTTTCGCCCATAGCGCTCAGATAGTGGCCTGGCCTCTGGTCAGTACTAAAGAGAAAATCAGAGCATGAGGACGTCACTCACCCAAAGATGATGGGGCCAACAGCAAACCCGAGCATGAAAAGCGATGTGCCGCCAAACACCATGGTCTGAACGGTGGTCTCGAATTCCTTTGCGGTCACTGCTGACGCAGCGCTGAAGACAGATGACGAGAAGGTTGTCGACAACACATACAGGGCAAGGACCCAGGTGATGAGCCACTTTCGCGGTTTGGGAAGATTTTGGGCATTGCCTTTGTCGTCGGGGCCATTCCAGTCCACGATGAACTCATCTCCTTGGATCTTCTCGAAGAGGCGAGTTTCAAACTCGACTTCCTCTTCGAGAGTGACCACATCTTCAGGAACAGGCTGTTGGGTTGACGTCATCTTGACTTCAATCAAAAATAATTCTGTACAGTCAAGGAAAGGCACATAGGAATATTCTGCAGAGTAAAATGAATTCGCCCGGCTCACAGTGAAAGGCGGCTTAAGTCAACCTAGAGCAGGGCCTGGTGCATGCGATGCGTCAGATGCGGCATCAGTCAGAAGTGATCGGAGACTGTCTTCTGTCTTCTTCGCCGACGCGGCACTTCTTCAAATTTACTCTCCAGGGAAAAGTCTCGTTGACGGCCATGCTTGATGGCGCCCTTGCTAAAGGTTTATTACGGTTCACCGCTGGACGAGGATCAGGATGGGCTACATCGATGTCTCTACTGCACTCGGGTTCCCGAGCTCACCTCCCTCAAAGCCATCCCTGCTCAGATTTGTGTTGCCTATTGCTGCTAGCCGCAAGTCACAGACTCCTTCAATTCTCTTCAAGAGCCTTCACATCACAGATTTCGGCGAATGATTACCGTCATCTTGGGAAGCCTTTCATCCCCGTCGTGAGTGGCCAAGAGATTGCCGAGTATCGGAGTAGATAAGCAGTTGGGCAGGAAAGTCTCTCGGAGACTGGTTGCCGAGCGACAAATGTTTTCGCCGTGATCCAAATCTTAGCAAGCCTTCGGCAAGAACCTTATTCCTCCCGTCGCTAAGCTGACGGATCTTTCAAAGTTGACAAACAGATGAAGATTGCGTGATTGGTCACTCCTCAAGATGGGCGCCTGAAGGGGGCATTATCTCATCTTTCAGCCAATAAGATTGCACAGGTATCCGAGTAGCGGATTCCCAATCTAGATGTCGAAGCACCGAAGTCTCCAAACATGTTTGCAATAACTGCTGTCTCTTGCATCACTGACAGGTGGTTCCTCTCACACAGGCTAGTCTCTATCACGGCTGGCGGGATTCTGTGCATGTGAGAGAATCTCAGCATCAGGGACACCTTCTGGAAAGAAAGTACTGAAATAGACAGACAATATGAATGCAGCCGCTGAAGTCAACGGCCACCTGTGGTCATGTGCTAGTCAACCCAAAGAAATATTGCCTGACATTAAAAGGAATTTTGAGTGTTCTGTATTGCTCTGGATTCAATTGTTGCCTAAACTGGCACATAGTAATACACAACAGAAGACCTAAACTCTGTTTCCTGAACTACACTTTCTTTCGTGATGCAACCGCCAAAGTCTCGTTGATACGAGGAAGTCTTCCACCGGACGACCCTTTGGATAACGAGAGCACCAAGTATGAACAGCAAAGCCGCCCCAAAAATGACTTCTGTCGTGTTCTTCCAGGGATACTCATACCATCGCAAGGATGCCACATACTGCCACAGACCATCGCTTTTGACATTCAAGTTAGAGCCTATTGAACAAGTCAATTAGATCGTCTAGATTTCCTTTCACGTCAGACACATACTTTGATTTACTAGAAGCACGTTGTCCAACACGTGTGAAACCCCGCCGTAGATGAGCACGTCCTGCTTCAGAACTTGCGCATGGTTGACAAAGAGGCGGCCCACAGAGTCACGGCTTAACTTGAGCTTAAGCCCGCTCACTGCTGTGACCTCCTCGCTGCCCGCTCCGAAGTTCGTGTGGTACAAAACACGGTTCGGGATTACGTGGTTGTTGATGGTAGTCCGGAGGTCCGCTGGGCCGAGAGATTCAAGATGAAATTTGTATTTCTCCATCGCTTCATTGCTTGGCAACATAATCGTCGTGTCTCGGAAGGATTCCAAAAGCTCGCTCATTTGAGCCTTTTGGACGAGGCTCCAGAACTTTTCAAGATTTCCCAAGTTTGTCGTTTCTGACAGATTGTGCGGAAGGACGAGGTTCTCGCTGATGGTGTGCAAGACGCCCGAGTCGTAGTAGATGTCCGCTTCGACGATAGGCAAAACCTTCTGGATCCCGCATTCTACCCGAAATGGGTTTTCATTATCGGCAGCTGTCAGCTTGACCACGGCACCGTCCGAAACGTTTGTAAGAATAGGCGGCCGGAGGACAGAATGAATCAGCTGCGTCTCCTTTCCCAACAAGGGATTCGTCGAAGGGTAAGAGCCCTCGAGGAAATGGTAATTCATGATTCCTCTCGCAAGCTCTGGATCGATCAAGCTCAGGTTCATGCCCCAGTTAGCGAGGTATTCGAAAGCATCGTCGTTCATCGCTAACAGTGTCGAGTTCTTGGCTGCTTCAAAAGTGCTCATCAGGTCTAGCTCCACGAGGAGGTCATGAAGGATAGTAAGTGACCCATGGCTAGCGAGGACATGTTTTAGCGACTCTCCGGCTACCAAGCAGGGGACGATGGCGAGAGCTGAAAGAATTCGTGAATGCATTGATGACCTAGCCCGCAGCGAACAACGAAAGATACAGCGAAGAATATGGTCTCTGAATATTGACATTGGAAGAAATTGAATATCTACCTGTAATAAGAGGTGTCTTGCAAGGTCGATCAGCGCTGTCTGGTCATTGTTACGATTAAGCTCGTGGGGAAGATAGGGTGTGGGCAGATTGCCGGAACGCACTGATCGGTGTTTGATTGCCGCCGTCACCACTGCCACGGCGCCCCAAAGTCTCGCAGAGCTCGCCCCTTAACCACTCTAATCCCTAAGATGAGCGTGCACCTGGGAGCTTAATCCAAATTCCATCCCTTCATCGCCTGAACCACCAACTCTCCACGTGGCGAGCTAGTCTTGCTCGATGACTTCTGGAGCTTCGTTTCTGAGACCCGTCAATCATGCAGCTTATGACCCTTCTTTCGTGCGCTTTGCGCATATGGTCTCCTACCTGGTGCCAACGACCAGACCTTCTCCAGTTAGAGAATGCAAAAGAATCGTCGGTGGCCCGGCAGCCTGTCCGCTTCGAATTACATATCACCTCTGGGAAGGTGGACATCATCGGTGCGGGCACAAGAGATGCCATTCTTGTCAATGGGACGTTCGTGGGTCCCACGCTTCGGCTTGAACAAGGCGATGAAGTCGAGTTCTTGGTTCGGAACTACCTTCGGGAAGACACGACGATGCACTTTCATGGCATCGCGCAACGGACGACACCTTGGAGTGACGGCGTTCCGGGGCTTACACAACGCCAAATCCACCCTGGGGCCTCTTATCTCTACCGATGGACGGCCGAGGAGGCCGGGACCTTCTTCTACCACGCCCACTCCAAAGGCCAGTTGATGGACGGTCTCTATGGCGCAATCATCATTGACGCATCGCCTGAGGCCAACAGACCATTCCATCTCATCAGCCGTGATGCATCCGAAGAACAAGCTATGCGCGCGGCCGAATTAAGAAACCAGGCACTGCTCCTAGCCGACTGGAGCCAGTACAAGTTTGACGACTTTTACCACATAGAAACGACTGCAAACTTCGACTTGGCTTGCACGGATGCCATCATTGTCAATGGCGTGGGTTCTCAGTACTGCCTGGACCCGATCACGTTGGACGACATGACCAATCCCATTATCCTCAAGATGTTGAAAGACCTTGGCGAGGACCACATGACGGCAAAGGGCTGTGTGCCACCAATTCAGGCGCTGCAGGGAGACTACGATGTAGATGTTGGGAAGCTTCCGCCGCATGCTGTGAGAGAGTGCATTGGGGGAAGAAACCCCAAGGGCAACTTCACTTTCAGTGTTGATGAGAAACTGGGCTGGGCGGCGCTGACCTTTGTCAATGTTGGTGGCCTCTACCCATTGCAAGTTTCTATTGACAACCACGAGCTTCATGTTTATGCCGTGGACGGACAGTACATTCACCCTGTGGTTACTGATCGCGTGTACGTCGGCAACGGAAACCGGGTGTCAGTGTTGGTGAAGCTTGATCAGGCGCCTGCGCGGTACACAATCCGAATGGCCAATGACCTTCTCAACCAAATTCTTGGAGGCTTCGCAGAGATGGTGTATGGTAATGCTGCTCACCCACCACGTCATCAAAAACCAAAGATGAATTACGCAGGCCAGCCTCTGATCGACCAAATCCGCTCGTTCAAGCCTGAGGAAGGCCGACCGTATCCTGAACGACCACCAGCCAGACGACCAGACCGGACTGTCAAGCTGGTCTTGAGAAAGCCTGGGCGCCCTCACGGTGCGTACGAGTGGAGCCTCTCTGGGCATGAGCTGTACAACATGACGGCTGAAGAACTGGACCCGCCAATGCTTTTTCAGGGACCTACCAAAGCACCTGCCAGCGAGCTGGTGGTCTTCTCAGAAGTTGGTGATTGGGTAGACATGATCTTGGAGACTGAGGGCCCTTTTGCTCAAAGTCACCCCATTCACAAGCATGGGAACAAAGTGTACTTCCTTGGCTCCGGGATCGGAAGGTTCCCCTGGAGCAGTGTGGAAGAAGCTGAGCGAAGCCTTCCGGTGGGGTCATTCAACTTCGAGAACCCGGCTTATCTCGATACCTTCACCACACCTGACATTGCCGGTAATGCACCTGCTGTCTGGACAGTCGTGAGATACCAGGTTGAAAATCCGGGTGCCTGGCTTCTGCACTGCCATGTGCAGACCCATCAGGCTGGGGGAATGGGTATCGTCTTGATGGACGGGATTGACCAGTTTCCGGATGTGCCGCTGCAATACCGCGAATGGAACGGGTTCACTCTGCCCTCTTAGTCGAGCATCACCGTATCTATTATTTGTTAAAAATACTACAAAGTGCATCTTTAACTTGAATAAACACAAAGCATGTAGGCCTCATTACTTGGAGTCCAGCAGATGTTTTCCCTTGAGCCTGGTGATTGGTTCTCTTTCTTCAGTTGCAACACCGTCACTTCATCGTTTTTAATTGGCTACAACGTTTTGATCAGAGCAACACAATATGGCTTTGTACATGAACCGTCTCCGTATTTTCAATGATTTTATGCAGTGGTCTACTCTAGCACGCAGCTTGTGGTTGTGGTATTTTACTTCCTTGGCTTGGGGGCAGAGTTCCACGGAAGCCCACCATCAATAGCCTCGTTCCGAACCCTCTGCGCAATCAGATCCTCCCACTCCTCTCTCGTCAAAGTTGGAATACCAAGGGCCTTGTTACCCTCTCCGTTCCAGTCGGTCTTGTATTTGCCGCCAAAAATGGTGTAGTGGATGACGAGAAACGTAGCGAAGATAGGAGGCGGCTTGTCTCCAGCTGCCTTGAACATGCCCAGCCCTTCCTGCAGCTTGGCCTCAGCATCCACATGAGAGACCGACCACTTCGCGCCGGACTTCTCTTCCGCAATCCTGAGAATCTCTTGCTGAGAAGTCACAACATCATGGATGTGAATTGGCCCGCTCTTTATCTCCTTCGTCTTGCTGAAGATGGAGACAACAGCTTTTCCAATGGTGTAGCCCCGCGTCATGCTGACTTTGTGGCTACTGTTGCTCTCGTCGCCGACTTGCAACGCAGTCCGGTCTTGGAAGTTGTACGCATACGCTCCGTTCAGGACGCACCCGATAATGGGGCCAGTCTGAATGACAGTCCACTTCATGCCTGCGTTCTCTGCCTTCTTTCGCAGGTAGTCCTGGATGCCGACTGCGTCTCTGTAGTACGGCAGATTGGCAACTTGCGGGTTGGTGGAGAGCGCAGTGAAGTCGCTGGGGATGAAGTGCTTAACGGTGCCTGCGGCGACGGCGGCGTCAATCAGCTTGTATTGGTGGGGCCAGCCTGCCATTGAGATGGTTGAAACGACGGCATCTTGGCCCTCCAATGCCTCCGTGAGGCTTTTCGTGGATTCGTAGTCTACAATCCGAACGTTGGCCTTGTTGTTGGGGTTCGAGCGAGAGAGGACTGTTACGTCGAAGCCGGCGTCGACGAGTTTGTCGTAGACGTATCCTCCGACATATCCTTTCTGCCCATGTTGTCAGCGTCCACTCCCCTGTAGGCATAGATAGCCTGGGGCTTACCCCAACCACCGCGACTTTGTGAATATCGGTAGTAGTAAGACCAGGCATTTTGGCGAGCGATGTTTGTGAATTGTCATTTGAATAGATGATTCAGACAAAACTCCAACTTAGGTTCAGATGCCTTCACCTGCTGTATTATGAACTTGCGGATGAACCTGCACGTCTCCAGCGCTGATGGCACCGGTGAATGCTCAAAATTGACCGGTACAGGGTGCTGTTCGTTCACCGTAATGCTTTCCCGGCCTGCGGGAACCGCCCAAAACTTAGGGAAACGTACTAAACTTTCGGCGATTCGACAACGCCCCATCTTGCCGACTCGCGCAATCGCCCAATACTTTTGTTGAAGCATCATCCGCCTTCTCTAGAATACGATCATGTCAACCCCATCAAAGCTCAATTTCGCATTTTGCCATATTGCCATAGAATTTTAAGATTTTGAATCATGTTCGGCGCAGGTCTCCAACAGTGGGTGCTCAACCTCTCGAAGCTGGCATCCAGCAATCAGATCCTCTTAGGGAACCTGAACTCTGCGCCTGGCAGTGCAGCAGTCGAAGATGCGATCGTCTCTTCAACGTCATGTGTAAGTCTTTTCCTAGGACTATGCGTCTGAATCTCGATTTGCTAATTATCACATAGTGTGAGGCACTTGTCAAGTTGATGGGTGGCCACAACGTGGTGATACCCCGCGACACAGCTTACACCTCGTCGGTCGGCTCATACTTCAGTCTCAAGAACGCCGAGACCCATCCAGCCTGTATTGTCATTCCCGAGTCATCTACGGATGTCTCGATTGCAGTGAGATCCCTCACCCGGGGTTTCGAATTACGCAAGAATCAATGCCAGTTTGCCATCCGCGGTGGCGGGCACACTCCCTACAAGGGCGCCGCAAGCATCGACGGCGGAGTATTGATCGACCTAGCTCGTCTCCCGGCCTCCGGTATCTCAGCGGATCGCAAGACAATCGTCGTCAGCCCCAGTCAGACTTGGGACCAGGTCACTGAGCAACTTGACCCATACGATCTTAGTACCCTAGGCGCCCGTGTCGCAGGTGTTGGTGTGGGCGGTGCAGTCCTCGGCTGCGGCACATCATTCTTCTCTCCTCGCTATGGCTTCATCTGCGACGTGGTTGAAGACTTCGAGGTCGTCCTCGCTAGCGGCGACATCGTTCACGCGAACGAGCGAGATAACAGGGACCTGTGGAAGGCCCTCAGAGGCGGCGCAAACAACTTCGGCGTCGTCACGGCCATCACCATGCAAACGTTCCCTCAGGGCAAGTTCTGGGGAGGCCAAACATTCCACGACATCTCCACCCGCAAGGAGCACTTCAAGGCACACGCGGATCTGGCATCGATGCCATCATACGATTCCTACGTGCACTACATCAACAACCTCGTTCTCAGCAACGCCACCAGGAGCTGGTTTATCGGCAGCAGCTTGCAGTATACCAAGAGCGACCCACCCGTTATCGAGCCTGCTGTCTTCAAGCCCTTCCTCAACATCGCGCAGAAGCCGCTGTTCCCAGGTGGGCCGACCAACACTCTTCGCGTTGACAACGTGACATCCGTCTCTCGCGAGTACGCCGCTTTGGCGACATATCCAAAGAGATGGCTGTTCGCCACCATCAGCTTCGCACCTTCTGAGGAAATGATGGAGGAGTTCTTCCAGATGGCCGACAAAGCCTTTCAGCGTTACCTGGATCTTGACGGCTTCTCAGTTGCCATGGCCTACCAGCCAGTTCCGTCCGTCATGGCTGAGCGCCGTGGAGCATCTGACTCAATGGGCCCCATCCAGACGGAGGGTAACCTCATCTACATCCACCTGGCAGTTTCTGTTGATGGCAATGAGGGGTCTAGCGATGACACCATTGAGCAGGCGGTTCAGGACCTGATTGAAGGTGCCGAGCGCAAGGCAAAGAAGATGGGCGTCTACCGCAGCTACCTGCAGGCAACCTACGCTGAAAGCTGGCAGAACCCGCTTCTTCGTCGCAGTCCCAGCACGTTGGAGCAGCTGATTGCCACGAGCAGAAAGTATGATCCTAAGCAGGTTTTCCAGACTCAGGTTCCGGGCGGATTCAAGCTGCCTCAGGGAGGTGCCTTGCAGGAGGACCTATGATGTTGCCGCCGTCTCGGAGTTCACTGTTGATCGGCGGACGGTACCTGGACAATATTCACTGGAAATACATGGATAGCACTGCATTACCATACAAGTAGCATTGGAATTGAAACGCACGTTATGAACTATCATTGTAAACCGGCTCTCGTGAACCCTTTTTGACCCATAGACCCATCTCGATGAGAACGAAAAGCTGTTTGTCCGGCTATTTAGTGCCGAGATTGATGCAAATGTACTTTTTTGGGAAGACAGCCACGTTCGGCCTGGCTTTCTCTCTGTACCACGGAAATATCGCCGAGCAACGTCAACTACCTATCATACAAGACGGCATGGGCATAGTTTTGACATATTGACCTTATCTTATGGTTGGAATCCTTCCCTGTTACTTCCTCTTTGGTGATCAGTTGCCGTACTGGGTGTATGATGGAAAAGCCCTCCGAGGAAAAGTGATTTCAATGTGTTGTGCGAAGCTTCCGGTGCCACGTGGGACAAGCAAAGGGGCAACAGGCTTTCAACTCTTAGCCGCCATTTGAAACTCGCAACATACAAAATGTCCGGTAGAGTCCGTTTTCCAACATAGTCCGTTCTCTTATAAGCCCCGTTCTTCGAGGATCGCCGATTGTCGGTTGGCCTCGGGCTTACAGACCGGCGACCGGGTCCCCCAGACATTTTAGCAGGCACGTCATCGGCATCTTCCCGAGGATCTTGCCGTTTCCCTTCAATGCGAAGAGAGGTGAAACCCGCCGGTGGTTGAGTTTTCTCCTAATACTCAAGGACGTAAGTCTCTGTGGTCGGAAAGATGAGAGCTGCCGTCATTCCGCACCTCAGGAACTTTATGTCTTGTTCCTCAGCTTGTTACTCACTGGTCGTGGGGATCACATTCGGGAACTGAGGTATATTCAGTATCAGGTGTCTAAGTTTGTATGCACATGAAATTTTCTATCTGCTGTAATTGATTCTATATGATGATAGCTGCAATCTGGGTAGTATGAAAAAAGAATGAAACTCCAATCCGATCCAATGCCGATGCCGAACGCCAACGCCATGAAGTTAGACAACGCTATGAAATGACCTAACCGCCAACAAATGAAAACATGAATGATTCATGCAGAAGACGCTTTCCTCAAACCATCTCTCACCAGTTCCACCAGTCTTTCAGCGCCCTTTCCGCGCATCATGCCAAAGTGATGTTCGCCCTCCACAACTTCACTGGTGATGTTCGCACCAGGGAACAGCTCAGCCCACTTCCCAGGCCCGAAATCCTTCCTGCGTTCCGTGAGGAACTTCATGTCTTCCACATCCACCTCCCCCTCCTTGGGCGGGGGCATCTTCGGGTAGCGAACACCGTCGAATGCACACTCGCCCGCCCAGATGATATTGACTTGCAATCCTTTTGCGCCGGAAGGTGACAACGGAGGGGCATAGTAATCATTGAGCAACTGCGTTGAGGCACGGAAGTGCGGCATCAGCCAGTCGGGCGGCGGGGCATCGTCTGCACCCCGGCGCATCTCGTTGGCGAAGATGCCGACCTTTGTGCAATGTTCGTAAAATCTGTCTGGCAGGCAGTCCAAGCCATTGTTGGGTGGCGGTGAATCAATCAAGGTCAACGAGGCGACCTTTTCACCCGCGGCTATCAACTGTGATGCAATCGCAAAGGCGAGAATTCCACCGGCTGACCATCCTCCGAGGTGGTAGGGGCCCTTTTCTTGGCGGTTGCGGAGACCGGCGATGTAAGAGTCGAGGACTTCTTGGAGGTTGTGGTCGTACATGCGAGATGGAGTCCTGCAAGAGAAGGCTCGTCAGTACGAGAAAGGACAACGCAGTAGTTGATAAGGGACATACTTGATGAACGGTGAGTTGAAAGCCACGAGTCCCGTGGTCGGGGCGATGGCCGGAAGAGTGAGGTACGACGTAGCAGCACCGCAGCCGTCAGGAAACAAGAAGAGTGTCTGAGTGGACCTCTTCCGAGAGCCCTGGAGATACATGGACCAAGCCGGGGGAATCGATGGGGCTTTCGGCTTCACAATATCATCCAGTAGGTCTTTGATGGATTCATCGTCGAGAGATGATGCCGGTGTGGGACACGCATCTTCAGTGTCTATGTCCAGAATTGGTGATGGTCTCTCAACCAGATCCGGCGACTCCAAGTCCACGGAGTCAGAGTGGCTGCAAGTAAGCGTTGTCGAAGAAGACACAGGCGATGCCAAATCAGGTCCGCAGATGCGCAGCTTCACATCGCCAACAGTGGTGCACTCAACGAAGAGGGCTCTCTCGGGTAGATCGATGTCTAGTTCATCGCGGATACGGCCGCAAACAACTAGAGACAATAGAGAGTCAATGCCCAAGTCCGCCAAGGCAACATCTTCGGCAAGGTCTGCCTTGTCGATGCCGCTCTCCTCTGACAAGATGGTGAGAGCAACTTCCCACATGTTCGCAGACTCGTTCTGGGCGTCGGTACTCGATTGAGGGACTGCGTCAATTGCAGCTGACGGAGCAACATCGGCGTGCCTCTCGAGGGTCGGTGGCAGCGGGGCTTGTTGCGCAGGTGCGCGTTGATCTGCCGCTGACGGGATGCCACCAGAGACCTTCTTGTTGGCTGAGTTGACGATGTACTGCATGAGTCGCTTGGGAACACCTTGGAGCTAGTTGCTGTTAGTGACTGACGGAGTCTACAGGCGACTGTAAATCAACTTACTGTGACACCTCCGACAAACCCGACAAGATTGTAGCTTTCATCAAAGACGATGACGTCTCCCATCCACAGCTTACTCTCTCCCTCAGTCATCTTGACATACGAGTAGTAAGTCATGTTCGGGTCAAGCTTGGGAGTGAGGAGCTTCATGGATTCCCATCCATGATTCACAAAGATCTCCTTCTCCAGATCGACACCCTCGTTGGCGTTCATCACAAAACCGCCAAGCTGCGAGATCGCATCGAGATACGCAGGGTTGGAAAACCAAGTGTCGTTGTCGGGAAGTCCCTTGAAGGAAACCATGCCGGCCGCTTCAAAGGTGTCGTTGTTGAGGGTGACCGCAGAGAGACCACGATACTTGGGGTCGAAGTCTGCAAGTTGGGTGATCATCTTGTAGATCATGGCCTTGCTGAATCGGAAAGTGTTTCCAGCTTCTCCAACCTGTGCATGCAGAGCCTTCGAGCGAGCCAATGCATCTGACGAAGCTGC
Organism: Colletotrichum sp. SAR11_239; assembly: GCA_025328985.1. Lineage (NCBI taxonomy): Eukaryota > Fungi > Ascomycota > Sordariomycetes > Glomerellales > Glomerellaceae > Colletotrichum > Colletotrichum sp. SAR11_239. The sequence continues at coordinate 116,438 of JAKMWZ010000083.1, read as the reverse complement.
CTCGAGGGCGGCGTCCGATCTTACAGCCTCAGCAGCAGAGAAGCGGATCTTGCAGTTAGCGTGTTGCTCGATGACCTTGTCTTTGCTCTAAATACATATGTCAGTATGTCCGCAGTCAACCAGCACTGGGCTGTTCAAACTTACATCCACGCTGGAGAAGGTGCAAAACACAGTGTTGCTCTCCTTGTCAAACTTGGCATCAGTGCGGAGGATCTGCTCCTTGCCGACATCATTCGCAACCAAGGCGCTTTGAATATGCATCTCCGCGATCTCGGTGACGATTTCATCAACAGCCATACCGGTGATTTGAGTAACGTAGTTGCCAATCATAAGAGAGATATCGGCGTAAACAGACTACGGATAAGAGTTAGCTGAGTCATGTCAGAGATAGGTTAATGACTTACCGGAGTGCACAGTGGAACACCGTAGACCTTGTGTCCTTGCGCCATAGAATGGACGTCCTTCGAGTTGAGATCAATGTCGACCACGACCTGCCCATCGGCGCTTCCACGCAGAGTATCCTTCACCACTCTGTAGATCGAGGAGTGAGGGAACCTGGCAGGGCCCATGATGGCAGCCGGCTCGCCCTTACGAAGACTCCAATCGTGGACGTATTGCATCCAGTACTCCTTGAGCGTCCATCCGTAGGCTGGCAACTGCAGGACTTCGTGACACTCGGGGAAGTCTTCATGGTACTTGTCCCATTCGATGTTGACGCCAGCCATGTACATGCCGGCCATGGCTTCCACAAGCAGTTGCCAAGTGTCGATCCCCTTGTGCAAAGAAGCAAACACCTGCATCTGGGGTCCGACGACGTCCTTAACCATACGGCAGACTACTGGGGCAGGGCCAATCTCGACAGCGATGCTCTTGTCGTTGATGAGATCCTCGCTCTTCGCAATGTTCAAGGCCTCCTGAATGTTGACGGGGTTCCTGCAGTGGCGGACAAAGTAGCCATCGCCGAACTCCGACGACTTGCGGAGAACCTTGCTGAGGGTCGGGGAGATAACGGGAACAACGGGGTCGCGAACCCGAACCTTCGATGAAAGTTTGAAGAACGGAACGAGAATCGGATCGACCTGCGAGGTGTGGAAGGCAAGAGGTGTATCGAGAACGTGGCATCGCATGCCCTTCGACTCAAGGAGCACCCTGATCTCCAACATCTGAGCGGTCTTGCCACCGAGCACAACATTATGCTTTCCATTGCGGCAGCAAACCTCGAAGTCTCTCTTAGCGGATTCTGGCAACGCTGCGAGGACGGTGGCCTCTGGCGCTAGCACTACTAGCATGATGTGGGAGCCAGCTGAGAGGTGTTCCTCCATCAACTTTGCTCTGCTGCCGACCAGGTAAATCACATCGGCTTGAGACAGAACACCGGCTGCATACATGGCCGCGTACTCTCCCAGACTATGACCGACGACCGCCTGAGGCTTCACGCCGAAAGATTGCCAAAGTCTGCAGAGAGCCATCTGGTAGCAGACATGAGACAGCTGAAGCAAAGTGGGAGATCCGCTACCGAAGCTGCTTGCCTGCTCAAAAACAGGAAGAATTGACGGCATTCCCATTTGGGTGCATAGATGGTCGTAGCGCTGCACATCGGTTCTGAAAGACGTGAAGCGTGCATACAGGTCAGCTCCCATGCCGGCCTGAGGGGAACCCTGTCCAGTGAAGGTGAACACGACGCCTGCTCCGCGGGGCGGCACAGGAACACTCTTCTTGTCTCCGGTTCTCCAGTCTAGGTACTTCTGCAAAGAAGACCTGAGCTGATCGAGACTGGCGGCAGGGATTGCAACTCTGTGACGATGGTGCATCCTGCGAGACGTGGTGGTGTACGAGAGCTTGGGAAGAAGATTCGTATCCCAGAGTGTCGCGGGACCATCAAGCCACTGGATCATATTTCGTAGGTTGGAGACCAGAGAGTCTGGAGTCTTTGCAGAAATGGCAACAATGTGATGTTGTCTCGGGTCTCGAGTCTTGATCTTGCGGGGAACAGGTGCGTCTTCCAGAATCATGGCGGTGTTGCCTCCAGCAGCGGAGAAGTTGTTCAGCAAGACCCTGCGGGTGCCGTTCTGAGGTCTTGGCCACTCGGTTGCTTCCATCGCAATGTGGGTATTACGCGATGGCAGATCAGGCAGTCTGTGGTTGACCTTGGTCTTGATTCCGGCGTGGGGCGGAAGCGTGGAGTGCTTCATCATCAGGAGCACCTTTGCCAGACTTGTGACGCCCGCAGCAGCCTCGCCGTGTCCCACGTTCGACTTCACAGCACCAATGTGAAGAGGATGTGTTGCAGGTCGAACAGATGAGCCTCTTGCGGTGAGAGGTGAGAGGGTTGTCACGACGGATGTGGTTTCGCCGGCATCTCCAGCCTGGGTACCTGTGCCATGCATCTCGACGTAACTGATATCGCTGGGACTGATGTTTGTCTCGGCGAGGAGATGATCGAAAAGCTCCATCTGAGCCTCCGAATGAGGTCTTGTAATAGACTCTGCCTCTGCGTTGTGGTTGGTCGCAATGCCGCGAATGCAGGCCTGAATCGGATCTCTATCTGCCACAGCATCGTCGAGCCTCTTCAGAATGATTGTAACAACGGCCTCACCGCGGCAGTAACCGTCAGCGCTGTCATCGAACGTCTTGCAGTTACCCGTGCGGGAGAGGAAATGGCCTCTGTCCAGGCCAGCAGTCATGTCGGGGTTCGTCAGAACATTTGTGCCGCCCACAATGGCCGTGTCAACTTCTCCTCGCCACAGCGCATTGCATGCTAAGTGCAAAGCTGCGAGACTGGAACTGCAGGCGGTATCAATCGTGTAACTGGGCCCGCGAAACTTGAAGTGATAGTTGATGCGGCCTGGAATGAAGGCTCGGTTGCCACCAGGAATGAAGTAGGTGTCGATGTTCTGCGCGCTGTTTGTCTCCATCCAGTCGTTGCTGGTGGATCCAAACCAAACACCCACGCGGTGCTTCTGGGTAGACGGCGTGCGATCAGGCACGATACCTGCCTGCTCAAGAGCCTCGGCCGCTGTCAAAAGAGCCAGGCGTTGAGCGGGGTCAACTTGAGAAGCTTCTCGAGGTGACATGTTGAAGAAGGCAATATCGAATTGAGATGCCTGGTGCAACCAGCAGCCGAAGCCGGTCCCTGAAACGTTCTTGTTGCTGGTGTCTCCAACGTGAGCTGACGAGTTCCAACGAGAAGGAGGAACCATCTCGTGGGTGTCAACGCCACGGATGAGAATGTCCCAGAAGGCGTCCATCGTGTCTGCACGGCCTGGAAATCTGCCAGAAGCAGCAAGGATTGCGATAGGAGACTTTGAAACTCCTCCATTTGATCCTAATGATGAGTCCGAGGCAGGATCTTCGGTGGTGTGATGAGATGCTTCCCTGACAGAGAACAAGTCCGTGGGCAACTGGCGGCGGAGGGGAGGCACTAGTCGCTCTGTGCCTTTGAAAGCAATTGGTTGAATAACCACTTCCGTGTTGATCTCGGAAACAGACTTCGAAGCATGCTTCACGTGCTGAGCAAGACGCTCAGGCAGTTGGTCTAAGGCCATTTGGCGCTGAAGACAATCTCGCACAGCCTCCTCGAGGACGTGGCGAAGTGTGGAGCCGCTGATGACTTCTTGGCAGTCGGCGCTGGTGGACATAATGGGAATTTGACTGCGAGGCAAATTGCTCTTGGGTAGACCAGACAAGACTTGAGTAATGTCTCCTTCGCTGTAGAGCAGAGCCGAATGGTAGGGAGCCGCGATGGGTAGAACGGTGCTGGTTGGCGCAACAGCCTTTCCCATTGCTGAAGCCAGGAAGTCGGTAACGATACCCGGGGGCCCAGAAACGGTTGATTGGGTTGGGCCCTATTGCAAAGTTAGCCGTACTGCTAGCAAAGATTGTATCAGGAACTGTTATTTTAACCTACCACGATCGCAGAGATGTAGGGAACGGAAGTGATTGGAAGCATAGTCTCAGCAGCGTACTGCTTCAGAGCATCGGCAAGTGCTTTGGGACTTGAGCCTGCAACAACGTAGGACCAAGCAGCGAATTCGCTAGTAGAGCTTGAGTCCTCATCGTCGTTGTTGATTCTGCCGGAAACGTCCCAAGCAAGAGCTCCGAGACGAACGGCAATAGCCACGGCGTGTAGAGCAGGCTCCATCAAGCTGGACACGCTGTGAGCACAGCTCACTGCCGCCGCAGCAAGAGCGCCCGTACATACACCGGCAAGGCATGACTGCTCGGGGGTTGGGTATACTTGGCAGCCGCTGCTGTGCTGGCGAATGAAGAGACCCAACTGGGCTATACAGGTCAAAGCCTGGGACAGGCAGGGGTTGAGGGCGCCAGCGCGGTAGTGTGACAGTAAGTCTGCGATTTTCGCAAAGCGAGGGCATCGCGACTGTTGTGCTGAAGGCAGTTGTGCGATTTCGCGCTTGAGCACGACGCAACTGCGTTCAATGAAGTCCGTAACGAGGGGATCATTGTGTGTTTGACCGAGACTGCGCAACGTCTCTGCACTGTCATAGGTCTGGTCGCCGAAGACATAGGCGTAAGTTTCCTTGTGGACAGCCATCGTGTAATGGTGTATGTCTTGGGTGGCAGTGCACAAGTATGGGCGGGCGTAAAGAGAATGAATATAGAAGACTAAAGATCACCAAAAGACGAGAGGCTGAGAGTTATGGTTTAGATGAAAGATGACTTGCATCCGAACTCAAACGTAGCTGATATAAATCGAAGACTTCATTCGTTCGATGACGACTGATGACGAAGTAATTTCTCGTCGTCTGGAGATTTCATGCATCTTTAAGAGATAATTTGGACATCATGAGATGACTCGGCTTTTTCCATCGTGTAGTTGGTGTTACCGAGTCCCCGTAGTTGCGGTTTCCAGGTTCCCGAGGGGGCATTATATTCAATACCCCGAAACACAATGACTTTCGTCTGCCCACTTTTCGCAACCCAGACTCAAGGGACCGTCAACAAAACACATCCGTCTCAATCATTCCCTCTTTCAGACTGGCAATCATCATCCTATCATTCATTCAGTCTTCGAAAACATCATTCTTGTTTGTTTTGACAATGGATCTGTACCAGAAACTCAAGAGCTCTCTGGATGAGATTGCGTTACACGGCCCTGAGCTGCTGCGTCACTTGGATACAGAGTCGCACAATGGCGCATCCGGCCAAACTACATTGGCTAGTTTGCTAGAAGATACTTCGAGGTCTTCGATTCAGTATCCGCGGAAAAAGCTTATTGAGTCGGCCACCAAGCTGCTCCAACTTGCCACCACCGCGGATGGCTACCTTGAGCACTTAGCTAATAGCGTAAGTCTGAGATAGCTTCACTCATCATTGCAATTAATATGCTAACAATGCACAGTATCAAGAGTTGACCTGCGTACGCTGGCTCGTAGATCTCAACGTTCTGCATCATCTTCCGGCGACAGGGTCCATCGCCTATACCACCTTGGCAGCCGACGCTGGTGTTCCCGTGAAGCATCTCAAAGGTGTTGCACGCATGGCCGTGGTCAACGGCTTCCTCGAGGAGCCTCTCCCCGGCCACGTAGCTCACAGCCGCGCGTCATCTCTCCTCCTGCGGGATGACAACTTCATGAGCTGGGCCCGCTGGATGATGAACTACTCCATGCCGGTGGCGTACCGATTCGCCGACGCCACTCGCCGATGGGGTGATACCGATGCCAAAGACCAGACGGCTTTCAACCTGGCCCTTGATACCTCGGACCCATTTTTCGACCACATCCGTAAGAACGCGGAGCTGACCTCGGTGTTTTCCGACTACATGCGCAATGTTACCGCTTCCCGGTCATGGAGCCTAGCCCACGCCGTCGAAAGCTTTGATTGGGGCTCTCTCCCCGATGGCGCCAAGGTTGTTGACGTGGGAGGATCTCACGGACAACTTGCCGCGCAGGTCGCGACTAAGTTCCCGCGCCTTAAGTTTGTCGTTCAGGACTTGCCGGAAACCGTTGCAGCTGCCCAGAAAGCCTTTGAGGCAGACGACAAGCTCGACGCCGCGGTCAAGTCCCGGATCCAGTTCATGTCACACGACTTCTTCAAGGCCCAGCCTGTGGTCGATGCAGATGTTTACTTCCTTCGAATGATCATCCATGATTGGCCGGACAGAGATGCCCGCATCATTCTCCAGCAGCTTCGGGAAGTGCTGGAGAAGCGACCAAGTGCCCGCGTGGTGATCATGGATACTCTGCTTCCTCCGCCAGGCTCAACAACGGTCCTCCATGAGCAGCAGCTGAGAGTGCGAGATCTCATGATGATGCAAGTCTTCAACGCCAGAGAGCGCGAGCTCGATGACTGGAAAGTTCTGCTCAACGAGGTCGGAATGCAAATCACGCATCTGGAACAGCCTGAAGATAGCGTGATGGGGCTGTTGACAGTTCAGCTGAAGCCTACCACAAACGGCAACCCTGTCAAAGAGTCAGCGTCCGATCTGCGCAACGGTTGCACACCCAAAAGCCCGATCACACCCACAAGTGCGGATCAGCCCGTCCTCATCATCGGGGCGGGAATAAGCGGTCTGTGCCTGGCCCAGGCATTGAGGAAAAGCCAAATCCCCTTCCGGGTTTATGAGCGCGATCCAGCTGTCGACTCGCGCCCACAGGGATACCGCTTGAAGCTCCAGGGCGATGCCGCTGAGGCGCTCTCCGATATTCTGCCCAAGGATGTGTACGAGATGTTCCAAACCTCGTGCGCTACTCTATCCATCGGGGAAACAGACTTAGACCCCTTCACGGGCATGGTCATCAAAAGCCGGTCTGGTGGAGGCTTGAGCGGCAAGATCGGCCTCAACCCGCACTATTGCGTCGACAGATCCTCATTCCGAAAGATTCTGATGGCCGATATTGAGGAGCACATCTTCTTCGGCAAAGAGCTTGATTCATACAAGACCGATGTAGAGCGTGGTGTGGTAACAGCGACCTTCAAGGACGGCCATACAGTCAAAGGCCGATTCATCGTGGGAGCTGACGGCTTACACTCGGTGATCCGCCGTAGTCACATCCCGAAGTCTCTGCTCAAGGACACCGGGGCTGCATGCATCTATGGCAAGACACCTCTTACCCCTGAGGTACTTGCAAAGTTCCCGGAGAAAGGAGTTAGGTGGATGACAGTTGTCTCCGACCACGCACCCATGCTCCAGTCTTGCTTCATCGGAGACTCTCCGGTCACCCTCCTGTTGGAACCTATTCGGTTCAGCAAGGCCAGCCGGTCGCAACATTCCTTGCCTGAAGACTATCTCTACTGGGCACTCATCGGCCCTGAGCCCCGCTTTCGATTTCCCGATGGCACCTCGGCATCCAAAGTAGGAAATCTGACATCAGGACAAGTCTCAAACGACGCTGCCAACCTTAGCTTGGCCATTACGGAAGAGTGGCACCCTTCCATCCGCTGCGTGTTCGAACTCCAGGACACGCGGCAGGCAACACTGATACGTGTTGTATCGTCGGTCCCAGACGTTCCCGCATGGCAACCGTCCTCCATGGTGACGGTGCTTGGTGATGCAGTTCATCCCATGAGCCCGTGTGGTGGGATTGGGGCCCAGACCGCAATTTGCGATGCTGCTAGTCTAGCTAAGATTCTCACTGCCACCCAGGGATCACCTTCCTCGCAGGCTGTCGGAGCATTTGAGGAAGGAATGCGCAATCGGGCTCATCGCAGTATCAAGCATAGCGAAATAGGTTCACAGAAGATGTTTGGTTTGCGGTCTTTGGTAGATTGCAAGCCCTGGACGGGGTGCTAGTAGTACGATCGCGATCATGAGCCCATAGGAATGTTTCTGGTCTTCTCTTTAGATCTTAGTTTACTCGTATTGTAACATTGTTTCCAAGAACTATAAGTTGCGTGTTGAGCTTGTAACATCATAGTGACTCTTCAATCGGCTCAGTTGGCTGGTATTGACTGATTCGAGCTGCGAGTGAAGCCAGCTATGGGGCTCTGTGCAATCGCGATCTTTCTCGTTTAGAGGATTTGAAACCGCGTAGATCTCGATGGATTAGTTGAGGACCATTACCACGGAAGTTAGGAGCAATCTAATCGAGATCGCAATCACAAGAAACGATTACCGGGGTTCGACACCAAGAGTTGGAAGATGTGGTTCCACTTCTCGGGGTGGATTCGCCGATTTTGTCGAGTTGGGATATGGCTGTGCGGTACCGATGCGTAGGTTCACTAGAAGGGGCTTTCTACTCTGCATTAGAGACTCGGCTACATGGACTACTGTCGCAGACTTGAATCAGTGCTTCTATGTCCTGACAATGTTTCACCAGGCTATTTGGGGGTAAGAGACACGTGGGATCTACCGAGCGTCGGGTGGTCTGTCATCTTGACGGGGATCAATATTGCGGGAAAGTCTTTGGCACCTGGCCAGAGTTTGGAATCGCCGGCTGTAATTGAGTAATCCGGGATCCGGTATGTGGGAGCTTGCCCGAACACTCCGTTGCTATTCTATCAAGATGCTGTGTCATTCATACGCAGAAATGAAACCGCATGGATCCTAACTCCTTCACTCACGACAACAATGAACTAGATCCTCAAGAAGATAATCTTCGTTCATTGAACGCCCGTAAGATAACGCTGATGCGAACAGCCTATCAAATCTCGGGAGAAACCAAGATGCTCATGCGCTTGGAGCTGGGGGCAGAAACATGACATTCAGCATCTAATTGGGGTAAATGAATGCTGCTGACTGACGGGCCCTTTGTGAATACGTGCAACATCTTCCTGTTTAGGATATCGTTGCTCGCCTAAGAGAAGCCTTTTGGTTAGTGATCTACGTGCAGAAAGAACAAGAAGTCTGGAAAGAGAGAAGTCTGTTTAGATTCCGAGGGGATGCCTGCGATAGGTGGGGGACGTGTGGGATGGATATTGCTTCAAAATTAAGCTTTTTAGTGATGGGATAGGCAAATGGTTCGCCAGCCAGTTGGAAAGTCATGAAATCATACGGAACAATTCGCTTAGGGCGTACGGGCGTTCGTACGGATGAACGGCGGAACCCTAGCTAATAATGCGTAGGAGTATTCCCTACGAAGCTGTCTCATTGGCTCAAGTCAAGTTCATCGGTCTCGGTTTCCACAACGTAAGCTTTCTTCATACGCTAAGCAAACCTTCTTGGCATCGGGGATTAATGATCCATGTCCGTGTACCTCGTCCGTGGTCCCCGCAAGGTTGCCGAGACAGACCACGAGGGCGGCTTCCCGCTCCTACATCTGTGGGATGCCTTGATTTTCCGGATCACGGTAACCGTTGGATGACAGGAAAGTCAAGATGACAAAAGCCCGGACGAAGAGCCCACGATTATCGCGAACCGTGAACACTTTTTTGTTGAGTGGGAAAGCTGTCTACGTAAACCTTTCACGGGAAGCTCGCGATCCGTCGATGCAAACCCGTCTTAAAAGAGAAACCAAGTCCACAGTCTCACCTTCTAACATTAGGTGCTTAACGTTGTTGGCTGGGACGCATTGACAACCACACCCTTGCAAAAACAACATCAATCATTTTTCCCCATTTCCCAAAATTCTTCAGTCATGCCAAGCGCAGCCCAAAAGGACGAGCTCTTTGAGCTTGTATCGTCGATCCATTCCTCAGCGGCGGACATAACGAAGTTCTGCGAAAAGCGTCGGCTCCCACAACCATCCTCTTCGGCTCCCGCGCCTAACCTTGACCTGACTCTTGAGAACGCGCCCTACTTCAACGCAAAGGCCGCCATCGTTGACTCCGCGGAGCAGCTCATTCGGCTTATCCGGGGTCCAAGGGAGCAGTTGCTGGCATTGAGTTTCGAACACTGTGCCACGGCCTCCTTTCAGGTCATCCTGAAGTACAAGTTCGCCAACCACGTCCCGCTAAAGGGGACAACCACATATGCGGCGATCTCGCAAGCTGTCGGCAAGCCTGAGATTCAACCGGCGCTTGTTGCGCGTATCCTTGAGCATGCCACGTCTTACGGCTTGTTCAATGTTCAACCCGGTGGGCTGGTAGCGCACAACCCCACATCTGCGCTTTTGGTCACCGATCCTGATCTAGAGGCTTGGATGGATCTGAGCGCAACCATCGCGTATCCCGCGGGCGCTTCCATCCCGAAGGCTCTTGAACAGTACGGCTACAGCATGGAGGCCGATGAGGCTCCTTACGGAGTATCCATCGGTCGCAAAATCTCGCAATTTCAAAGATTCCGCGAGGCCGACGGAACTCAATTACATGAGATGTTTGCCCGTGCGATGCGCGGAATTGCCGCGGGAGGTGCCTACGATTTCCGCCATGCTGTGAACGGCGGGTATCCCTGGCACACGCTGGACCAGTCCGGGCATCTCATCGTTGACGTCGGCGGTGGTCCAGGCCATGTGTCAATCGCGCTGGCCGAGAAGTACCCCAAGCTTCGTTTCGAGGTTCAGGACTTGCCGGAGACTGTAGCCGTTGGCGAAAAGTCCTGCCCAGAGGCTCTGAAGTCCCGCATTCTGTACAGGCCCCACGACTTCATGACGCCGCAGCCGCCTCACGATGTGGCTGACAACGAGGGCATCGCCTATTTCTGTCGCTTCATTCTCCATGACTGGAGTGACAAGTATGCGCGGAACATCCTACAAGGCCTTGCTTCTGCTCTGCGGCCACAAGACCGGATTATCGTGAACGAGGTTGTGGTTCCAGACCCTGGGACGGAAAGCCGCGAGAGAGAACGCCGGATGCAGTAAGTTCGCCGCTTCTACATTCAACGAAGATAGAGCTGACAACTCCAGTGACCGTGATATGTTGATGCTCATGAATTTGAACGGGCGCGAGAGAACTAGAGCAGCATTTGAAGACTTGTGCAGCTCTGTGACGCCGAAGTTGCGAGTGCATAGGATCCATCGTCCCGACCAAGGCGAGCTCTCACTCATTGAGATCACACGATCTGATTCCTCCCTGTAAATAGCAATTTGAATGATGCGAGGGATTTCAGAAATACTATCAGTGCACACATCTGGAACATAGACAGAACAGCAGCATGTTGGTAAAGCATGAAACAGTTTATTCCATAGTAGATTTGTTTTTTATATTTTATCAGAAATTGGCCGTTTCTCATTTGCCTCCCAGAAGAACATGTCCCAAAATCAAAATAACCGTCAACTCCGAAACCGAAAGGCCGACGTGGAAACCCCATCGCCGACTCCTGGGACTAACTGCCCACAAAGGATATCTCCAAACCGCTTCGAGCCAATGCCTAATAGCAATAAAGATGCTGTACAGATCGATTCCCCGCTCCAATATGCCTAATAGCAACCTGGTATCATATATGCCTAAAAGCCGACCCGCTGATATGCTCATGTCTCCATTCCTATGCTAAATGTCCACTGCTATTTCAAGTGAGATTCTCAAGCTCGCATCCATGGCTCTGTTTGCCCGTCCCCTAATTATAACACAAAAGACCAAAAACAATCAAAGACCCCCAAGAGATGAAAAGAAATGTTTAACAAATTTGCTTGATGGTGTTCGCCTTCGCAGAAATCCGGTTGAGCTCCTCCGAAAGAGCAAGGTGGTGATGTTCGATAACGCTAGAAGTGCGCCGGCCGGAGGTGGACGGCTCCGAGGAATCGTCCGCCATTGATGCCGACGTTGACGGATGTCTATGACGCAATCTCTTCAAGAGAGGGTGGACGTGATCCTTTAGCTGAGTCAAGACGAGGTGCGCACTGACTAGTCTCTGGGCGTCGTTGTCCAAAGAATAGCTGCCCATGAATGAACTGGTTCTCGCGATCCGTCTGAACATCCGGGGTGTGGCTGGATCGTCGTCTTCCTGCGACGCCTCATCGTCGTCGCTACCGAGCACCGCCGCATACCACTCCACAGCTTTGGCGATGGCCAGGTAGATTAAGACCAAAACCTCCTGCCTGGTAGAACAGCGGCAGTCGAGCAAATTGTCGAGCCTCTTCAGGGCCTTTCGGTTTTCCGACAGGACTGTCCCCATCTCTCTCGGAGTGTCTTCAGTGTAGCACCCCAGATTAAATGGAGAAATGGGGTCTTTGGCCGCAGTTAAGCAGCCAGCTGCCAAGACATGAAAATCAGCAACTAGCATCAGAGCCTCGGTGGTGCAGTCGTGGACTTTGCTGGGCCGGAATGCGTCACAGTCGATGGATGAACTTCGTCGACTGTCCACGCTGCCTGAAAGGTCTCTAGTCGGTTGCTGCTGTTCGAGGGACTGAAGGCCGTGATCCTGATTGAAGTTGTTGAAGCTGTATTCTTGGGTAGATGGCGTAGGTAGCAGGCCGTACGATTGATTGAGAGAATCCTCTTGCTCATTTGGAAGTCCGAATTCGGGTGTTCCTGCATTGCTTAGGCGAGTTGCCTGCAGGACCCAGTCGATGTCATCTTGGACGTCGTCCATTTGAGCTGTTCCAGCAGTGGGGTCCGAGGAGTGGTCCATTTGCGTGAGAGTAAATGCATTCTCGATCGTCGACTGTGGAGCGTCTCTCGATGAGATCGGGGTCGTGTTGCCCGCCTCTCGTTGCACGATTGGAGAAGCAACTACACGAGGGCGCTCCCCAGTACGCATCGACATGCCATACTCACAGCACAGCCCCTTCATCGTGCATCGACTGCACTTTGGGCGTTGTTTACCGCACCGGATCTTCTGAGAACTGCACGCGTTACATGACTGCCGTACTTTCCGTTGCTTGCGGCTAAACGCATGGATTGAGTCTTGGATAGGTGTACGGGTTGCCATTGATGATGCGGACAAGTTGACAGTGAAACCATTGGCAACTTGACAAGCAATGCAGACAGGCGAGTACTTAATCATAGAGACTTGGCAACCTGTCGATCAGGGGACGCGGCTTACTCCGCTACTTTGTGGCAGAGGGGTGACTTCGCGATCGCGATCGATGACGGCAAATGGCTTAATGTGGCATGTGGGATTTCGGCTGATGTTACGTGAGTCAAATATGAAGGCAGACTGAACACTTCCGTCAGAGCAGGGTGCGATTAACTTTGTTTCATTGATTCACTGTGATGCTAAACTCTATAGTGACCGGTTCTCAGGTCAGTATCCCCCGTCCCAACATTTTCTCCATTTTCAAACGTAGATGGGCTGTAGGGCAACCCCATGAATAGGTTCTCATCCTATGTTCTAACAACTACGAACAGTTCCGCGAGCTTGTCAATGGGGCGCGGCCAATGAGGCTCTTGATTATGATCTTTACTTCAGTCGTGGCTTTCCGGACTCGATACCGAGACTGCGAGGTTGTCGCTATCAGACTGGATGAAGCAGTGGCCTAATCTGGTGATTTCTTTGGCGCTTACATCTTCTCTATGCGGATGATGCAATCCACCTTTCCGGCATTTAATCCATGAACGTGTCTCGCGTGGAAAGCAGACAAACGAGTTACGGATGAGATATACAACAAACCTTCTGCTCTGACATGCGATGACCTGCAGTGCTGCATTGCAGGGACACGACTCGCGATATCAACTCGCCGGACTACTCCTTTCGAACTCGATTCTGGAACCACACAGTGGTTCTCAGGTAAGGCGTGCCGCGCGGGTGGGACGACCAGGTGGGATACGCCGACAGAACTCCCCAAGTTGGGGTAGCTCTGTGACAAGCTGCTTCCGTAGGTGGGGTACGGCGAGAAGCAGTAGAACTTTAATTTCGTGAATTCTCGTAAACTCACCGGCCGTGGTGTGCGAGAGCGACAATATCATTTGACTGGGAGCGAAAGCCTAATAGACTCAATGTGACTGCCGGACCCAGTACAAAGATCCCAGCAACGGCAACGCGGCACTGGGCGCTGGGCAGCACATCGAGAAGTGCTCTCTGCAGGAATGCCATCGGCCGCTGACAGTCATGGGGGCAGGGAGTGTCGTTGCTGCTGGCCGAACTCTGACGAGGGTTCTGAATAAGACTCCTTGGTGACATGCGCTTTAGAACGCCGTTGGAAATCGAATCCGACGCGCTGGTCCTGGTGTGGGGGTCGGCACGAAACCCGTGCATCCCACTTTCCTGTTTCCGGCAGCGGGGCTGTTCCGACTGCCTCGGGTCGGTCTGGCAGACTGGTGTTGATAAAGGAGGCGGCTGGCATCTCGGTCGAGCTGAAGAACGATCACTCACCATAAGTTCGATTAACAGCACGGATTACAGTTCAGAGCTGTAGTAGTGAAGTCGTACGCAGATCCACTCGGAATAACACCGGTGTGTGCCGTCTTCCCCAACCCCCAGCCCTATACGTGGACCAACGCGACGATTCATGCGCTTTTAGCCGTGTATCACGTTGTTTGTCGTCAGAGAGAACGCCGATGGTTTCGAGAATTATGGAGAGAATGTCGACAAAGTTTCCGCCTCGGGGACGGGGGACCAGTTCGTGATGAGTTTCTGAGTGTTTTGTGGAGATATTCTCGGAAATGGCTATATCAGCCTCTAATATGGCAGTTTTGCAGATCTCGATGCTACGGCGCTTGGCGTTCCCACGTTGAAACCCGCTGTCAAATTCTCTTATTTGATAACGCTATACGGGGTTATCGTACACTCGGGATTTGGGAGTGCTCCGTTGGAAATGTTGCGGAGATGTTGGCCTCGTGATGTGATTAATACGACCGGCGTTGTCTTGTCACAGCGGTTCTCGCCCCCAAGTCGCATTTGACGAACACAAACGAATTTCGGTGAAACGATGGAATGTTCAAAAAGGTTTTCTGCCTCTGTCTCCAACGTCAGCGAAAGATTGAGCGGATGCCATGTCGTGAAGATGGCAAGTTGAATTGATTCAAGAACGACTGCCAAGATCTCAGGGTCTAGAAAATTCGGCCGGGACCTGACACATGAAAGTAAAGTTTGGTGTGTTCTCGGGACCGGAGTTGGGACTGAAGAGCCGGGCCCGACCCAAGCTGGCGGTGCCCGCTTTGTCAGGACATTGGACGGCAGCACGGCAAAATTTTCCACATCTGATACTACCTGCGACTCATTGCAGTTGAATGGGTGCAACGCAGTCTAGACCGACCTATCCGCGAACGTGATTACTGCGCGGAATTTAGTCTGTAACGGCTGCCCTTCGGCACTTGAGGGCAGCAATTTGTAATTCGACCGACGGTTGAATAACTGTTCATCATGTTTTGACTGCTTGGGGGTTGCGAGGGAGGGTATCACCAAGCAATGAGGTTTGCACACTCGCTGTAATGTGACGTTTTGGGAGACAACCTCCAGCGCAGCAACCCTCACTCTCACAACTGCACCGCGAGAGGGTGTTGCTCGGCGTGGACGCAACAGCCACACCTCAAGTCAGGCAAATTGTTCTTTCCAGGGCAGAATATTTGCTGACATGCGGACGCGAATCGTGAGATGAGGATCGTCCTTCACCTGCATCGTAGAAAACCTTCTCGTACCAATCACCCCGGGCACTGCTATAGAACACCTATTCAGGAATTACTGATGAGTGGTTTGAATCATGAAGCAATACGCTGAGTCGTATTCGGTACAGAATGTGTTCTGCACTGAGTATCATCGGAAGACTCCAAGTTTCCATACCTAGGTAGTGATAAATCATTGCCTGCCGAGTTTCCATTTAGGTCGGCGGTTGCGCCCTGACTTCTAGGTCAAAGAGCTGGTTTTGCAAAAGTTCCCCAGGGTCGGCATTGATCAGCGCAATAGTCCCCTGCCATCGTAGTCACGCTCGCTACAATATGATTGAGAGGCTTGCATTCGGGCTAGACGCAAAAACCAGGTTATCAATTGGTCAGCCGTGAGATTGCAGTTGCAGGTGAGCTCTTCCAAAGAAATCAGCAAGTCGGAATCAATTGTTTCTAGGAACTTTGCCGATGAGTCCTCGGGTTATTTTCCTCAAGAATGTCAAGCTGCGAAGCGGTTGCAGTGGTTCGGCATCTTCGAAGTTCCGTAGATGCGAGACACGGCAGTATGCGCGGCATTGACTAGGCGCAAGCGACGTCGCTGCTGGTGGATTCGCTGTGCGTTGCCGAACTATGTTGGGCATGATGTCGGTTGCACTCGGCCGACCGACACAGTGGCAAGAACTAATATGAGCCAAATACTGAACGTCTTATATGAAGGAGTCTCTTGTCTGAGGCCACATTCTCTTATTGGTATCTTTGAAATAGGCCGCAAGTCAGCAGAGCTCGCACACCTGTGGTGCAGACGCCGTTTCAAGTTCGGAAAAGGCGCCGGATGCAATGTCGCAGGAAAGCAGCGCGTAAAGACAGATGCTGACGGCGTAGATCGCGTCTGCTGGCCGTAAAAGGTGAATCACTCCATGGTAAGTTAAACGGAGCGGTTCACTTACGTGGTAATCAAAGAACTGATCGAATTAAGATCTGAAGCAAAATGCAGACATTGATGTCGATGAAGCGTTCGACAACGCAAAATACGCAGGTCATCGCACAGCTGTCAAAGATCATCCATAGTAGGGCACGTGTAGAAAGAGACCACAACGTAGTCGCAATCGCGGCTTTTGCCATCTATCAACTTGGGCCTCATTGAGATATTTCTCTACGTCACTTGACTCTTCAATCGAAGATTCCAGTGTTGTTTGTAGCAGAGACAAACTCGCAATGCAGAACACGTCGGGGATTACGTTTTCAATAACAATACTAATTGTCAAGACCGCCTAGTTTTCCTAGGTCTGGGCGGCTATATCTTTTGTGAACACTATGGACGACGACGACGACGACGACGACGACGACGACGACGACGACGACGACGACGACGACGATAATAACAACGAGAGTTACAATACCGACGGAGACCTTAAAGTAGAGTAAAGCATAGAAACACAGGGAAAAAAGGCAGTCTCTAATCTTCATCGACCGGACCAATATTCATGGGGTATTTTGTACAGCAGCCGCGGTCTTTTCATGTTCAAAATTGTGTACTGACATGGATCTCGGTTCCATACCAACCTCCGTGACGGACCATGGTCGTAGGTTGGCTTCCAATCTATTCACCTTAAATATTGACCCACAGCCTCGGCGCCCTCATGTACCGGCTCGTCCTGTGAGGGCCGAAAATGAGTGTGGAGCTCCGGACCCTGTCGAAATTCTCGGCCCCACCTCCGACGCCGTTTTCTGGGTTGGCTGAAGGGGAGCGTCACCCCTTTCCACATTAAAGTAAACTTGAAGCTCAAGTCGGTTCATTTCTTAGGTAGTCCCCTTTCTCTGACAGTTGCGTTCCCCCCAAAAGCTCGAGGTAACAAGATCTGCCTTTCGTTTTCAGCAACTCCTGCAGACGCTACGGTCGAGAGTGCAGTTCATCCATCAGGGGAGATAGACACACGATGCGCTTCTGGCGATAGACCAATCATTGTCGTGAGCTGTAAAAACACCTATCCCATTAGTACTATATTGTGACCGATTATTCCGCATGGACCGTTAGGCTTGGAGGTTTCCCCGCTTCCCCCCTTTTCCCCTATATTGTGTTCACACCATTTTCTAGGCTAGTCGACATGTCTCCGAAACCCATTGATCCCCGAGTTTCATGTCACAACTTTTGTCGGCACATCAGGCTCTCTGGTAGCGGTTCTAGGCTAGGATCTTATCTCTGAATATTTCTGACTCACAGTACAACCACAAGGCTGCGTTCTTGAGGCGAGAGGAGGATGCGGTCATTGGCAGGGCCACGCGCAATCCTATGCCACCACAAACGCGTGTGTTTGAGGGCTGTGTATCTGACAGGTCGATGAGGAGGGTTGTTGATACAGCTATGCCGAGAGATTGAACGCCGATATCCAACGCGGACATCATTAGCGGCACCCAGCCGTTCTGGCTGCCCGATCACATCAATCCGGAATGATGATTGGCTGTTTTGTTGAGTTGAACCAATTACGCATGCTTCTTTCAGTCCGCCTTTGGAAAATGTTCGCTTCCAGCCTTGACTTCATGCTGACACATACCTGCAGGATTGCTGGCCCCCCGCCCCCTTCTCTTCGGCTCCGAAATGAATGACTGCCAAGTGTCGGGGTAGCATTCACTCGGAGCAAAGCATTTCAGCCGCAGCCTTAGACTCAAGGAGAAAAGGGTGAAGAATTTTCGGCTTCGCCTGACCATTGTTGCCCCTGACGCAACGTTGGTTTAACTTTCCGTGCCAGTAAATCTGGTACTTCAGTCTTTTCGGGTGGTAACAAACAAACACGATACCAACTAACCAGATTGTTGCAGGTCAGGATTGAATGAAAACGTTCAGCAATTAAAAAAGGAAGACAGCATATGTCCAGTCTTCCTCGAATCCTATGGCCTACCCTCGTGATCACTCCAGGACAATAACCATATTCGAAAGAATTCCCCCCGGTGTCGTGGTACTCGTACTACGTCACCCTATCTTTACGAAATGGGGTTTTCCATAGCGAGAGGCATACGGCATCCATGGAGTCCATGGAGAAATAAGCTTGGAGAGGGCTCGGGAAACGCAACGGACTGAGCGGGCTTACCTACGGATCTTGGACGTGGCGCATGCTGACAGTTCCGATTGGGCTTTGCCTCCCTATATGTTTTCACCAATCACGTCACCTCTTATGTCCCCATTCATCGCCATTCAGTCAAAACGTTGTAGGCGCGGTGATTACGTGAGTGGAAACGCATCCGACTCATCCGGCAAACCCTGGCAGTCGTACCTCTACAGTGTGGCAGCTACGCGCACGTAAACGCCGCTTACACGAGCTCAGGGCATAGTGCGACTATGATTGGCTTGTTAATCGAGCTGGAAAAGACCCAACGAGGCGCATGGCGCTATCCGGGGAATTGAGGGCATACGCCAGCCTCCTCGGCCACTTTGAAAAGATTCCAAGATTCAGACGACAGCACCAGATGATATATAACATAGCAGCCTGTCTGAAACATGTTGGCACTAGCATATATTTCCAGGCGACTTCAAAGTTACTTGCTTGATACCCTCTTGTGGCGGTCTTCATCGTTCTTGCAATCTAATCTACCTCAAACCAACCGTTTCCGCTGCTTGGCGCAATTCTCAATTATGGCATTCTCTCACGAGGCAATTATAAACATCATTTTTGGTGTCTTGACCCTATTTTCGAGTTTTCTTGGTCCCTTGGTGGTGCATATCCTCACACAGAAACCTCCAGCTGTGTCTACACCACCAGCATTTTACCCTCAACCAGCGACCGGATGGCCATTATTTTTTCAGTGCCGACGCAACTACTGGATCAGTCTTCTACGTGAGCTACACTTTAGCTTTCTGGCCAGCAATATCAATCGGAGTGTTTTGAACACGGTCACGACCATTGCCGACCGCCTTTCGTTCGCACACGACCTTGAATCAGGCACTGGCAATTGTGCGAACTCTGAGTGAAGATTATTCTGGTAAGTCTTTTCAGCATATAGAATCCCTTCCGTATTGTTCGCTCGGCAAAACGACTGACTTACGATCAGCATCAAGTTGACTCCTACCTTCGATATGAAATTGGATCTGGTTGTCCAATGTTACATGTCAATACGCAAGTGGCTCGGTTACACATCAAGCGACAGCGGGTGGTAGTCGTTCAGGGTTTCAGAAATTCAGCCCTATTGACTAGAGCTGTGGGCACGAAGCTTTCCATGGACACATTTCTTTTCGGAGAGAATCTGGGCTCTGTCCATATTTCTGGGGTGGCTTTCTTTAAAGTCGCCTTTTCGTTCTTCCATATATTAGATTTTATTCGTTGAACTCTCGCCGTATGGGATTTCATTCAGAATGATAGTAGAAGTAGATTGAGTGGCTCTAGACAGTTGTTGCACTAGGCATATTGATTGCTGTCGCATGTTACTGATTCTTATTCAGACAGCTGTTACATCGGAGTACTGTAGAAATGCGTGGAACGCATTCTTCTAGAGCGAAAGGAATTCCTTTTTGGTGTTAAACTGAATGAGCCCAGTTCAGATCCAACGGGCTCTCTTCTAGTTACAGTTGTACTTTCTATGACAGAACAAATCAGTAATGTGACTAATTGCAGGGGCGATAAAGTTACAGCCAATCAAGGAGGCGGACGATGCCCGTTGGGTTAGCATTGTCGGCCGATGACCCGGGCACACTGCATCTGGGGTAATTACGCTGTACCTCAGTTCGCGCGGGTCACTCCAACATGACAAAGGGGGCCAAGAAACGGTTCTTGCCTGCGCCCCCCCCCCGTTCCACCGTTGTCCATCATTATTATAGGTTCCCAATCATTGCAACGGCCATCGTCACACCTAGTTTTTAACAGAGTGCCAACACGATGCCTTCTACCAATTTAAGCGATAGTTTACATTTAACTCTTCCTAGGAATAACATGATTTCATAAGAGTTGACTAACTTTGTGATGATCATCAATTTGGGACACCGTCGTCGCTCAGTTCGTTAAATTGCGCCATCTACCACAGTCCTCCGCGCGCGAGATTATGGTTACGGTAATTTTCTTTTGTTACTGGACCGTTAATGCGTCTGAGTTGTCCGCCTATGTCTACGGATAGTGATGACTGCAGGCTTAGCCTGGAAACTGTTGGCCTTTCTCTCCATATATGATCCTCAACAGTTGTTACATTATCACATCATCTTCCTACACCAATCATCGCCAACTATGGCTGTCGCTTCTGATATGGTTTACCTAGTAGGGGAGTTGTCAATGTTGGATCGTTGCAGGGCACCAGCCGTTCGCCTTCGTTTCAAATTTACCAGCAAGGTTAACCCCTGTGTAATCCATGAATGCTATCTGTACTGCCACATCCTATGAACGTCGGTCGACCGATTTAGTGCCACCCCACACCAACAACTACACCGAGGGGCCACAAAGTTTGACTACACTGTTTAACGCCTCCTAGGTGCCGAATGTGCTTATGAGCCATGTTCTGCTACTCACACTTACATTCCATACCGCTGGGCGGCGGATATACTCAACTTACCATCATACTAATTCAACCAATTCCCCACGTTCATGTTCAAGAAAGCGGCCGTCAGCTAGGCTCCGCATCTTACGCAATTCTCCGGCTTTCGGACTTCACATCCACAGTCAAACTCTACCTCTGTAGTCTGGGATTCTGCAACTGTCCGCCGATGAGAAAAAAGGCATTCCTAGATCAGTGAGCAGAAGTGGACCACACGCTAAAGAAAGGTAATTAGGGTATCTTCGTCGGCGCTTGATCTAAATTATAGATAAACAGTCTTACTTTCGCGGCAAACACAGAGTAAATACAAACTAGAAGATGGGCTTGTGTGTAATGAACAAAAGTCCTGCTTGAGCGAAGTTCCCAACTTGCGATGTTTCATTCACAACTTCATGACGTGTGTTGCAGTCTATTCGCACGGTAGTCGTCTCTCTTCCCCAATGAATGTGTATTGATTTACGCCGTTCCGTCTCGATTTTCTTAGTATAAAGGGCGTCCAGCAGTGATATATGTATCTAGGTATATAGAACAGGACAGAAGAAACTCAAGAAAGTATTGTCTCCTTCTCTGGGGATTTAGGCCGGAGTACTCAGTCACACCACAGGTGACTTGGTCTTGGAGGAGTGTGCTGTGTTCTCGGGCGAAGTGCGCCGTATTCTCGCTCAGTACCGAAGTCTCCAATGTCGATGTACCGTACACGGTGCATGCTGCGCAGCATCGGATTACCCACGTAATTTACGGGGTAATAAGGCTAACCTAAGGCATAGCATGGGTCCGTCACTGCACAGGTAAAAAACTAGTGGAAACGTTTCTAACAGGAATGAAGAGAGAATTTGAAGTCTTGGTGATCGAAAGTAGAGATTGAACACTAGCGAGCTCCCAAACTTGTACCTCGGCTGTGTTACTAAGCTCCTAAAACTGGCTCCCAACTGTGCCTGTAAACGCTCGTTCGATTTTATGAGACTTCATTCTGCGGAATGATGATACTAGGGGTAATCAAGACGAAAGCGCATGTGGTGGGCTTCTCGTTCCTTGGGGGCATCGAAATGGGCATATTCTTGGTATCCAACTGGGGCCGTGTGAGCGGACCGTGCGAGCAAAATTATCGAGTGTAATCCTTCGGGTCGCCCTGCCATTGGGGATATCACCAACTCGCGATGGACGTGGGACGGGGGGCGCCGGCGCCGCTAGACCCCTTTTGGGCAGGTGACCCTGGACAAGTACCCATCTCAAGATTCTCATTGAAAAGCTGCACTCCCCAGGGCCAATTCTCAAGATGTGAACATAATCCGTTGCTTTACGAAGTTATTGTCTTCAGCTGCGAGTGTTACACATAAACACCTTTCTGACGATTCTTTTGAAAGTTTGTGAGGTCGCAACCTTGCATCCTTATTCACAATATGCCTCTGTCAACGGAGGTGATCATTGCCATTGTCTTTGGAGTCCCTGGCCTTTTTGTTGCCGTTATTTCGGCTCTGTTCGCATACATCACGAGCAGACATACGCGCTATGATAGAGAAAGAAGATACGACATAGAGCGAGAATCGCTCGGCAATCTACAGGATCTTTCCACCTACAGCAACAGACGCAACGATTTCCAATTCCGCATGGTTCAACCGAATGCCAGTCACTCTCACATGGGAATTCCCCAATGTGGCTTTCCACATACAAATGGCACCAATCAGTGGCAGATGGGCAGCGGGCCGACCTCGTTACAGCTGGTCATATTGACGTTACGCTAGGGGGAACCATGCCTGCAACTTGTTGCTCAAGTGCCGCCCCGCCCCCGTTACGGCGCCCCACAAGGTCCATCCTTCTTCTTTTCTTCCGACTGACAAACGTTGGTCCGGTCACCTCGACAAATCCTGCATCAGAGCCCTGACTCTCTTCGATGACATAACCAAACACGTCCAATCCCGCAACCAAATCTTCGACTACCTTTCATCTTCCTCGTCTCTATGCCCCGCACCGACATTCGCCCAAACACGTGGATCGAAGGGTAAACCACATTTGTCAACATCAATGGATTGATGGTGGTATCTGTCAGGAAGAATACCACGCCGCGTTCTAGTGTCCATAGGCGAACACTTTTGTTGCATCAAGAGACCGCTACTGCATGACGTGCACCGGAGGGCCCCTGGTTCTGTTCGTTCTGCCTTTGTTTTCACTATTCACGAGTTCCGGGTTATGGTTGCGTACAGCGGGGGTCAGTGCTTCATAGAGGCAATACACAACAATACTTGCAAAAGTTTCTCCGAGGTTCAAAAGAGTTGATATGTACTTTTACACCATATTATGGTTTGCCTGCCTGTATCTGAATACTTGCTTTTTGTACTTTCTACCTTGTGCATATCATCTACACAAATGACGCACGCCTCTTTAAAAGGTCATGACTTGCAATCAAAGTCTCCAGCCACTTTCAGAAGATGATTGAAAACTTCAGGTGACAATGAAACCCTTATAATCCTAATTTCATCTCGATACGCTATATGCATTTGACTAGGGACTTGGGGCAAGGCAATTTAGTTGAGGGTGTTTACAATCATGTCGAAGACTTGCCATAAGGACATCTCTTAACCATCCTACAACAAATAGTGGTCACCATCAGCCATCTGTCGATTGAGCACTAATTTTCGCTCGTGCCAATATGGGCACTTACTGACAACAGATGCTAGGGCTCAAGTGATGAATGCCAAAGTGCAATCCTTTGAGATTTCCGAAATGACTCTATGGTGACTGGTGATAAGTAAGGCTGGATTACAAAGAGCTCGGGGGGTTGCGGACTGTTTTGGTCTCAGTATCCAGATGGCCGCGCGTACGCCAGTTTGCCTTGTTTCCTAAAATACCTTTTGATAAGACGCGATGACGTGGGCATCATTACCTACCTGCCTCTCAGCCACCCAGAACAAGCCGGTGTGCCCAGGGCAGACCACAGGAAGAACCGAAATGCCCCTGCCTGACGGCAAAATGAGACCAGTGTCGTTTGCGGCTCCACTGATGTTCCCCTAAGTGCAGGTCTACCCGCGGTGGGGTTGGGACTGTGTAAGTGATAGGCCAGCCTGCTCTTGCCACCGGCACCCTCGGTGCCTACCAGAATGGCCAACGTGGAATGCACGTCAGCAAACATGGCAGAAAACCTTGGCATGCAACGCCCGACTCTGCAATGGCCACGTCGCCCCAACGCCATTTCAGATAAGCCCTGACCGACTTTTTCCAGTTCAAACTACGCCTTTCCCTGCGACACTCTGCCTGATGTGAGTCGTCAAGCACGTGAGAAACCCTGCCCGCAAGACGTTTCTAAAAGACGAATGAGTCCTTCCCTCAACAGGAACTTGATTTAGGCATGTCCCCATCAATTGAATACTCCTGGGGCCATTTTACCCGACGACTTTTCCCGCTAAAACTGAACACGGGGTGATGGCGGCGTAACGGATTCCACTTCCCCCAGCGACGGAATGAGGGGCAAGCAACTTTATAATGGGATCTCCGCGACCAACCACGGATTTGATCATTGACAGCTTCAACTTTCACGTGAGGTTGATGAAGGCTTTCAAGCTACAGAACTTCAGATTCGAAACAAATTTGAACCTTCACTGTGTGGCCGAAAGATGATGTCTGTTGTCAACGTAGTATATCCATAGTGATCTTGGCGTTATACTCTACGATATTCCGCTGCTGTCCACCTGTGCGTAGGTTATTGCTTGCCGCAGTGAGATGAGAAAGACATTATCATCAAGTTGTACTAGTGCTGTTCATACGTTGCAGTTTAGACTCAAGATTGAGACTAAGCTACGTTCCAACGATATACTCCAATAGTAATAATCAGTTTTCCACAGCTTTCCAAGCATGCAACCCGGCGGACCATAGCCGGTCTCACGTTTAAACGACCCCGAGAAGTACTACAGGCCCATACTGTGTCCGTGGCCTTAGATGTTACACCCGCCGGAACCCGCGGAGCGGCCTTGCTTACTTACTTACACATGGGTCGAGTTGTAGGTTCAGATACTCCTGCCATGTTTCCAATAACACTGATTCTTCAAGCATGGCAAATGACCACAAGATTCTGAGTCATCTGTGTGCAGGTGGCATGTGCAATCTTTGCACGGCAAAGGCAACTGCCGGTCTTGTTTTCGGTTCTCCGTATTATCACCACCTCAAAGGTTGGCCCAAAACCCTTTGACACAGCTTTTGTTCCCGGCGGCAGCTCCTGCTCTATTGTGCGCCGCTAATTTCTTCCTTCAAACGCTACATCACGTCCAACTTTCTCACGCCACAACTTCTCCGTGAGCCTCATTCATGCCCTTCGTTTCCAGACCATAGCGACCGTTCCAACCCCAAGTTCAAATCAAGTGCGGCTAAAGGATTACTCCATATCTCCAACAACCAAGACTTGATCCACTGAAATTGGAGTAAAGGTTGAACATAACTTCATCTACAGCAACGGGAGTTCAACGTTGTCTTTGGTTTACCAATCGCTTAGAGAATAAATTCTAGCGTTTCATCTGAATCTCATGCTCAATCTATAAGACACCCAGATCTCGATTGATCTGAGGCTGGCATCAAACCAATCTGTCGCAGTAATTCAGCGGCGTTTCAGTTTATCATATTGAACCCAGGTCACTTAGCAGTCAGTCTTGAAGCTCTTGTACATATCAAGGAAGATCTGTGGCCGCCAACAATTGCAGTTTTCAGACAATCACCGATGGAGTTCTCGCGGATTAACTAATACATACCAGATATCCAAGTTAGGTGCAATGTCAGCCACTTAGGGTCCTTAGGCGTACGGTTGTCGTGCTCTGTCTGCTAGCGCCCGAGTAGCCACCCGAACCTCGTGCTTGTCCCGCCCCCTGATCCGTCGGATTCAGAAGGAGCGGCTGCATGCACCGAGGGATTTGCTGGATTAGATCTCTAGACTTCAGCCTCGAGCATCTTGAAAATATCTTGCGATTTGTCTTCATGCCATGCCTCAACTCGATCTTGTGTGTTCAGCTTAGTTTTCCGGGCCGATGAAATTCATTGCTGCAAGGAGAGAAGCTGGTGCGCTTCCCGTTGTTCAATCTTGACATTGAGAGCCCCCGCTGAGATACCTCAAGTAAGTCAGGTAAGTCGAGACTCCAGGCGGTCGTCAATGCAAGGACAAAAGCTATTGTGGACTAGATATTCAGAGAATGCATCAAGTTTGGCAGGAAGTGAGAAATGTATCGGCGGTTTAAGCGCTTTTCATCTAGCAAGTGGTGACGCTGCCGACCTGCTCATCCGATGATTTTGCTGTCCCTCGGTGAAAGCCGGTGAGCCGTAGGCGAGGTGGCCTTGCGCTAAGTACTGCCCAGCAAGACGTTGGCGTACATGGACGGCCTGCTCTTGGAGAACCCTTACCAAGCACATCCCTTCTGTTCCATACCTTTTGCAAAGATCGCTGGTCTTCTGAGAGCACTCTATCATCTTGCCCCGTACCTTGTAGCTCTATAGCCAAATCCAACCTTCAGCTGGCCTGATAACCTTGGGAATTCATCGCGTAACTCGTGACCATATGGGGTTTAGTAACAAGTAGCCCCCGCCCTCCTTCGCCCTAGCCTGCCTCCAATCACTTTCACTACCGCAGCGATATCCGCCCCATATCGACTCTGCATTCGGTACAGCGACAACCGGACCTCGTCATTGGACCCGAGCTGCGGTTGCCCCAGGAGTTCCATCGTGTCGCTGATTGTTGGCTCAGACCTCTCCAACTTGTATTCGTCTCCGTAAGGGTGATATAAGAAAGAGCGAACCCAACGTTTCATTTCGTTAAACTTCAGCTTCGCGCAAACATTACGAACCCTTTCGAAAATCCTAAAACTACCATGTTAATCTCGTCAGAAAATCTTGTTGCCATTATCTTTGGAATATCTGGGCTCGTAGTGGCTGTCACAGGTGTTTACCTTGCATACCAAACGTTGATGAATACGTCGGCGCAGGGACACGGAAGTCTCTCGAATGAGTTACCAGTCAGTCTAGAACTATCAGAGTCCCTCCGGACTGACCACGAGAGCTCTGAACTGCTCCGAAACAAACGGTCATTTCATGACCATGTTTCATCCACATGTGAGTGCCACTCGCCATCACTTCATGGTCTGCGGCTGCTGTAGGGACGTGCGTCCGATGATCGTTTTAGCGCCCGTGCTTCTGTTATCCCGTGTTAGCGCCCCGCTAACCTAATCGCAGCATGGCACCCCAGGGTAACCCCCAGTGACGTCAGATCTAGCGCAAGCTCGCCCGGGCAGCTGGAGCTCGCTGCCCTCAAAATCCCCCAAGCTGCGCAACATCCTGCTACACTTCGTCCTGCGATAGTCAGCTCCCCTCATACATCAATCACGAACCTTCC
Source organism: Colletotrichum sp. SAR11_239 (assembly GCA_025328985.1). Lineage (NCBI taxonomy): Eukaryota > Fungi > Ascomycota > Sordariomycetes > Glomerellales > Glomerellaceae > Colletotrichum > Colletotrichum sp. SAR11_239. The sequence continues at coordinate 89,251 of JAKMWZ010000083.1, read as the reverse complement.
AACGAAGTTTCAAGCGCCTCACGGCTTCTCAGAGCCAGCATGCAAATTCGAAGCGCCTCAATATCCTCCTCGATCTTGGCAGCCATCTCGACTGACCCCGACAATTCCAAGCGACGAAGCTTTCGCATCAAGATCTTCCGCGTCCTCGCGTCATTCCTCTCCATTTTCAGCCTGCCGCTCTCCCGCTACCGCGCCGCCGACTTTCTCGAACTCCGACACAATGTCTGGCAAATGGATGAAGAAGAGTATGCGAACTCTTTCCATCTAGCGGAGAAGCGCAGCAAGGGCAAGGGTCGTGAGTCGGACCTCAAGCCGGTCGGCGACCTTGGCTACAGTGGCTCGACCTTCTTCACGACGGCCGACGGCAAATTTCTCATCAAGTCGCTGCCCCGCCGGTTCGAACACGAATTCTTCACCCACGAACTGTTCGATGCCTACGTTGCCCATATGAAGGAACACCCTCACAGCCTGCTGGTGCGCATCACCGACATGGTCTACACCTCCCTTGCAACTCTTGGCGGCATCCTAGGCACGGCCCCGACACATCACATCATCATGGAAAATCTCCTCTACGGCAAGGAGATGGAGGAGACTGAACACCGCAAATCAGGGTGGGAGACGTACGATCTCAAGCCGAACGACTACTTTTTCCCTGAGCGAGACATTGCAGGCGGGAAGCTGGCCACCGAGAGCGTCAAGGAAAGGCTCATCGACGAATTCCCTGAGAAGATCCGCATGAAGGCGGACAAGAGACAAGAGCTCCTTGACCTCCTCGATGCAGACACCAAGCTCCTCGCAGACAACAACGCAGTCGACTACTCTCTCTTCCTCGTCCGCTACCCCGGCCCGAACGTCACCGACGGCGACCGCGAGAATCCTCCCTCCATCCAATCCGATGCACACCCTTGGCGTACCGGCATCGTCGATGCTGACGGCAACTGGATCTACCGCGTCGTCGTCCTAGACTTCTTCTGGGCCAAGCACAAGTTCCGCGCGAAGCTCATGACAGGACTCGTCGACTCCTACAACGTTGTTGCGGGGCATGGACCCATGAGCATCACAGCAAACCCCGCCGAGTACCAGCAGAGGTTCATCGACATGGTCAAGGACATTGTCATTGAGGCTTGATCCGGCATCATGAAGGACCTCGCAGATATTTCTTTGTCTTTTCTTCTACCTCAAAAGAGCGCGGCGTTGGGATTTACATGTAGCATAGCCCTTCCCCTTTCCAGCATCGCTTCTGCCTTAGATACCAAACCTCATCCCCTATACCACATCACTTTTCTATCATCATGAAGTCAATGTGGATTTGTGACACGTCTTTTAAAGTTGCGATTAATTATTGCATTAAAAGGTATTGAAGCTACTAGTTGGAGATCACACGAGCGCCAGCCCTTCGTAGTGAAGACCAGAATTCCATCATATCCGCAGCATGTTCCATGTCGTCGAGGTCAGTCTGGACGATCAAATCGTGCTCATGAGCAACATGTTGTTTCCCGGAGGACAGTACTCGAACTCCATGCAGTCTCCCGTGTCCAGAGCACACTGCCCGCCGTTGAACTTCTGACCCGGCGGGCACTTGGGTTTCTCATCGCCGATGCATTGGCTGGAGGCGTCATCCCAAGCCGTGCCAGGCGCACAATCGGGCTTCTCGTCTGCCACGCAATGCTTCGAGTCGAAATGGAACCCAGGTGGACACGCCGGCTCCTCTGCCAATCTGCATTTGCCTCCCACGAAGGTGGCTCTGGGCGGACAGCCGGGGTCGTTGCCGACACAGGCGCTGCCGTTGAAGTGCGTGTTACCGGCGCACTGGGGCTTTTCATCATTGATGCACTCGCCGTTCTTATGGACGTAGCCCGGAGGGCAGGTCTCCTCGTCGACGCTCTTGCATTGGCCACCGACAAAGTCGTAACCCGGAGCGCACTCGGGGTCCTCGATGTGATTACAGACATTGTTCTGGAGAATCTGGCCCGGAGGACAGGTGGGAGGTCCCTTCAGACACGAGCCGCCATCGAGAATCGAGCCAGGCGGGCATGTTGGCGTGGCGGAACCGATGCAGGTACCGTTGCTCAAGTGTCCCTGAGAGCACTGTGGGGCTTCGGTCGAAATACAACGGCCGCCGTCAAACGTCGTGTTCTCAATACAGCTCGGGGTTCCAGGTTTGGCGCAGTCGTCACCTTCGTAGTAGCCGCCGTCATTACACTTGGGCCGATCGACAACGCAATGGGCACCGTTCCAAGTGCCAGAAGAACAAGACGGCGGGCCGACAACGCAGACCTGTCCTTGGAGGATTGATCCCGAAGGGCATTGGACCTTTGATATGGCAATGCACTGACCATTCGTCAGGGTTGAATCACCGGGGCAGACTGGCTTCTCTACGGCCGAGCACAGAACTCCATCGCGAGTGTAGCCGGGCGGGCAGTCGGGAGGGTCGATCAACTCGCACTGGTTACCGATGAGCTTGGTTCCCGGGGGGCAGAGCGGCGGTGGAGGCGTCGTGAACTGGCAGCGGTCTCCGATCTGGGTGGTCCCCGGCGGACACACGCCGTCGCCGGGGACCTTGCGGTAGCATACTTCTCCGTCGAGCTTCATGCCGGGCGCGCAGCAGCGGGCAGTGCGGGCCTTTTGGTCAACCACCAGCTCTGTGCCAGGGCTGCAAGATGGATCATCTACGGCAACGCAACGCTCGCCCTCCAGCTTGTAGCCGGGGGGACACACCGGGGGGTTTCTCGAGACACATGTCTGCGTCTTTGCGTCAAAGTTGGTGTCCTCCGGGCAGTGGGGACCATCGGCCACACAGTTGCTTCCCTTCAGAGTGCTGCCGGGAGGACACTCGGGGGACTGATGATGCACGCAAGCCTTGAGAGTCTTGTCGTATTGGCTCTTTCCAGAGCAGCTCGGGGGGAGAATGCTGACGCACGCGCCGTTGGTGTGGCTGGATCCCTCAGGGCACGACGGGCCGATGATGTTGACGCATCCTTTGCCGTTGAACCGGTCTCCGTCGCCGCAAAAAGGCTTCTTGGTGGAGACGCAGACTGGGCCGTCCAGATCAAAGCCGGATGGACACTTGGGGGGTTCATCGTAGACACATGCCTTGTCCCTGAACTGCAGTGGGGGAGGACAAGACGCCTTGACTATCGTGACGCACTTGTTGCCTTCCAGCACGGCATCCTCGCTGCATGCTGGCTTGACATTCGAAATGCAGCGACCGTCCTTGAAAGTCGTCTCGGGTGGACATTTGGGGACTCCAAGAATGCAATTCTTGCCGTCAAAGAGGGTGCCATCCGGGCAACACTTGGTAAGCCCTGTATCGGGGTTGAACAGGGGTTTGATTGCGTCAAGGGTGTATTTGGTGTGTCTGGAAGAGCCGAGTGGGATTTGGGCCGCTGCTGTTGCATGCGTTGCCAAAAGCGCGACCAGGCTCGCCCGGAGAGTAATCATGATTATAGTTGGGCTCGGTGAAATAGGTGATTGAGTAGTTGGTGATAGAGATGTCTCCGATCATGGAGTCGACGGTTTATTGAGTCTTATACTCGTCTCCAAAGCTGCACTGCACCTGGTTTACTTCAATCTCTGCATTGGCTTCAGGACAAGCATAACCTTTGCCTGTACTACACAGATCGTCTGGTTCCGGCCAATTATCGGGAACGGAAATCTAGGAAGTCGAGATTCAACACCTTCAACCGAGAGATGACGTAGCTTACAATTTAAAATGCGAAAACAATCTAGTCGTTTTTTCTCCCAACATAAGTTCGTAAATTGTAGGAAGCGAAGATGAGGAAACTCCATTGGTATCCCATTGAGTGATAGCAGACGCTGAGTCCGTTCAGAATCCAATCCACATAATTGGATTAGCTCAAATTCAGTATTCAATTCTGCATCAAGGAGTAAATAGATAGTTTGAAACACATATCTCAGCTTGATCTCTACCCCGCGTCTCAGTCTTTGTAACCTGTCAGCACTTGGCGTCCTAGTCAAGACATCAACCTAGTGCCTCGAGCTCCCAACTACAAGTACTTGGAATCAATCTGTCTCAGCCAGAACTGTACGAGTTCGATTAACCAAATAGTCAATTCTCAGATTGCGGTCCACCGAAAGCGTTCTTGGGTTGGACGGGAATGTACAAGCGCCTTTTCCCAATCCCCTGGCTAGTGTCGTATGTGTTCGATTTTCCGACTCCCGAGACAAGATCGCTCAGCGGCGTTCTCTCCCACCTCAACGTCGTGGCTGAAAACAGAGTCCAACCCCGCTTCCTATTCGCTGAAACGCCTCGGAATGTACTCCGCACGACATTCCATAAGACCCGAGACATGGGGAGATCTTAGTAGCCTTCATAAATACTACTATCTGCATAGGCCAACGGAAATTAAGTTCGGGCGTCGATTTACATCAGAGCTAGAGACGATAAGACACAAGATCCGTCACATGCAAGCATCTCATAGAGATTGTGTGCCTGGGTTTAGGCAAAAGCCGCTTGTTTCGGCCTTAACAGTATATGAAGCTTCCGAAAAGGCGCATTTCGACCTGAAAACATCATGCCTAAACGCAATATCTAACGCTTTCTCAACGGAGATTATCGGACGCAATCAGCCAACGTCTATGCTAGATACGAACTCTGACCGGATCTGTTCATAATATTCGGCAAGGTCCCCAAGGTCAATGACTGATCAGCGACGTCAGAACGGCTTGGTAGTTTAGCCCCGCAGATCAAGGGCCGTGGGCGCTTGGCGGCCCGAGAAGTTGTGAAAGAGACGGGACGGCCCAGCAGCCCGGCCCGTGTTTCCCTCGCCCAAGCTACCGACGGCCATCGCCGCCACGTTACCCCGCTCCGGCGAGATCCGAGATCGACGAGATGATCTCGACAACATCTGAGAATGTCTGAGCCGCAGGGCCCACGATAACCGAAGGTTTAAGACTTCTTCGTCAGAAGCGGGGTTGCTGAAAGCAGAAGTTTGATCCTTGCAAACGGGATGCTATGGTCCTGCAATTCCAGCTGCAACTCAGTTTGAAGGAACAGTCTTCATGATGCCGCGACCTTGGAGAATGGTCAAGTGACTACGACCTGTCATAGGTCCAGTCTAGGGAAATGATTTTGCGGTTGCGCTGAAAGCCTACAGTCTACACACTCCGCATAGTCCATAATATGTCTATTCTGCATAAGGTGAAAGTGACTCTACTGCCGTATATATAAAGCAGCTAGCTTCAGAAGTAGATGAGGAATTTTTCCTCAACATCAATACGTCTCTGAGGTTCTCTTCATTATATCCCGCCTACAGCCATCATGCTCTCACGCTCAATCCATCTCCTCGCCCTCAGTGCTGGAGTTGTTTGGGCCCAGCAGGCTCCCCTGCGTAGCAAGGGGAGCTGCCTCTCCTCCTCCAACCCCAACACGGCCGCCGCGCTCTCCCTCTGCTGTCCAACTCAAGACACCGAGGGTAAGGGTACCGTCGACGGCACCGTCTTCACCTACGCCTGCGGCAAATGGGCCAAATCTTCTGAGAATGTTGCCCAGAATCCTGGCAGCCCGCGAGACTGCGCCCAGCTCTGCGCGCAGGACCCGACCTGCGTCGCGGCGAGCTGGAACGGTAGGGGGTGCTATGTGATCAGAGAGGGCACCGCATTCGAGACCTATCCGGATCAGACCGGAAAGTTCATCCTGTTGGCCAAAAGCGAAGAGCCGCCCTTCGACGACCCGTCTGCGGCGGACCCGGCGGCCATCGCGCAGTGTAATAACGAGAAGGACGCCATCCGCCGGGAGATGACGAACCAGTGCGAGATGGAGGTGCAGGGGCAGAAGGCTGCGCACCAGAGCGCGCTGCGGCAGGCGGAGGACCGCTGCAAGGAAGAGAAGGCTCAGTGCGAGGCGGACAAGAGCCGGCAGGCGATGGCGGCGAGGGAGCAGTGTGACGCGGACAAGGCCGCGCTGAGGCGAGACAGGGACACGTGTGAGTCGGAGAAGAGGGAAAAGATTCAGCAGGGCGCTGCAGCTGAGAAGGAATGTAAGTCCCAAGTGGATGACTTGCAGAAACAAGTGAAGGATCTTGAGGATAAGGTGCGGACCGGTTCAGGCGCCGGCTCTGGATCGGGTACGGGCACGGGTTCCGGCTCTGGCTCCGGCTCCGGTACGGGCACGGGCACGGGCACAGGCTCCGGCTCCGGCTCAGGCACCGGCGGATTTGTCCAAACTGGCGACCCAGCCTGCGAAAAGATCAGCACATACAGCCACTGCAAGCCCGGATGCAAGAACTTTGCCATCGACGGGGTGAAGTACGAGCTCAGATGCAATACATTTGCCGAGCGGACCGAAAAAGCAAGATCAAACGCATACGCAACCATCAACGAATGCCTGGCGAACAAATGCAACAAGGAAGCGGACTGTCTGGGAGTTAGCTGGACGCCCGATGTGAGTACTTGACCCGGGACATCTACGAAGCCGACGTGTAAAGAGACTGACATGCTTTGATCTAGGGCGCGTGCGTGTTCCATTACCCGAAGAGGGCCGGGTTGGCGGCCAACATCGTTCCTAAGGGTGGTAACTGGCATCATGTGATGAAACTCAGCTCTTGAAGCCGATGTTGAGAGCTCGGGTGACCGTCTCTTTGGCCAGCGAGGATTTGGCGTTCTCAAGGTCGTCAAACAGCACAAATATTTTGACCTACCTTTAAGGACTTGCGTGACAATGGGATACGAGTGCCGGGTTCTCAGCGTCATCATTGGAAGTCTGCCTTCTCCAGATCACCGTTCCTTGCGTCAATTGAACGATTTCGACGTTGTTTCAAAACACCTGAAGCTTGTCTCCCTGCGTTATGGACATGGTTAAAAACAAGAAAACAGCTCTGTCTTCCACAACAGCATCCTGACTTGCTTTTTCTTTTTTTGTACCTCAGGATGGACTGCGACAAGGCCATGGTCGACTCAAAGCACATCGTCCATAACTGGGCCTTTACGGCAGCAAGGCCAAATTAAAGGTATGATCTCAGGACAGACCTTCTTCATGGCAGCAAATAAGTGTTGGAGGAAGGGCTCGGATGAAATGAGAACACCTCTATGGTTCTGACGCAACCTTGACAGTCTTCAAGTAGGGAATGGAGTGTCACAGAAAGGCATGGAAATACGATAGACCTGAAAGCATGTAAAGTGGTTGACGCAAAGCACCAATCAAGTGCTACTAGACACCCTGAAGTTAAGAGTTTTTATGTGATTTTGGCTTCGACCCGACAACCGAAAGCTTGTCGACGGGTAATAGGCAAAAAAACGTATTTCCTTTGCGTTTGTGGAGAGAGTTTCCATTTCTCCGCAAGAATGATTTGCGGGGGTTGAGTTTCCGTAGAGTCTCTGTATGCAGCTCAGCTGAGGCTTCCAATGTCTGATGAATCATTGAGACTGAGTTCAATGATGCGTTCTGGTCATCAACCCCGCGCGGAGATCTGCTTTCGGAGTATGGGGAAGAGATTGAGTCTCTGCGACGACGAGCTCAAAAGGAGTTGCGTCTGAGTGATAGTGTGCATGTGCATGGTTGGCAATTGCTTTTGCGACGAAAGCGCAGCAACCACCAAGCCACTGAAGGAACAGAATGTTTGAAAGCAAAGCCACAGTTGCACAGAAAACCTGGGGATCGGCCCCAGCCCGTTCATTCCCAGGAACGCGCAAGGCGGCGATACCATGCCCTTTCAAGACAAGCTGGGGAGAGCTTCGGCGTCAGCTGTGCCTCGGGAAGCGCGCAATTGAGTTTAGCGACCGCACGCGGCACGCGGCGCCGGGCGGCCATTCCAAGCAGATTCCCGCCCGCGCGGGGGAGGCGAACTACGGAAAACATTTCAGACAAAAAACGGCGTGATCCTAGTCGCACGTGTAGCGCCATTGAGCAACGTCGGTCGGAATTCGAGGCGCGGGACGGCGGCTGATGGAGGCCGTTGCATCCCGTTGCCGCGAACAATCTCGTGCTGTCGCCAATGAAAAAGCGGCGGCGTCAACCCTTGCGACGATCTCCAGGGCCGCGGGCCAGGCACGGGATGCAGAAGAAACGGATGGAAGGGGAGGGGGAAGTCAATTGGCATGTGATTCTCCATCTGGCGACAGGGGTGATTGGATTGGAAGGAGAGAAACGGAATCTGTGTTTTTTATCAGTGGTCATTTTCGCGTGGTTCCCACTCAGGGTGCCACTTTTGGGACAGCGATTGTGAGCGGGCGTTGGTGGCATGGGTGGTGTGCAGTTTGTTGACTTGCGGTTGCGTCTGACTTGTGATGAGCCGAGATTCTTGGAGGACCTTGGGGCATGGTAATAAAATGGAGATTAAACTTGATAGTGTTGACAGCAGATAATACTAGTAAACACAGGCACGCGAGTAAAGGAAAGGACCGACTCCGCGTGCTGCCTCGGCCAGGTCCGGGGGAGGCGGAGTGTCCGGCCGAGGCAGCCCGGACTCGCAACTGAAGGTCGCAGTGGAAGGTGGTCCTCCCTAAAGAGTGAGTCGGCCTCAACCCCCTGGCATTTCGTTGAGCGACTATCCCCGATAAGGGAAGCGGTGACGACTTCTGCCGCGACCCTGCCGGGTTGGCAGTGCGTCATGCTTCCCTCAACAGCGCCGCTGGGCAGGAAGACCCCGGCACCGGCACATCCAGCTGCAGTTGCACTCGCTGACACTCGCCTGGCAGCTTCTTTCCCTCCAGGGATGCGACTGGGGGAGGTGATTGGGGTTGGAGACTTGGAGTGGAAGGTGGTGGGCGGTGACCCTGCTTGCCTTGCCCGGCACCGCAAATAGAGGGGCAAAAACACATGCTGTCGTTGTCTCGCTTTATTTTTTATTTTTTTTCTGCCACCACTGCCACTGCCGTGACCCAAGACACTGTCCACCCACGATCCATACCTCACGAGGTGACCACCCCAAGCCCATCCCGCCTGTCCGCCCGCCGATACGGATCCCTAGCAGCTGCCAAGCACCCACCTCAAGCTAAAGCACCTGTCTGGACTGCCCGTACCCATCCGCGCCGACCGCACCTTACCCGAATCTGGACCTGGGCCTGACCGGGACCCTCCTCCCTTACACCGTACCGTACCCAGTACATAATAGATAAACTTCTTCCACACCCCCTCTCTCGACGCTCCCTCCAGCTCTGCCTCATGCTCTTCCGCCTGCGATCCGTTGTTTCACTCGCAAGAAGCAGCTTTCCCCAACGACGATTCTACTCTTCCACCACAATGGCTTCCCTCGGCGCCGAAAAGAAGCACAAGGTCACCGTGGTGGGCTCCGGTAACTGGTAAGCTACCGCCATCACCACCGTCAGTAAGCTGTACACGACGCTAACCAACCTCTCCCAGGGGCTCAACCATCTCCAAGATCGTGGCCGAAAACACAAAAGCCCACCCGGACCTCTTCGAGGAGGACGTCCACATGTGGGTGTACGAAGAAGACGTCGTCCTCGACGCCTCCTCCCCCTACCACGACCCCGCCGTCGGCTCCTCCCCGCAGAAGCTCACCTCCGTCATCAACAAATACCACGAAAACACCAAATACCTGCCCGGCATCAAGCTCCCCCACAACCTCGTCGCCAACCCCTCCCTCCAGGACGCCGTCAAGGACTCCACCATCCTCGTCTTCAACCTCCCCCACCAGTTCATCGGCAACGTCTGCAAGCAGCTGCGCGGCCACATCCTCCCCTTCGCCCGCGGCGTCTCCTGCATCAAGGGCGTCAACGTCTCCGACGACGGCATCTCCCTCTTCTCCGAGTGGATCGGCGACGGCCTCGGCATCTACTGCGGCGCCCTCTCCGGCGCAAACATCGCCTCCGAGATCGCCGCCGAGAAGTGGTCAGAGACCACCATCGCCTACGACCCGCCCCCGATGGACAACTCCCGCGCACCCACACCGCGCTCCACCTCCCCGAACCCCAACGGCAACGGCATAGCCCCGTTGACCCCCGTCGAGATGCAGCACAAGGACGCCCGCGGCCGCACCTCCAAGACAAAGCTCACCCCCGTCCCCGCAGAGTACCCGCCCCTCGACCACCAGATCTTCAAGACCCTCTTCCACCGCCCCTACTTCCACGTCCGCCTGGTCTCCGACGTCGCCGGCGTCTCCCTCGGCGGCGCCCTCAAGAACATCGTCGCGCTCGCCGCAGGCTTTGTCGACGGCCGCGGCTGGGGTGACAACGCAAAGGCCGCCATCATGCGTGTTGGTCTGCTCGAGATGGTCAACTTTGGCAAGGAGTTCTTTGGGCAGACGGTGCACACGGGCACCTTCACCGAGGAGTCGGCAGGAGTTGCGGATTTGATCACATCATGCAGCGGTGGCCGTAACTTCAAGTGCGCCAAGATGGCCGTCGAGGAGGGTCTGAGCGTGCAGGAGATTGAGAAGCGGGAGCTCAACGGCCAGCTGCTGCAGGGCACGAGCACTGCCAAGGAGGTGAACAGCTTCCTGAAGGCGAGGGGGCTGGAGAAGGACTACCCGCTGTTCACGGCCGTCAACGGCATTCTCGAAGGCCGGCACAGCGTTGACGATATCCCGAGCCTCGTCTCGGATAACTAGGAGAGAAGGATGGACAACGTTAATGGCATGTGTGGATATATGGAGAAGTCTCGGACTGGGTTTGAAAGATAGGCGCGCATTGATATCCCTGGATTGAATACCACAGCGGCATGGTGTGGGATGGACGAATGTATGTAGACGGATTCAAACAATGAAAAAAGCTATTCTGATCAATTTGGTATCCTCTACGCTCTAATCCAAAAACCCAAACTCCCTGTCACGTTCTACGGACTACCAATCCCGCATCAACAAATTCATCTTCTCCGCCTCCGTCCCCACCGGCCCCCTCCACCTCTTCTTCTCCTCCTCCTCTGTCCTCTCCCCATCGCCAAACACAGGCTTCAGCACCGCATCATACCCCATCCACAACAAATTAAACACCACACTAAGACTCACCCCCAACCACAGCGGGACCTTGCCCTCCTTATTCGCCACCCACTTGTTCAGCTGGAAGAAGAGCAGCATCACGGGAAAGAAAATGCCCGTAAGCAGCCACTGCGCCAGCTGCTGCCGGCAGCTCGTCACCGTGTACGGCTGCAGCGTGGCGAGCCAGGCCTGGTAGTCGTCCGGCAGCTCGTGCTCGGCGGCGCCGTCGGTGATGAGCTTGAGGTACCGCGCCGAGGGCTGCGCGTAGGTCGGGTCCGGGCGGCGCGGGGGGGTTATGAGGTGGTAATACCACTTTTTGCGCGGGTCGTCGCCGTCGTCGCCATCTTTGGGGTTCTTATCATCGTCGGGAGCATCGGGGATCGCGGGGGAGTAGAGCGTGTGCGCGAAGAACGGCTTCGGGATATCAATCGGCGGCTTCTCGGGCACAGACACGCGGGGCGGGAGGGGGATGCAGGGCGTCAGGATGTCGAGGTACGAGGACCCCCCGCCCTCTGTCGCGACGATGGTGGCGTAGTCTTCCGGCGTGACTTCGTAGACGACGCCGTAGAGGCCCTTGGACCAGCCCAGGTCCGGCGGCGTCTTCGTCGGTGCTCCCTTCTCCACATCCGCGGTTAAGCGTGGTGGTTGCGGCAGCGGCGGGACGGGGGGCAGTTTCGGCGGATCAGACGGGTCCGGGAGCTGCGGGACCTTTCGGGGTGTGGTGTTGGCGAAGCACGGCTCGCGGTACGGCAGGCCTGGCAGGTCGAAGATGAGGGAGAGCGCGGGGGCGGAGACGTTTGTTTGGGAGAGGGGCCGGATGCCGCGTGCGCCGAGGAATGTTTCGGCGGAGAGGTTGGAGCCGTAGGCGAGGTAGAGCACTGATGTCGCTTCCGAGGAAGATTTGGAGGAGGCGGCGGCGAGGCGGGAGGGGGATGTGCGCGGGATGCTTGAGATTGGAGGGTAGGCGTGCTTCGGTTTGGAGGTTGCTTCGTGCAGGCGGGATAGCAGGGCGAGGGAGTCGGATTGTCGTGGGGATGCCATCTTTGGGCGAAGGGCACGCGCCGGCGGGTGGCGATTGGTGCTGGTGCCCGGGTTGAGCTGATGATAAGATGGATGCTGGTGCGGGAGGGGCGTTTCGACGGGTATTTGTTTGGTTGGGGAGATGGGGAAGCTGGGATGATGCTGGGTTCGGTGTGAGATGGGATGATGGTTGAGGGAGGTCGGCGGTTGGGAGGAGGTTTATTTTCCCATTGGGTTTTGTCGGAGGTTTTTTTGGTTTGGATGACGACGCTTGGGCGATGCGCGGGAATGGGATGCGACGCCTGGGACTATCGCTGCGGGCGCCGGGCGGCGGACGGGGGGGGTGATTATGTAAGGCGTGGGATGCCGGCGGAGTTTGATGGCGGAGTGGAGATTGGACGGCGGCTTCTGTTTTTTGGTGGAGACGCGGCGGCGGAGGGACCTCCGATGTAAGGTCCTGTATCGTCGAGAGGGCGTGGGCAGCAAGAGCAACGACGACAGCGACAGCAGGAGCAGCAGCAGCAGCAAAATCGATGCAAAATAGGTACCTCTAGACTCATCGATTGAACGTGCTGTTTGCAACGGGTATCCTTTACAAAGCACCTTCTGTCAAAAACATGTGACGAACCAGTCCTTGACTCCGAAACTGCTATGAGTGTCATCGACGAGAGAGTCCCTTTGGATTTCCGGTAGGTGCCATGGCCAATTTCACGAGAAACCATAAGCTATTTTTATTAGTGTCTGTTCATTCATCATGAGTGACAGAAGAATGAAAGTATGCAGCGCTCGCAATTTCACCAGGCAAGATGGCATGGGCACATCGTACCTCAGAGGGCCCCAAGTATAAATCTTTCCCCTCTAATCTCAAGTCGAGATGACCATTCCTTCTCAAATCGGCTCATAATCCACCGCACCTGTAGATCCTTGGGGTCTGTGGCCGACTTAATACCGCTGAAGGGATCATATCAATCTTTTCAATTGCACTCTCCCTGGTTCCTGACAGTCCACGCCCACGGACCACGCCAGTGGCTTACACGAAGCCACGCGTCTACCCGCTTCCGTCAGACATCGAGGTTGCGCTGCCTCGCTCCTCCCAAAACCCGATTCACCGCTCATTGATTTGATCGTCAAACGATCATGAGCCTTAGAGGCGCCGGTTCTCTTCTGTCACAGTCGCATTTCCCTCACATCCAATACCAGTTTCCAACCCAATCCGCCTCAACTAGTCCAAGCAGAGCAGTGTTCCCTCAAATCTAGGATCACAAGCGCAAGTCGGATTTTCTCCACATCATCAACACCTTGGGTGACCTCAGGAGATTTTTCCCAAGCTAGAGAGCTTCCGTCGGTAGGCAGTCAATAGCAGAGGGAAGCAGAACGCTTACTTCGAAGAGAAAACCATCATGCTGGGAATGGGGACGGGAATGGAACTGTAGTAGACGGTACAAGTGCACCACGGCTAGATGTTCTTGGGAGCTCCACCAAACAGAGCGTGGTGTTCGGAAGATTTCGAAAGACCAGGGAAGAAAGCAGTATGACTATTTCTCTTTTGCCTTTTTGGCCAAATGTTCTGTTTTATCTTACTAGTTGCACGCCAATACTTGCCAGACATAGCCAGACACACGCCACTGCGCCTTGCAAGCCATCTTCAGCTCCGCCATACTCATTCCTATGTTGTTTCTCATCCATTTATATGTACACACGAAATGCGCTATTCCACAATCAAGTCACCCAATCGAAAAGTCAGGATTGGATATTGGACTGCATTCCTCGAAACGGCTCGTCTCTGTAAATCAGACAGCCCAATATGTGTTGGGCGGCAGCCTCATGTCAGCTTTGTCTCATTTTGCTTGCAGAAGTTCCTCAGCCGCACAGATATGGTGGCCTGGTATGATGAAGTAAGGGAGACCTGTATAAGAAACGAAACCTTTCCTCCGCCTGAACATTAAGACAGCAACAGTCTGCCAGCAGAGTTCGATCCCTGATCCTTTTCTGCATCTACTCAAATACACATCGCACCAAAGATGCCGCCGTTCACCGCCAGGCATTACCTCGCAGTCCACGATGGCGACGTTCGTGATAACGATGAGGAACTCAATGCCGAGACGGCCGTCCCCCCCGGAGCTTTCCCCAGGCAACAAGCGAGAGAGACAAGTACAGAAAAGTATAGGGAAGCCCCCAAACGACATAAAGTTCTTTCATCTTGGAGATGGGAAGCCCTGGCACTTGTACTTGCAGTAGCCTCTGTCGTCACAATGATCGTCATCCCGGCTCTTTATCACGAAGCGCCCGAGTCAGAATGGCCTTTCAGTATCAACATCAACACCGTCATCGCATTGCTTACGACTCTTATGCGGGCGACGATGCTTGTGGCCGTCGCAGAGGTCATCGGCCAGATGAAATGGCGCTTTTTCGACGATCAGCAGAGGCACCTGTCCGATCTCCAACACTTCGACCATGCAAGCAGGGGCGTTCTTGGGTCTGTCAAAATCATCTGGGTTGCTCGGTCGAGCTTTGTCACCGTCGTGGCTGCGCTCGTCATGGTTACCTCCGTCGCGGTCGGGCCATTCACTCAGCAGGCTGTGAGCACTGTTTCATGCTCCCAGACAGTGTTGGGCGTGAAGGCGTCACTGCCAATATCCCACTATGTTCCTGCAGGCAAAGGCTCCATATATCGAGTCGGAGCTGGGTCATGGGACGTGGGTACGGATATGAAAGGTGCCATGATCAACGGGCTTGTCAATCCAACGAGCAACGACAACAAAGTGCAGGCTGTTTGCGAAACGGGCAATTGCACATTCCCGTCGTCTTCCAAAGGGGTCACTCATTCGTCCATCGGAATGTGCAGATCGTGCTTCGATACGACCAGTTTTGTCTCAACACAGGATCCAACAGGCAATACGACTTGGTACAGCTCCACCAACTATACATTGCCAAACAACCAATCACTGAACCTCGGAAACGACATCTGGTTTACTGCGGACACCACCGATCTTGACTGGGCCGTGAACTCCTTCCCTGCGGGTTTCAAATCCTTTGCTGAAATAGCCTTTGCAAACGTAACAATCTTGTCGCTTACCCAGGCCCCTTGCACCAGACAAATAAATGGTACTATGTTGTGCTCTCGCCCTGTTCAGGGCTTCCACACACCCGACAATCGACTTGTTGACGACGAAGCCAACGTAATGGCCGTCTCATGTGCCCTCTATCCTTGTCTAAGGAACTACCACGCCGAGGTGACGAGGGGAAAGCTAGTCGAGCGCATCGTATCAACGGAGCCTGCATTTCAGAATATTGTGGAGGCACGCTCCAATCTGAGTCCATCCAGCAATCCAAGGCTCTATGGTAATTTCACGGGGTTGCAGCTTCCCTGCTTCGTGGATGGCGTAGAGTATGATCTCAGCAACATTTCTCAGATACCCCACGCGGACATGACCAGCATCAACGTGAATGGTTCTGATCACCGGGTACCAGAAACCTGCCTCTACAAGGTCGGAGGGATGTACGCAAGCGCACTTTGGAAAGTCTTGACGCGCGACCTCTTGCAGGACTATTGCTGGTTTCGCAGCTCAGCGCTGGGCCTGCCGATCTGTCAAAAATGGTGGCTCGCACCTCTGTACCATAACCTTACAGCAAGTATCGACACCGTCAGTGATTCAATGGAGCAACTCGCGACAGCAATCACTACTCAGTTCAGGATTAAGGGGAGTAGCAATCAGACATTTTCGGACACGGATTACCGGGAGGCAGTTTTCGGTAGTGTGATGGGAACCACGGTGTGTACGAGATTCGACTGGCAATGGGTTTTGCTACCTATCACTCTGGTCTCTGCAACAGCGATCCTGCTTACCATTGCTGTTGCGCAAAGTTGGACTGACCCGGCAATACCAGTGTGGAAGACCTCAATTCTACCGCTACTTTTCTACAATAAAGTGGACTCCTCGCACAAGGAAGCAATGCCGACCTTGGACCTGGATGAGCTGCAGAAAGTTGCAGAGACCACGAAGGCGAAGTTTCAAACTAGAACCAGCGCAAGAATCGAAGGCGATTTCATGTAGTAGATGTCAGTGGACGTAACTTTGACTTTATAGGTCGCGGCGTTGTAGTTGGGAACTTGTCTGCAACAAGGTCATGTCGCAAGTGGCAGTCGGAGGCAAATATCCTTTAGCGATTGCGTTTTGCCCAATAACTGTACTTCGAATACTTGAGGCAGTCGATACTGGTGGTTCCCTGCCGGAGATGCTGAACTTGATAGGCAAAATTGAGCAGTTGCACCATAGCGATCTCCGATAATTATGACTTCTTTAGGCTGCATCTTGGCATCATGACATTTCCAGAACCATTCTATAAGTAGAACGAAATGTAAAGACTTCAACGTTACTCTGAGCAGTTAGCACGTACATCGGGGATTAGCCGATAGTAAAGTCTAACTTCATATCCAAATACTAAGTCCCAAATTCTCATAGCAAATCAACATTGAGTGCCGTTCATTATTTGACGGCCATGGTTGAAGGTTATGCTAAGCTGGCTGATAGTTCTTACTGACCGGATGGAAAGCCTTTCGTATTAATCCTAGCAGTCTATTCTATTTCGATGGTTTTATTTGCTCCGCCGTCCCCGTCGTCCCTATTATCCTTTTTGCGTTTGACCCACCGGGACAGCTAAAACATGTGCCCGTACAGCAATAATCATGATTAACACATGCTTATCAGAGAATGGTACTATGCAAGAACGCTGCTAATTAATCCATGGCCTTGATGGGAAAAGGTACGATTTATCTACATGCCAACGAGACTTCTTGAGAACAATGGATTGTAATAACACGCACCACATATTCTCGAAGGACATAATAGTTCCAGTTTAGAAAATTGCAAGAGAACTCAAGGTATAGAATTATACGCCGTTCAGGTTTTATCGAGAACTTGGGCGATATTTCAGGTTTTCTAGCTCCTCACATCGTCCCGAAGGACTACAGGCTACGTCCCATATGCCGTCTCTTGACACGGCGATGCCGATAGGCTCAATGTAAGTTTCTGTGAAGTGGGCAATGCTAAGGATATGTTGAATAGAAACTTTATTCTCGAGTTGCTAGGCAGGACTCATCTCAGACCACAAGCAGCAAATGTCTTTGTAGGATCCTATCACAACCCAAGCCCCATGAGAAGTATATAAGCCGCTGTCTACGCCGAGTTCTTCAGTCTCTCTTCTGTCCTCATCACCATCAACAGTTCAAGTAACAAAGCTCGCTACTCTTTCAACAAAACAAACTCTTGACGCAGACTCTTCTTCGCCACACTCTTTATTCAAAATGAAGTTCTCCATGTCTGCTCTCCTCATGGACCTCGCCGCTATCTTCTCTACGGCCGCCTCCCCCATGCCCATCGCTGAGGTCTCCGTAGCCAACAAAGAGGTCCCCCGCGACGCTACTCCCTTCGCCGCTAAGGACAAATTCGAGCAGCCCGAGGCTGTCGAGACTAGGGCCCTCACCCTGACCACCGACCTCGAGGCCCCCTCTACTGGCCTGAGCAAGCGCGCCATGAACTCCAAGCTCAAGATCCACGTCATCAACGCCGCCGCCCGGGTTCTCGGCATCATCATCATTGACTACACCATCAACCTGCTGCCCGGCAGCCACGAGAGCATCACGGCCAACTTTGACAAGCTCACTAACGTCCGCACTAATGGTCCCGTCGTCGCTACCCACTTCGAAGGCGGCGCGAACCCGCTGGCTGTGGCGCAGAACGCCGTCTTTGACTTTGCTACGAGCACGGTTTCTGGTGTGATTGATCTCACTCTGAACGCGGCTGGTGTCGCTACTGGTATTGCCTCGTCTACTGGCATTCATCTTGGCGGCACCGTTGTTGCGAAGACGCTCCATGTCTTCAATGAGAACAACGCCAAGATTGGTTCTATCAACCTTTAAGCTGAATGTTTCGGGATGGAGGATGGTATGTTTGAGGACATAGGTTAGGATGGTGGGTGTATCACGGCGGAATGAGGTTTTTTCATCACTTAATTGATTCCAGCCAATATGTGTTTTTCCTTCAACCCACCTTTGCGAATACTGGGCAAGGTGGATAATGCATTGTGATGATTGAAGTATATACTCTGGTTACAAAATGGAAGAGAATCTCAGTTGATGGCTCACCTAATCTAACGACAAGGCGATTTAGTGAGGCTGCAGAAAGGTGGCAGTGATGGATCTGGACTACTGAACAAAGTCAACCTTGCGAAGGTTGACTGAGAAAAGGGTTTAGCGTGGATGTAAATGACTATGACTGGAACACAGAAAACGGCGGTGCAAGTCTGAAGCAGCCAATTGCGTCCCTGACATGCAGCCGAACTACTACCCACACCACCAGGGCGTAAACGGGATCAGGCTGCAGAAGACGTCAAGGACTGCTGAGATACAGGACAGACGTCTTGATTCGTTGACAGCCTTCGAAATCCATCAGCTGACTGAATTCAATCCGTCGCCTTTACCCATCATCCGCGTCTGGCCCCTCATCTGAGCGTTTTCGTCCATCTTCCACTTACACAGGAGACTGCAGTCTTCTACATCAACACATAAGTCTGCAGCATCCTTTGCTCTCTTCTGGAAGATCTTCGCTCTCAGCACAGCACTCCGACAAACGAAGACCATAGTAGCTACTCTTGGCCCAGCTTCCCACACAAGGTTGTCAGACAACGTCATAATCAGGCAGAAGGCTCCAGTCTATCATCCATTTGCGCGCTCGGCAGATGACTTGCATCTACCTCCTACCATCGCATTTGGCTCCATCATCATGATACACGAAGAACTCGACGACGATTCATGAGCTTCGATATGCAGGAAGATGGCGCAGCAAGATTTGAGGCGGGCTTCAGCAGTTCCGCCTTAGGGGCCCAGCACAACAACCTAGGATCTGGCAATCAGTACAACAACTCAGGTTCTGGTACCCAGTACAATGCGGATAATATTAACTTCTGTATGTTTCCGTCTCATGTGCAGAAGGAGTTGCAACTGGAAATCTTTGCGGTGCTAACGAAACATGTAGTCAATCAGGAGAAGGACACATTCCTCGCCGACTTGAGAGTTACCGATCCCCGCAGCGACAAGACGCGCATCGAGCGCACAAATGGCAATCTCCTCAAAGACTCGTACAGCTGGATTCTTGATCACGACGATTTTCGTCAATGGCGATCGGAGAAGCGCCTGCTGTGGATTAAAGGCAGCCCCGGAAAGGGCAAAACTATGCTCTTATGCGGCGTAATTGATGAGCTCCAGGTTATGGGTTACAAATCGACATTCTTCTTCTTCTGTCAGGCAACCGACACACGACTCAATAACGCGACTTCAGTGCTGCGGGGTCTGCTTTATCTGATCCTCGATCAAAATCAGCATCTTCGAAATTTATTCCGCGAAAAGTATGATAAGGCAGGAGCGGGAATGTTTGAGGATGTCAATAGTTGGGATGTCCTATGCCAAATGCTTATATCTGCAGTCGACCACGAGAGTTTGTGCGATGTCGTTCTGGTTATCGATGCTCTTGATGAATGCACCACAGACTTAGACCAGCTCATCAGCTTCATCGTCGAATTGGCATCACATGCGAAGATTATTGTCTCCAGTCGTCTGTCGTTATCCATCGACAGAGGCTTGGCGGTTGCTCTCGAGCATATGAAGATTTATTTGTCTCTAGAACTGAATGAAGACGTTATCTCAGCCGCCGTGGACGCTTACATAAATCACAAAGTCAACCAGCTAGCGGTTCGGAAGGGGCTCGACGAAAAAATGCGAATCATGGTTCGTAACCATCTTGCTACAAAAGCTAGTAACACATTTCTATGGGTCTCTCTGGTGTACGAGCAAATAGCAGACGCCCGTGTTGCAAGAAGACACATTCAGCGCAAGCTTGACGAATTCCCTCCGGGTCTGGACGCATTATATCAGAAAATCTTAGCACAAATTCTCGAGTTAGTGGATGCGGGATATTGCAGACAGGTCTTGGCAATTATGTCAATTGTGTCACGTCCACTTGACATGCAAGAATTGGCGTCTCTTCTTCATCACGTCAGATTTTTGGGCGACATCGTGGAAGAATGTGGTTCGCTCTTGATCATACGAGAGGGCGTTATCTACTTCATTCACCAATCGGCAAAGGACTTCCTCCTCAGGCATTCGGACATAATCATGCCGTTGGGAATTGCTCACAGCCACAACTTTGTCCTCTTGAGGCTCTTGCAGTCCCTCTCTGGCACGCTACGACGCAACATTTACAACTTGACAAAACATGGGACCTTTCTTGAAGAAATTCAAATCCCAATTCCGGACCCACTGAAGCCCATACGGTACGCATGTGTGTACTGGGCTGATCATCTCATAAAAGAGAACGCGGAACAACAACAGTTTGATGAAATCTATTCGTTTATCACTGGATATTTTCTTTACTGGCTAGAATCGTTGAGTCTCTTGAGGAGCATGTCGAAAGGCATACTGTCCATGTCTCACGTTCAGCAAATCATTGAGGTTTGCTGGTCTACATAAGTTTCTTCGTTTATTCTTGACTGATTACTTACAGGCCTCAGCGGAACCAAAAGACGGTAAACTGTTGGTACGAGATTCTCTTCGTTTTATCCGCTACTTCCGGTCCCCGATCGAAGTTGATCCAATGCAAGTCTACCTTTCAGCTCTTGTGTTCAGTCCAAGGGACAACGTAATCAGGGGATTATTCCAAGACGAAGAGCCTAAATGGTCCGTGAAGCCTGTTGTGGACCAGAATTGGACCCTATGTTTACAGACGCTCGAGGGACACAAGGATAGCGTCACGTCTGTCGCCTTCTCCGCTGATGATTCTACGTTCGCCTCCGCATGCTGTGATGGTACTGTCAAGATATGGGACGGGGAAACAGGACAGTGTTTACGAACGCTCAGAACCAGAGGCCTAGGCCGTTCTGTAGCCTTATCAGCCAACGGCGCCACGCTCGCAGCAGTTTCGGATGTTTCTATTGAAATGCGGAACACATTTAGCGGCATTTGTGAGAAAACGCTCTACACCATCGGCAGCCCTCTATCGGTTGCTTTTTCGGCTAATGGGGACACACTGGCGGCCGGTTCGGACGGCTGTGTTGTTCAGCTATGGAACACGAACATTGGTCGGCACCCCGAAACCCTTACAGGTCATCTCTCAAGTGTGAACTCAGTCGACTTCTCAGGAGACGGCTCGTTAGTCGCTTCAGCCTCAGATGACAAAACGGTCAGGCTTTGGCGGATAGATACAGGGCTCTGCGTCAGAACTATCGAATATCTCATGCCGGTGAGATCAGTAGCACTCTCGCATGATGGAGATCGCATTGTTTCTGCTATCGCTGAAGGCGAAGAGGTATATCCTTACTACTGGGGTATCACCGAGGACATGGGTGAAAATCACATGTTTTTTATCGCAAATACCGTCGCGATGTCAAGCGATGGCACGCAGGTCGCAGTTATCCGAGAAACCTCGAATACAGAGGTCGTTAGCCGGAAAAGCTCTGACGTAGAGCTTTTATGGTTAAGCAAACGTCCGCTCAGACGTGGAATGGGACGTTCTGGTACCGGGTCTTTACTGAGTCGACATACATTGAGTAGACATAGACTTATTGGTCATCATGGGCCTGTCAAGTCACTGGCATTCTGTAGAAGGGGTAGCTTGCTAGCATCAGCTTCTTCTGACGCAACGATCAAGCTCTGGGACTTGATGATGAATCGACCAAACGAGGTCTCTAGACCGGCTGTCTCAAGTGCGACTCCACTCTTCGATACAGCCTCAGACTCAGACATAAACATAGGCACAGACACAGACTCAGATTCAGATTCGAACCCAGGTTCAGACTCAAACTCAGACTCAGATTATCGACAATCATCGTCTTACAAGGCGGCTGATCTTACTAGGAAGCCCCTACGCTTGATAAGAGATTGGCACCAGAAAAGAGCCAAAATACCAGGTCGGACAGCCCGCTCTAAAATACCTTCGTTGCAAATCTTTGACATTTAACAGAAGCCGAACGGTGGGCACAACGCGAAGACGGCGCCGGGGGTGGTCGCGGTCATCGTTGTCGTATTCACTCGCTCTCTTTTACATGCCAAGGTAGCTACATGATATCAGTCTCCAACTGGGAAACAGTGCTCTGGGAGACGGCAACCGGGTGCATTAAGAACGAAATCATGAAAGGAGGTCCCACCGGTTGCTCAACGACAGTTTTAGAAGACCGTATTCACATGGCTGAACGCTTCGGAAACCAGATTCGTATCACTGATCAGACTTCGGGAAAGCTTCTACGAACACTAGAAGTTCAAGGGGGTGAAAGAGACCGAATGATCATTTCTCACAAGGGCCATGCAACTATACCGTATCCCAAGAGAAGACTCTTAGTCGACGAGTTCGGGATCACTCGTGTAGAGGATGGTGTAGGCCCCCCCGAGTTGTGGGTGAGGTCTATGCGGTTTTCAGTGTCGGGGTATGAGCTCCACACAAATTTTGGGGACATTGATTTGAACGACACCGCAATTTCAGATGTCATACCATTGAACCCATCTGTAACTGAAGGCTTAAGTGTGAATACTGAAGAATATAGTCTTGAGACGGGAAGTAGCTGGATCATGAAGGATGGAAGAAGATTTCTGTGGCTTCCTCCGGAGTATCGACCAGATGTCGTAGCGATACATGGTTCGACAGTGGCGATGAGCTACGACGCAGTGAAAGTGCTTATCATACGCTTCTGTTAGTTTATTTCAGTTAGGTAGTTGATAGCTATAACATCATTGTTTCGGTACATTTGTTTGCGCGTGTTGCTATCCAACTGAACAATTGTAGTTGTAGTTAAACGGTTGGAGAACCACCTCATCAGGTGTACGTTTTGATACTCTTGTTGTGTCTTTCTACAAGATCTCTGCTTTTATTCTCCACTACTATCTTCGCTGTTGTTATTTTCCCACCGTTATCGTTGTTTCCATTATCGTCCTCTTCAATGTCGTCGTCCCCGTTCTTGTTTATACCTACATACTATCCACCTGGATATCAAAGTCCTGA
This sequence comes from Colletotrichum sp. SAR11_239, assembly GCA_025328985.1. Classification (NCBI taxonomy): domain Eukaryota; kingdom Fungi; phylum Ascomycota; class Sordariomycetes; order Glomerellales; family Glomerellaceae; genus Colletotrichum; species Colletotrichum sp. SAR11_239. The sequence continues at coordinate 66,294 of JAKMWZ010000083.1, read as the reverse complement.
TTTGCTCACGTCGTCATGACAGCTATTTCACATGGTACACTTACAGCTAAGTAAAGCTTTGAATGCTCTACTCGTTTGAACTGCTGGAGAATGCCCTCTGAGGGCGGACACCAAATTGAACAGAATCTGGCTTGCGGCAGACCGTGCAAGAATACAAGTAGGAATACAAACGATACCAAGAAACAAGACAAGTCCAGTGCAGAAGTGAACGGTGCAAGACCGTGAGAAATGTACAATCATCACGAATACCCCTGTGCTGTGAGTTACAACCATCCGCCTGGTAACACATTTCTTCTCCGTCCATGCTCATCTTCCAACGTGATGGAAGGTATCCCCCACAAGGCACGGGTTGATCAGATCGTGGTGCCTGTTTAGACACGTCACAGCATTTCTCTCGGGCACTCATGCCACACCAGGGCAATAAACGTGTCGCAAACCTGGTAAGACGAAGCCATTAAATGCAGAAATATTTCGACGTCTTACTTTCTGACCATGAACAGCAACACAAGACCATAGAAAAAACGGGCAGATGATCAAAAATCTGGATAGACCTCGGACACGAGAATGCATGCCTGCCTAGCCATTTCGTTGCGCCCCTGTAAAGACGAGTGATAATATGTAAAACCCAAGATCCGTCTTCTCAGAATTCCCACTCATTGAGCACGCCTAAACGCCTCGCCTCAACTATTCCCCGTCTCCAGTTTGAACATCGCCAAATATGGCCCCTGCTCGCTCTACGTTCGTCTGCATGAATCCTCCCCGCGCTATCCCTCTCGCAAGTCCTCCCTCGCTGAAAGACCTGAAGCTTCGGACCACGTCGTGCTCGGATTCGACTAATGTGTCCGCCCGCTAAATCATCATCCACCTCATCTCGCCAATCGCTCATACTTCATGACATTTTTTTGTGTTGCTTATTCGGACAGTAGGTTGTTGGAGAACAAATACAATGGGTGCATGCCTTCGTGGATATCGTTTATCGAAAACATTAGAGAAGAATAGAAAGTTGTTCAGTAGTGGTAATCGTCATTTCGGTGTGATCGATCGGTCGTCGGGAGGGTGCTACTCGATTCGCGGCGGCGTCTTTGACGAGTACGGTGACGCGCTTCTCCTTTTTAAAGAAGGGGTGTCAGGGAACCCTTTCGGTATGATACAAGTTTTGGGAGGCATAACAACAAAGACACAAGACAAGTATTTTGCGCAAGCAAAAGTCCGGGGGTCAGGACTCGAGGGGGTGGTAAAGGAAGGCGCTTACGATCTCCTCCTCTCGCCCTCTTTTCTCAAGCTCTCGATGATCTTGAGCATCTCCTTGCGCCCACCGTGGGAGTCGATGAGCTTGTTCGCCATGCTCATGCTGACCTTTTCCCTAGCATTGGCCGAGAGCAGTCGCTTGACGAGGAGGTGGCGCATGAGGATGCAGACGAAGACGCCGCAGTCGGAGCCGTTTTCTTGTTGCGGGGAGTCGTCGAGGTTGTGGAACCTGAGGGGGCGGCCGAGGATCTCGGACATTTTTTGCGTTGCGAGGCGGGCCTCTGCGTAGTTTGCGCCGCCGAGAGAGTCGTAATGGAAGGCGACGCCGTCGATGGCGGAGACGAGGAGGAGCGACCAGTGGGAGCCGCCCTCGGCTTGTGCGACGTTTCGAGCATCGTTAATCGGCAGGAAAATGTGCGTTACTTTCGAGAAGTCGGGGAGGGCGGAGCGGATTTGGCGCATGTCCGGTTCTTTCATTAGGAGGAAGGTCATCGACGGCCGCAGGAGGATGATGCGGGCTTGGGGGTATTTCGGGAGAATTTCGCGCTCGAGCCATCTAGGTTTGTTAGGTTTGCGGGGAGAGGGGAGCGTTGAGGGGTCGTACTCTTCCCAGAAGGCGATGTTCTAGAGACGTTAGCAGCTGTTGGGTAGTGAACGGGCGAGAGACGTACGTTATCTGTTAACCAGTCGTTCTTCAAAGACTTGATGTCTTCGTAGGTTACTGTGATGGGTTAGTTCGACGACCTCGGGAGAGACGGAACGAAGCGGCTCGGGGCGCGGCATTTCGGAGGAACGTACGGAGGATATCATGATCTGCGACGCAAGGCTGTTAGTCGGCTTCATGTTTGCGATGCTCGCGCCGGATACGCGGGAATCGCGGGTGGGAGAATGACTTACACGACAAATAAGGTGCCTGCGGGGAGAGCTACATGAAGAAGCACAGGTCAGCTCATACAGGTCTCGTCTGTTTTTGGAGTGCAGCCTGAAACGGGCATCCCCCGCCAGAAAGTGTACCCCGCGTTCGCCCGCCCTGCGTTGTCGCTCTGCTCTGCGCAACCTGCGACGGCGACAAGATGATGGCAGGAGGACAGGCCATGTGCCCGGTCGTTGTGTCGGACGATGCGAGAGCAGTGCGACGCGGCAGCGAACGGGTTGCGGTCGCGCGGGAGGAGAGGAAAACGAGGCAGAGAGTCTTACAGTGTCACCAAAGTGACGGGCCATCTTCCTGAAAGGCATGCTGAGCCGCGACTCCGACCTCTGGCCGGACTTGGTGATGCTGCTGCTGGAGCTCGGTGTCGGGGAGAGGGACGCGGACGAGGGCGTTTGCGCGGAGGAGGAGGAGCTGTCGGAGCTTTCGCGGTGCGGTTGCGGCGGCGGCGGCGGCGGTTGTGATTGTGTTTGTTGGTGGTGATGACGACGGAAAGCGAGGAAGCGGCTGTTCGGGTCGAGGAAGTTGCGTCAGAGGGGAGGTTAAGTCGGTTTGGGCGAGGGTTGTGTCGATCTTTCTGGGGGATCGATCACACCTGCTCGTGGTGTTTGGGAGAAAGTTGAGGGGAGAAAGGAGGGGGAGAGGGGAAATGGGAATGTAAACAATTCGGGGAATGAGGGATGGGGGAGGGATGACGAGATGTTTGAAAAAAATCAAAGCCCAAGAAGAAAAACAGACGCCCTGCAGAAAGAAAGGGACCCTGGACGAGGCGGTTTCCTTTTTTCGGTGGTGCTGCAATTTTTTGGGCGGGGATGGAGGAGGGTCTCCGGCTTCTCTTTCTCTGTCGTGGGCCCTTTCACTTTGGGATCTGCTGGGGGATCCAGTCACAGGGTCACCTCGACCAGGTGCTAGCGGCGGCGGCGGGGTGGGGAAGAACAGACGCTGCCCGTTTGTCTGGGGGGGATTGTGCTGTGCTGTGCTGTGGTGTTGCTGCGTTTTTGGATTGGAGCAAGGTTGCACCAGCGGAGAGACGAAAAAACTGGGAACGGACTGGGCTGAAATCTAGGGCGGTAGGGGCCAGACAGCATTGCGAATGAGGCTTGCGCTGCACCTCGATTCGCGTTGATGACTGACGATGCAGCGACACCAGCGACGAATGACGAGGGTGCGAGGACGTGGCCGTGGCTGAGCACCCCTCCAAGCAGCAGAAGCATTGGCCAGCTGGAGCGACGGATGAGCCACACTTGAGGCGCATGCTGGTGATGTGGAGGCTGGGGAGCTGGGGCCACCGGGTGCGTCGGGCTTCTCGCAGCCCGGAAAGCCACTCGACTGGTGCGGCCTCGCCGTTTCCTCCACTGAAGCACACCACAGCGGGGGAGGGGTCACAAGACACTGATGACGGGAATGCAGGCCATGAACAGTAACAGACAGATACTGCAAAAGATTGAACACACCTTGGCACGCTGAAAGGACTGCTCGAGGACGCTGCTGGAGCTCCCACTGCCGCAGCCATCGTACGACCCAACACTCTCGACGGGGTCCTGTTTCCAAATCGACCGCGGATTGTCTGGGGATCCCCCGGGGGAGAGGGTAGTCGGAAGGTTTCACTGATTACCGTAATACGAGAAAACGCAATTCAGGCTCTCTGAATCTCGAGCGGCAAGAGCGTACAGTAGGTGAGCACTTTCTCAAATAGCAGAGCAAAACATCCAGGGACGGGCAGCTTAGCAGATGGGCAGTGGGAGCACGCCAGTTTACATACTTTCAAGGCTAGCCTAGCAAAACCCAAAAAGCAAAAAGAAGAAGGACGAAACCTGGGCCGATCATCTGCGATGACAGCCATGCCCAAGTTGGGTAGAGAGGAGAAAGGGCAAAGAGAAAGGTGGCACGAGATCTGGAACGCCATCTCTCCGAATCTGGGGTGCCGCTCTTGCGTGTCCGGCCTGTGACATTGGCTGCGACGGTGTCTTGTAGCTGGTAGATTAAAGTGCCAGCACTGCATGATGATGCCCGCTGCGCAGCTTATCTTTACTTTACTTTATTGCTCCCTCCCTCTCTCCGATAAATGGAATTAGTCACCGCCATACTTTACAGCACTGTGAGGTTGGGGAAAACAAAAAAAAGAAGCGGTAATCACTTCTTCGTGGGTGAGCACCGGCTGGTGCTGCTGCTCGCTGGACCAAGATCGATCGAGGTGCCTGGTTTCACCTCGTCTACGTCACCGTGCTGCGGCACCCGTTCCAGACCATCGCAATGGGCCGTCGACCTTGATACGTTGGATACCACCCACCTGGGGCAATTCCCGCCGCAGGCCTTCACCAGCCCAGCGAACCTGCAGCAGCATCGCTGTGTTCGTACCTACTTAGTGCTTGCATTGGGAGGGAAAGCCGTCTAATCGGCCTAGGATGCCCAACGTGGCTGCTACGCGTACATGCTTTGGTGACTGCTGGCCATGCTGACGGAGGACCTTGCGCCGGACCCTTATCCGCGGACAAACCTTCACGGTACTCACCCACACTCACAGCGCAAGGACAGCCTCATCTTTTCTTTTCTACTCCTGCTGCTGCATCGCGCGCAGGGACTGCCGGGGCCGCGGGCCACTGGGTGGGGTAAACAAGAAAACGCAGAGGGGGGGAAACTCTCCGGTCGGCGCTTGCCGAGGGAGACTTCCGGTAACCTGGCGCCGCCTTTTCCCACCAACCACGATTGGGAAGGTTACAACCTGGTGGCAGCCGCTTCGTTTCCGATCTGCTTTCCTTCCATTCATGAGAGTGTTTCCTTCGCTGGCAGGCTTTGTATCCTGAGAATCCGATGGAGACTGCCAAACAAACACACTTCATGTAAGTCGAGACGAAAACCAGACTGAGGTGGTCTGCCGAGGGAGGGCCTAGACTCATCCGTACCTGTCTCTCACACGCCCGTGATTGTTATTGATCCGATATCACCCACAGAGCATGCATCTGAGTGTGTCCAAGCTTTTCTGGCCGCAGCGGAAGGCATATCCGCTCGCGGCCCGAACGTTGGGCGAAACACCCTGACAAGCACAACAAACGCAAATGCTGAGAAAATATCAGATAATCATTCGACGGAGACCCTGCAGATCATCTCCCTATTTGCTCGTCAAGTCGTGGCCCTTCTTCCTATCGTACACTTTTGCTGGCCTAGTAGTATCATGAATCAGGCTCAAGCAGAACCGCTGGTGAGACCACCCTTGCGACCAGCCTCCCGCGCCTTCTCGGAGCCGGGCTCAAAGGACCCGGACGACGCCTTGCCGCCCTCGGACGCGATCTCGCGCTGTGATAAACAACAACGGTCAGCGAAACGGTGTTCTAGAATTGCGATGGCAACCATGACAACCAGCGCTTGGGAAGGGAACTTCTGTAGCGACTACGAATAAACGCACCTGTCTCTCGGGGTCCATGCTGGCGAAGCCGCCAGCGTGGCTGGCGTGACCGCCCTTGGCGGCAATCTCTTGGACTTCCTCCTTAGGTCTATGTGGTGAGAAAAGTTAGCAAGATGCACGCAGCAACCCTCGTCTGGGAAGGTTCAAATGCCGGAGCGGGGCGGCAGCGGGTCGTACCGGTTGGCAAAGTTGGCGGGGTTGCCGTTGCCGGCCGCCGAGGTGTGGGTACCGGAGCCGTGGCCGTGGCTGGCGTGGCCGCCCTTGGCTGCGATCTCGCGGACTTCCTCGGTGGGGCTGCACGCATGTCAGTCGACGTCCCAAACACACGGCCAAACTTGCGCACTCGAAAGAGCAAGAAGTTTGTCATGAAAGGAAGGAGGATGCATACCGGTTCTGGAAGTTGCCTGGGTTCAGGTTGCCGGTCGGGGAGATGACCTCCTCGGGACCATGGCTGGCCTGGCCGCCCTTGGATGCGATTGCCTGGACTTCCTCGGTAGGCCTGGAATCGTTAACTCAGAATTTCACCCAGAAAATTCCGATACGAATGAGGAGGACACACAGATTAGCGAAGTTGGCGGGGTTGGTGCTGGCCATGTTGACGTTGTGATGTGGTTGGATGTGGGTGATGGTCGTTCGTTGTTGTTGACGGTCGCAGATGGGTATCTTGGATGTTGATGGAACGCAACGAATTCACGTCAATAATCCTGAGATCCGATGTCTTTTATGCTTTCTCCGACTTTTTTTTCTCTCCATAGGAAGCAGCGACCAAACCTCATCAAAAACAGGCAGCAGCTGCCTTCCTGCAGTTTCTCCAACCAAAACAACCTGTGACGTTGCGGCTAGGCAAACAACCCAGTCCCAAGCCGCCCTCTCCTGACGATCCCCACGATTATGACGACGGAGCCGCACCAACCCATCCGCTTCCCCAGGATCACGCGTCGTTAACGGTTTCTGTAGGGCAAACGCGCAGCGTGTTGTGCAACGCTGGTGCCCCATAAATATTCGGTACGCGGTCTGGGCCTTGGGCTGACATCACTTGATCGTCAAATGACAGCGCACCATGTCCCCATTGGCCGGACAATGCCCAGCTTGGTACGGTTATGTTTGGTGCTTTACTTTTCTCATAGACACAAGTCTTCTGTGCGTCTCTACTTGTCAATATGCGAGCGAATCGTTTGTTTACATGTGACGACATTGTTAATGATGTCTTGCTAGCGTAGATCTGGGCTTCTCATTCTCTCCTTATTTGGTGTAAGATGAAAAGAACATCCCTGCAACGAGGGGTCCAACCAGATTCCCACCGACAAGCCCGGCTATCTAGACATTTTGTCAACTCTAGTAAGCTTAGATTTGTACCCGGGGGACCGGGAACTATTAAGGACCATGAGATCTAGTACGAATCCAGAGTATCGCGACGAGCAAGTACCAGTTGATGTATTTCATACTGCCAACAGTGTTATTTTTCAAAGATTATATATATCCTGCTCTGATGTTTCGTTCCGGCTTCATGTAAGTAAAGCTTTTACAGGAAGAACCTAAGATAGATTTCGCTGATCGGGGGCATAGTTGCGTTGTGGTTCCTGTCTTACGGAAGGACAAGGCCCTCGATATTTCTGTGTCAGGGTTAGACGGCAGTCAACAAGGTGCGCCTCCACGTGGCAAACTGCAAAGGAAAAGGTTAGAAGAGAAGAAGGACACAGAAGGACGGTTGCAGACGAAAATATTCGCATCACCAATGTATATAAATCTTCAAGCCAAATCGCATTCAATTTCAACAGCTGTCCTAGAGTTATTAACACCTAGTATAACTACTAACCACATCGCAACTACTTCTTTAATTATCCTCTTAACTATCTAAATTTAATTTTAGTATTTAACCTTATTAGGAAATAATCTTAAGCATAAGTAAGTATGAAAAGATGTTTTCCTATATTTCTCTTTGAAGAGAATTTATATTTATATTAGTTAGGCTAAGAACCTTCTTAATATTACCTAAAAAGTTATTATTAAATTAGTGTTTAAGCTTAGTTATAAGTATTAGTTTAATTTTAATAAGCATTAAGTACTATCTATATAACCTCTTTACTATTCTAAAGCGACATCTAAACTTTTAACGCAATAGTACAAATTAGTGCAAATCTATATCTTACTCCTCAAGCGCATTCGGCAGACTCTGCAAAAGATTAACCACCTCCTCATGCCCATGCAAAGATGCTACTACGCCCGGAGTTTGAAAGAAAGCATTCGAACGATTCCTGTCCGCACCTTTGCGAATCAGAAGCTTGACAACGGCCTTCGCACCACTAATCGCTGCTACATGTAGAGCCGTTTGTTGGCTGTGTTCTGTCACAGCATGGATGTTCGCCCCTTCTTCAAGAAGTACTTTTACTACAGTGTCGTGACCATTGACGCAAGCCAAGTGGAGAGCAGTTTGGCCATGTCGATCTCGATCGTCAATCACAGCGCCATTTTCAATCAGCAAGTACACAGTGCTCACAGACCCCTTTGTCGCTGCGAAATGTAGAGCCGTTAGTTGGCTGTTTTCGGTTACAGCATGGATGTTCGCCCCTTCCTTAAGAAGCAGTTCTATTACAGCGCGCGTGTGACGACGAGAGGCACAAGCACTGAGGAGAGGGGTCAGGCCATGTTCATCTCGATCCTCAATAGTAGCACCATGCTCAAGAAGCGTCGCCACCACGCGCTCGTGGCCGTTCAAAGACGCTATACGCAGGGCTGTATCGCCTGTATGTTCTCCGCTATCAATTCGATGGTTGACTCTCGCGCCATGCTCAAGAAGCGTCTTCGCCACGCCCTCGTAGCCTTTTGAACACGCTATATAGAGGGCTGTGTCACCAGTATTTGCTCCACTATCAATTCGATAGTCAAAGCTCGCGCCATGGTCGATGAGCAACTGTACTATGTCCTGATGACCCTCAAAAGACGCTAAGTACAGAGCTGTGTAGCCAGCATATCGTCCACTATTAATTCGATAGTCAAAGCTCGCGCCGTGGTCGATGAGCAACTGTACTATTTCCTGATGACCCTCAAAAGACGCTAAGCACAGAGCTGTGTAGCCAGCATGTCGTCCACTATTAATTCGATCGTGAATGTTCGCACCATGTTCGATGAGCACTTGAACTGTAGCTTTCTGTCCGCAACAAATTGCTGTATGGAGAGGCATCCCGTCTTCGCCAAATTCGATTCCATCAAGAGGAACACCCATTTCAAGGAGGGCCTTGGTTGTTGCCGGCAAGTCATGATACATAGTTTCATGCAGGAGGCTGAGTGTATCGATGTTCTGGCCACGAGTTGCGATCTCTTCAACAATTGTAGTCGTCAATGTGTCAAGATCGCACCTTGCTGCTTGTTGGAATGCCTCCATGGTCTCCCATCTTTCATCATCTGGATTAGCATAGAGGCCTTCCTCTTTGATGACATTGAAAAGAGACATGAGAACGTCCCCCATTCCGTGATCACCAGCTATACGCATTAGATAGACTGCTGAGACCAGCTTGTGCTTAACAAGGAGTTTTGCAACAGAACTCGTAAGCATTGTAGCAGACGGGCTTGAGAAGCAAAATACCACGGGCTCGCCAGTGGAGGGAGTTGCGCCCCAATCAAGGAGTAGTCGTATGATATTCTCATTAAGTTCTCTGCAGGCAACCCCCAGAGGGGTGAATCCGACAAGATTTCGTGACTCAATCAGGCTGAGTCTCTCCATGTAATGGGGATACCCTGAGGAATTTGTCCCTGTTGTTCCTGCTTTCAATGGCGATAGTTGATGTGCAATGTTGTTTTTGAGAGCAGATATGATCTTATCGACTAGCCAGATCATGAACTCCACATCACCTAAAATCGCAGCGCTGTGAATGCAAGAGTCACCTCGAGGGTTCAAAGATTGTAACCAGTCGAAGTAGTGTGAGTCAATGATGAGCTTGAATATAGTCCAGCAGCGCCTTTTGATAGCCCAGCTCAGCGGGTGATCAGATGAATCCTGATCGCCAACTAGTTCGACGTCGGTTTGGGGGAATAAGTCCTCGTTTGCAAAGCAATTTGCGCTTTCACCAAGGAAGCTTCTGGCCGCATCCCAGTGTCGGTTCGCTAGGGCGGCGAGGAATGGGTCCGTATAGCGTTCCGTCGAGCAAGCGTCGTAGTTGATCGGATGGTGACGAAGATGTTCCTGAAGAAGGTTGCAAAAGTTCTGGTCTGCCAGAATGTACGCGATAGAAGCTCGGTCACTGTAGCGGCAGTGCTGGTAGGCTTGGAATAAGTTGTGCAGGCGTATCCATAATCCGCGAGGAAAACTTTCAAGCCAATGATGTTGAGGGCGGCCTTTCGCGGCGATATCGGCATGATGAAGTACGTGGTGAGTGGCGTATTGGAGGAATGGGAAGCGTTTGTTGGCCGTTATTTGAAACATTGTAGTCTCGTGAGATTCTGCCCGCGGGAAGTTGTCATGATCTGGAAGGTTTAGTTCACGACAAACTCGACCTGTGATTTGTGAAAGGCAATGTCTTCCGAGAGCTTCATGACTTGACGTCTCGAAATCGAATCCGAGGTCAGGCCACAACTCCCTTAGTCCGTTTTCCTTGAGAAAAAAATCTCGAACCGACTCGTGGATGAATTGAACGGTTGCCTTGCCCGACTTGGTTATTTCTGCGAGGCCTTTGGAAGAACTGTTGACAAAAAGTTCGATGGTCATATCACTGACTTTTTCAGTGCTGTGAACGGCTGGGTGCTCAGGGCCTTCCATCAGCCCAGACATTACAGCGTAGTGAAATTCCTGTGGCGAAAGGGGCTTTTTGGCAAACAAAAGCCACTGCACGCAACACAAGAATTGATTTGGATCAATTTTGTCGGTATCCCTCCTGAGAATCTCCTTGAAAAGCTCGCTGAGACCACTAGGTATCTCACGCAGTAGCTTATCAACCGCGAACCAGTTGCCTCGACTGAGCACGTTGGTGATAAGACCTACGACAAGAACAACCCACATGAACACGCCGTTCGCCTTTTCAAGGAGCCTGCGTCGGATGTCTTCCACTTGTTGATCGTTTTCCGCTCTCAGGTAGCTCTGAATGTACTTCTCCAGGTCTTGTCTATGGCCGGGTTGCTGTTCGAGAACGAGTTTCAAGCCGTGTCGAACGTGTATGTGCGGATAATGGCGGCTAGAAAAGCAAATTTTGAGTCGACCCTCATGCTCGACGATAGAGTCATGCGCAATACCTTCGAAGAAAACTACCATATCCTGAACTTGGTCCTGGCTGCACTCGTCGAGTGCATCGATAAAGCATGTCACTTGGCGTTCTCCTAGAGATTTGAGAGCGTCACAGAACAGGTCCTGAAGGACATCTACGTCTGGACACCGTTTCTGCTTCGGAGAAATAAACCTCGAGTCGTCCAGGACGGATTGTAAGTCGGGGAAACCTTCGAGTAACTGAAGTAGTAAAGATCTGTACAACCCAGAGGTTGACTTCTCAAGCGTGTCTCCGCGAGCATTGAAGAAGAATGAAATAATAGCGCTGTTGTTCCCGAAGGACTTCCTGGCACGATTAAGAACGAACTTCATGAGCGTCGATTTCCCGGCGCCAGGTTTTCCGCTAATCCAGAAAAATCCACGAGATTGAGCTGAATCAGAAGCACTCAACCATTGCTTGTATGAGGGGTCCTGGAGGAGCCATTCGCACGTTGTTAAATGGGCATTCCTAATGGTTTCATGGCGAGAATCGATCTGCTCAAACCGTAGCAACTCTAGGAAAGCATTGCGACGTGTCTGCAACACTTCCGGTGCTATGAATCACTTGTTAGCACCATGTTCAGCCAAGCACTGAAGAATCGCTTACATTCTTCATTGACTTCTGAAGCTCCAACACCCACAGTCTTTCTGGGTTCACTTGGAGTGATGACACCGATGAGCTCCTTCGCGTAAGCGGCTGCGGTAGCTGCTGCATATTTCTGCCACTCTTTATTCTTATGCGAATCAGCGTAATCACAGATGCCTCGGATGACGATATAAGGCATAGTATCGCTCAGTCCAGCCGCTTCCATTTCAAAGCAAATTGCATCATGTCTCTTTGCTAGGTAATCCCGCTTTTGGCTGCACTTTATGACCTGATTGCCGGAAGCGATGCCACCATAGTGGATACGGGGCCAATTGTCGTCTCGCTGTGACCGACGATGTAATTCAGAGAGACTGCACCCAGTACAGTCACCTGGATGATCATGCGTGTACATGGAGCGGAATAGTCGATCCTCGCAGGATGTTGGATAGGCGTAAGCAGCCATTCCAGGATGGCGTTGTTGCATCTCCTGCAACAGGATTGGGATACCACTGCCATTTGTCTCGTGAAGTGCGCTCAGCTTGGCGACGGCTTTCTGGAGAATTGGCGGGGGTGTTTTTGCCGTACCAATTCCTTGGAATCCGTCGCCTGCCGTGAACTTCCCGAGGTCGTGTTGGATAACGTGCTTGCCTACCACAACGTCGCCAAGTCGTACATCCGTCTCGCCGGGAGCGCCTCCGCCGATACCGACCATGAAGCCGAAGCGAATCGACTTGAAGCTCCGCATCATGTGATTCGCCACTGCCGCTGCATCGTTCGTGCCATACCGCCCCAAACATGTCATCGCCATGTTGTGCCCTCCAATGCTCCCCAGTGTATAAATGTTTGTGTCGGCAGCTTCCATGGGAAGAGTTTGATGGATTTCGTCCAGCATAGCCTGGCTCGCGGCCAGCTCGATGGGGAGGGCGCATATCCAGCCCACCGAGTAGTCGGCATGTTCAAGCTTTCTTCTACCCTCTGTCCTCCCCAACCAGCCACCTTCGAGGCTAGTATTCGCTGTCCTCTGTCGCTTTGCGAGCGGAAAACTGGTGTTACGTTCGCTGTCGTCGTTCAGTGCTCTCTTGGCTTGGGAGCTGGACTGCTCGAGGTTGTTCGCAGACATGGCGGTGTCGCGACCTGATCTGCGGGGCAGATCAGATCTGGGCGTCGAGGAGTCTCCGTACTAGAGGCGGACAAAACTTCGGGCATCAAAGTGCCATATTGTCGTCGAAGACGAACAATTCTAGTATTGTGACGCTGTACGTGGAGTGGGAAGAGTCCCGTCGTGCGGATGGGGGATGTTGAATGTTCGATAAAGAACGCCTAGCGAGGCTGTGCGTGGTGAGTGGTGCCATGTATTCTCAGCTCGAAGCGCTCAACCCCCCAACAAGGCTCTGATCAGCAACAGTACCGATCATTTTGAATCCCTGCTGGAGTAACCAATCACCAGCTCTGGTGGAGGAGGGGCTTCATGCAGGCCGTCATCTTGACCCTTGTCGTACTAGAACGCTGCCCGAATGATCTCGCAAGCAATCATCAATGATGTGCTTGCAGGTTGTCTGTTTCTCTAAGTGCGAAGTCTCTGTCTATTGGGTATTATTGTGCGCCACAGTGTGCTTTGTTTCATCCGGTTCCCAAGGAATTTGCATCTGCTATCAGCCAGCTTCCAAGTCGGCCGATCTCAGGAGTCTTTTCATTCCGTTATGCCTTGAACAAAATAATCTCCTCCTGTCTCCTCCGTCTTCATCACCAGCCCACCTCGGTTACGAAGCCTGCGAGTTCATCCTCACCTCCCTCTCATCAATGACGTACAAGGTTTCCTTCCCTCGTTCCGAGTTTCCGTGGTTAGGTTCTTCAAATTCCTCGGCTTGAACATCCGCTTCTCTCCCCTATTGTCTTCCATTTCATTTCCACATCTCAAGGCCCCTGTCTGCTAAACGCCGGGTTCGTCTCCATCGTACTCGAAATATGCCTCCTCAACGCGGCCCACCGTCCAGCCGTTGCACTCGTCTCCTCCGCAGCCGCATCTCCCATGGCAACATTATCACCACCGTCAACCTTGGCCGCAGTCGCAGCAGCAACCGGCACCGGCGCAGCCGGCACATTCGCTAGCGCCGCCATACTCGCCCCAAACCTCGCCATCTCCCCCCTGACAACCTTCTCCTTCCTCTTCAGCGCGCCAGGCCTGCTCTTCAAACTCTTGTGCCGCACCTTGCCCTCCCGCAGCTGCTCGAGGCTGTGCGCCGTCTCGCCGTCGTCTGCGAGGTCCGGCAGCGCGTCGGCGAGCGACTCCATGGTCGTCACGAGCTTCTTGGACGGGCGCCGGCGCTTGAGCGTCTTCTTGCTGCTGGCCTTGCTGATCTTGGAGACGAAGGCGGAGTGCTTCATCGTGCGCTTATCTTTCTTGTTCGTGAGGAAGGCGTCGTCGACCTGGGCTTCGGCGCGGTGGGTTTTGTGAGGGGCGAGGGGGTGGATGTCGCCGCGGATTCGGGCCATGCGCTTCTCGCGGGCGGAGAGGGATGTTGGGGCGGTGGGAGCCTGAGAGGGTTAGCTTGATTGTGCGTTAAAAGAGTTGGATTGTGGCATACCATGCTGTGTGTTTGTAACTCGAAATTCGCGATTTGAAGGGGCGGGAATTCGGTCGGCGCAAAAGTTGAAGTCGCTGGTTTGAAGTTTAGGAAGGCGCCCGTCAAAGTTCAGGATTGCCCAAGCTTTCAAAAATTCGAGGTGGGGTCCGACAAAAGCGGGCCTATTAAAATCGTGGGGTCGGCGGTCGGGATTGGCCCCTCCGACTTTTGTATAAAATGCACAAATGCCCGCGCTTGTGCGCCAGTCACCCCGCCAAAGCCGTCACGGCCCCTCCAAGCAAGAAAATGGGCAAAATCGAGGATTTGAAGCGGAAGGTCGCCGAAGCAGAAGCTGAGCTTCGTAATTTGAAAGAAGAGCTGGCACAAGCTGAGAAAGAGGCTCGCGATGAGCAGCAGGAGCAACCTTGGAAATGGCCCCTGTTGGCGGAAGAGTATGAGAGATATGGTCGGCAGCTGATTATCCCGGCTGTGGGAGTCAAAGGTTAGAGTGAGATGGTGACATGGATGATGAAGGAAAGACGCTAAAATATTGCAGGCCAACTGAGGCTGAAAAAGTCCAAGGTTCTCCTCATCGGCGCCGGTGGACTGGGATGCCCCGCAGCAGCTTACATCGCCGGAGCAGGGGCCGGCACCATCGGGCTGGTTGACGGGGATGTTGTCGAGGTCTCCAACCTCCACCGGCAGGTGGCGCATTCAACAGACCGGGTTGGCATGTACAAAGTTGACAGCGCCATCGCATATCTCAAAGGGTAGAAGACCACAGCCGTCCCATGATTCCTTGCATCTCATGACTGACATCTCAGATTGAACCCAACCGTCACCTATCAAGCCCACAAAACACACCTCACGCCCCAGAATGCCGAAGACATCGTCTCTCAATACGACATCGTTCTTGACTGCACCGATCACCCGACCTCTCGGTACCTCATCTCCGACATCTGCGTCCTCCTCCAGAAACCCCTCGTCTCCGCATCAGCTTTTCGAACCGACGGTCAGCTCATCATCCTCAACTCGCCAGCGGCACCGCAGGGAAGCTTGGAGGGCGGTCCATGTTACCGATGTGTTTTCCCAAAGCCACCGCCGCCCGACAGCGTGGTCAGCTGCGGCGAGGGTGGAATCCTGGGCCCTGTTGTAGGAGTGATGGGTGTGCTGCAAGCTCTCGAGGCCATCAAGCTTGTCGCTGCCGGGGCCGTTGATCCTGAGGTCAAAGTGAAGGAAGCAGCCGCGCCATCTCTACTGATTTTCTCGGGGGCTGCGCCATCGGGGCCATTCAGATCTGTTCGTATGCGCGGGAGGAGGAAGGACTGCTTTGCTTGCTCGGCGCAGTCGACATTGTCGTTGGAGACGCTGCGATCTGGCTCTCTGGATTATGTGTCCTTCTGTGGTGTCACTGCTCCTGTCAATATCTTGGGACCCGAAGAGCGGATCACCGCTACTGAGTATGAGCGTCTTTCAAAGGCAGGCTCTGCTAAGCATCTCCTTCTGGACGTGAGAGAGAAGGAAAACTTCGACATCTGCAGTATTGACGGCGCGATAAGCATACCAATCTCGACCTTCATGAAGCACACCCAAGTAACAAAAGACGGAGCACCACCACAGCCTGAGTGGATACCGACAGACTTGCCCGAAGACGCACCCATCTACCTGGTCTGCAGAGTAGGCAACGACTCCCAACTGGCGGCAAAGCGCCTCAAGGACTTAGGCCTAAATAGCAACGGCAGAGTCATTCGTGATATCAAGGGCGGCATGAAGGCATGGAAAGCCGAAATCGACTCGACGTTGCCGTTCACATGAACAAGAAGCGACAGGAAAAAAAGAGTCAACGAGGTCTTGGTTTCAATGAAGTTGGATTTGTTCTGACAAGGGGGGACTGCCGTCATCATACATACTTTTCCCACGCGATACCCCTATTGCTACAAAGAGAGGAGGGCGGCCTACGCCCAAGAGCCATGATGAATCCTGATTAACCTTAAGAGATGAATACAAAAGTTTGTGTGCTGTCAAGCCGTGATGTGCCGAGTTGATGATGAGTTGCCTTTTACACGAAGGTGACGCGCTTGCGGTTGAAGGCACGCTGGTCCTTGAGCCATTGGCGGTAGCCTGCGACGCTGGAGATCTTCTCGCCGTAGAAATCAGGGACTTTGCAAATGTCAGCAAACAACCATCCGATTAGCGGATACAAGAGTAACATACCAGGGTTACCGACAGAGGAGACAGAGGGGTCGACACGGTTCTTCTTGATGCGAGCAAAGAACTCCTTCTCCTTCTACACGCAAAATTTCATCAGCATCCCAAACATCAGATCATTGGGCGCGTGCCCCGCACGACTACACATGAAAATACTCACCACCGTCATCTGGTTCTTCCACCTCTTGTTCAGCGTATAAAACACAAGCGATCCCACGCTCGGCCCAATCAGCCACCCCAGCGCACCGAAGCTCATCGTCATAAGACCAAGCGTGATGAAGGGGTCCAGCGGCACCTGCGAGACCAGGGGGTCCGCGACGCCGGTAGCGAGCACGCCCGCCCCGCCGACGAAGGACGCACCGAACGTCACGACGCTGAAGCCCAGCTGCCACCTGCGGCGGGACTTGCGCAGCGCGAAGAAGGTGTTCCAGTCGAGCCTGTCGCCCTGCTGCGCTGCCGTGGGGAACGCGGACTTTTGCGACGCCGCGGGGGAGGTTGCGGAGGTTGAGGCATTGCGCTGGGCGCTGGGCTGGCGGACGACGCAGGCGAGAATCGGAGAGGAGGACGAGAAGACAGCGCTGCTGCGAGCGAGCGGCGAGGAGGGAGCGAGACCGATCGGGCGGCCGGCGGGGGTGGGTGTCTTTGAGGTCGTCGAGTACGGGCATGCGATGGTGCGGGCGATGGAGGCGCGGGCGGCGCCCTGGCCGGCCAGGCGGAGAGCGAAAGTGCTCGTGGGAGTGAGCATCGTGTACGTGTGCTTGCGTCTCTGTGTGTTTCGTGGTGATCCGAGGAATTGAATTGGGTGGAGTGGAGATTTTTTTCTCCCTATTGGTGTTTTCCTTTCGGAAAGAAAAGTGACGAAGCTGCTGGATGGATGGAGCTTGCGATGAGGTCAAGCTCGGTCCACAAAGATTTGACGCCCACTTCGAGCGCCTCTCACAGCAGCAGCCGCCCAGCCGCAGCTAATGCACGGGCCGCTTTGCAGCACTTGCTTCCCCAGATCGAATGACCCTTGTGGCTGGCGCGCGTTGGGCTAGAATCCCGGGATTAAGAAGAGCCGGAATGCCTTACTTTTTCTTATACCTAAAACCTAAGTATAGATGATAGATTAAGTATATAAGAAGTTTAATTCTAGTATAATATTAAGTTATAAAGTAGTGTAAGTAGTAATAAAGTTAATTATTAATTATTTAATATTTAAAAAGTTTAAATTTAATAAATAAAGCTTAAGTTTAATTAAAGTGTTATTAAAATACTTTTACTTAGAAGTTAAAGTACTACTTATAAGAAATAATAAAGTTTAAAATAAAAGAAGTAGAAAAAAGTAAGAAAAACATAAATTTTAATATTTCTTTTTTATTTATAAGCTTTAATACTTAGTTCTATTTATTTTTTAAGTTATATTATACCTTTTAGAAGCTTTTCTTATAAGCAAAAAGTGCTGCGCTAATCTTAGCGGCAGCCTGTGCTGAGAAAAAGACTAATTTAGATCTAAAGGCGTTAGATTTCCTCCCCTCTCCCACCTCACAAAGCAACCACAGCTGAACACGAAACGGTGCGTCCCTGCCGTAAACCGGCCTCGAAAATCATGTACGTAAATTCCTCGAATGCAGCGACCTATCAGGTCATCGGGACATTTTTTCTGACATCTGCAGCTGCCGGCGTTGACGAGACATTGCGATTTCCCTTTCCTGCAGCGTGGTTCGGGGGTCGCGACAGACACGAGACGACACGAACTCCAAACCGCGAACCCCTTCCGACGACCGGACGACGAAATTCCTCCCCAAGCTTGCCACCAGGCCCGAAAACCCCTCGAAAAATCCCCTGCCGCATGGTCACTCTCAGAAGAAGGTGACAACCATGTCGCGACGAACCACCGTCTGGTTCGGCCGGCCCTCTCCGACCTCCCGCCACCCCAGCACCACCTCTTCGTCCTCCCACGTCGAGCTCGCCGTCGTCTTCAAAGACATCGCAACCTACCGCCCCTACACCCCCGGCACCGGCCCGCCGCTACGCCCGATTACCCTCGTCCCCGTGCGCGACAGCACCGCCTACATCCGCGACGAGTTCTTCGTGCCGCCGCCGCTCTCGCAGGACGGTAAGAAGCGCCTGCAGTACGTCGTCGGCTGGAGCGACCTCCCCGCGGCGCGGCTCGTGGTCGACGCGGAGCGCGTCGCGGACTATGTGTCGCCCGCGGCGTACGAGGACTGGTGCGCTGCGCGCGCGGCTGAGCGGGACGAGGAGGAGCGCCGCAGGGAGGAGGAGGAGAACGTGCGTGCTGTGGCGGAGGCGGAGGCGCGTGAGAGGGGGATGCTGGTGCTGAGGAATGGGGTGAAGGATACGCCGCGGAAAGACGTTGTCA
This sequence comes from Colletotrichum sp. SAR11_239, assembly GCA_025328985.1. Taxonomy (NCBI): domain Eukaryota; kingdom Fungi; phylum Ascomycota; class Sordariomycetes; order Glomerellales; family Glomerellaceae; genus Colletotrichum; species Colletotrichum sp. SAR11_239. Next base: position 47,762 of record JAKMWZ010000083.1, on the reverse strand, counting down.
CGGGCAAGAGGAAGCGCAGGACGAAGGCGGAGATGGCTGCTGCGAGGGCCGAGACGCCGGTGGAGGGGGATGGGAAGAGGAAGCCTGGACGGCCTAAGAAAGGTGCGCCGTCGCTTTCGACGCCGTCCAAGGCACGGCTGGAGGAGTTTCGGGAGCTGGAGACAGAGATGGAGGGTGGTACGGAAACACCGGATGACGAGGAGGCTATCTTTCGGCAGCTTAATGGGGACGAGCCAGTTTCTGCGGCGGATTCTCTGGCCGAGGAGGAATACGATTCGAGGGAGGAGGGTGCTATGCCCAGCTTGGAGCCGCCGGTTAAGAAGCGGAGGAGGATATCACCTGGGCCGGCGCTTTCGAGGTTATTGCCAGGGATTGAGACGGATAGCGGCCGAAGCACGCCGTTCGACTCGTCAAGAGGAGCTACGAGCTCACCAGCACTACCGCCTCTACCTCCCAGATCACAAGTAGCTCGACCACCACCTCAAACTTTCCCTCCTGTACCACAGGCTTCAGCAACATACCAGTCCACACCTCCAGCAGGAGCGGCGAAGATCACACCTATCCAGCCTCCAATCCCACCCAAACGATCCCTTCTATCAATGAGAGACCCACCTTCATCATCATCACCACACCTCAAGCCAACATCCTCAAAAACCACAACACCAACGCCAAAACAATGGCAACCATCACCAAACATCAAGGAGACAGCAATAACACCCCCAATCAACGGCGTCGCCATAAAATCAAAACCGCGCACAAACTCCCTCTCCGGCACCGTCGTCTCGACCCCACGAACAACCGCCTCCGCCCCTCCAGCCCCAACAACAACCACAACCCCACGAACAGGCTTCACGCCCGCAGCCCAAAGCGCAACCGCCTGGAGCCTATCCCGACCACAACCACCACCATCACAACCCACGCCATCGATCGAACCGTCCACCACCTCGAAACCAAAACCAAAACTCCTCCCAAAGCCCTCCCACTCAAAATCAACAATCAACGTCCTCGACCCAGACCGCGACGAGCTCTCCGACGTCTACGAAGTCCTCCGCCTCGAAGGCCTGCAAATCCGCCACGTCCGCGGCAAACCCGTCCGCTACTTCGCCGTCCGCTGGAAGGGCAACTGGCCCCCCGACCAGAACCCCACCTGGGAGCCCGAGTCCAACATCCCGCGCTACATGACCAAGAAGTACCTCCTCAACAACCCCACCCCCGTCAAGGGCAAGAACGGCAACGGCACCCTCGACAAGTACCTCAGCCCCGGCTGGTCGCAGCGCAAGTACTCGTCCGTCTCCGAGGCCTTCGAGGGCGGTGACCCGGAGGTGGCGGCGGCGCAGGAGGTGCAGGATGAAGAGGCGATGGAGGACGAGGAGGAAGAGGAGGTGGAGGGAGAGGGAGAAGGTGATGAGATGTTGGTCGTCACGGATGAGCCTCCGCCGAGAGTGCAGCCTACGCTTTCGTGGTGATTCAAGGCGGAAGCCAATGAAGCGAGACGGGATGTCCTGGGCCCATCTTACAGTTATGAGGACGGCAGCCACATGGCAGTGGCCCCAAGGGAGTGACAGAACCAAGCATGCTATTCTGCGATGGACCGAAAGCCAAGGCTTTCGGCGCTACGGTAGTCTTATCCGGGCAGACAGGCATATGTATTCTAGTAAGCGTCTCAGAGCGGTCGCTATTCCAAACAATGAAATCATGCAATCATGACTAGAGGACCGATTGCCACTGATGCAGGTCACGAAACTTGCCGCTGCACGAAGATTGATGATACTGCTGTTGGTGTTCTCTATCTACTAATGTGTGTCTGATGAACCATGCTCCCGCTTTACCACCGTGATGTGGTATATTGCTGGCCCACGACCAGAAATCACCTGAATATTACGCTGCTGTCTGCAGCAAAGCAAGTCCTTCGATGTCCATACTAACCCCAATATTCGCCAAACGACCTTCCAAATATGAGAACTAGGCCTTCCAACCGAACGCCTTACCAAAAGTGAGCCTGCGCAACTGGTCTCTTTCCAATCGCCTTGCTAGATGTCGCCTTTGTGTCCCTCACAATTTTGGCAGCAAGCTGGTTGAAGCCTGCCTTCGAGATGCCGTAGACTTGTCCTCCAGTATCGTCACCCATGATCGAGGGAGCAGGAGAGGAGTAGCCGGAGGTGTTTCCGCGGGTTTTGCCACGTTTGTGTGGGGGTAGATTCTGCGTGCGTTGTACAGAGTTGTTCATATCGACGTTGGTATCTCCGTCCAAAAGAGAGGGAATGGCCAGCCCCGAGCTGCTGCCAACGTGGTTGACGAAGACGCCCGCTGGGACATGCTGAGAAGTGTCGTCGAGGGTCACGTATCCGCGGTTGACCTCCGAAAGAGGGGATTCGGCTGAGTAGAAGGAGGTGGTGGACGATGCCTGCCGCCGAATCTCCCTGGGCGTCGGGGTGTTCAAAGCCTGGTCGGCGTCTCCATCAAGACCTCCGTCGTCGACAACGATGCTCTATCATCGCACTTGTTAGTCTTGTCATCTTCCAACTTCGCAACGTTGTCCTTTTTGCTTTTCAGGTAAAGATTCACCTTGCGCATATCAATGTCGCCAGTAGCGGCATAGAAAAGATCGGCAGTTGTTTGAGTCCATGGGTGGGGGCTGTGCTGATTGTGGTGCAGCCACTCCTTGCGCGACTCTGCAGGAGACTGCACCCAACTACCAAAATATTGGGTCTGGACAGCGCCAGACTCGGGATCTTTCCTGTGCAGCACTCTTCGGCGTTGGTCCTTGTCGAAGGCCATGTAGGGCGTAAAGCTGTCCCAGTCCACTTTGTTTTCCCAGACGATGTTCTTTCTAAGATCTTGCTCATGAAAAGCGTCCGCATCATCTGGGTCAGCCGCTGCCATGACCTGCTCTTGAAGCAGCTCGCTGTCCAGCTTTCTTTGCTCGTCAGTCATGAAGAGACGAGCATTCTTCGGATCCAAAATTGTCAAGTCAGACGTGGCCTTGATGGGCAGGAACGGAATCTGAAGGCTCTCAACAGGAGCATCGCAGGGGTCAGGTTTGAAGCACACGCCAGTGCCCTCTCGTTCACCCTCAAAGAACTTGGACCGAAGAATGTACTCGCGAATGTTGATGGCACAACGAATGTCGGAGAACGAGATCTCGAAGCTTCCGTCGTCAGAACAGGCGAAGTGGGTGATTGTGTCGGCGAAGTTGTTGGACATTCCTGCGAACTCCAGAATAGTCTGCAAATGGATGACCGGAAAATCAGTGACAGACAGGCAGCGAGTACAGCCCTCACCTAGACGAGCCTGCAACGCATCGCTCAAGGGGAAGGAGTCGGTGGAGGGCATCGTCAGGCGGGCTCTGACAGATGTGGACTCGACGCAGAATCCGAATTCGCGGCATCGATTGAAGCGGTAGAAGTCCATCGCATCCTCGGGATCGGCGAACTCGATGCAAGCAAGATTGTTGCGAGCCTCATCTCTGCCCATCGTCACCGTATGAGCCTTCAGAATCTTACCACCTCGGACGTGTTCGAGAATTCGCTGAACGTGAGTCCCGTCGGGAAGACCTGACATGATGACCCTGCGAGATGCAACATCTGGGATGCCATCCTCTGTCATTAGCTTCTGCCTGTTGTGTTGGCGCACAAACCGAATCCCATAAGTAAACATACCGGGAATGTGACCGGTGCTTCGAGCCCCCTGGTGATTGCGGATGGCCTGAGCTTTCTGGAACTCAGAGATCCAGAGCTGATCCGAGTCAGGAATCCAATCAAGTCCACTCATGTCCTTTGGAGGACTCGCGAGGTCGTCGGAGGGGCTTTTGGGCTCGGCAGTGTGCGACTCGGTAGTTGACTGAGGCGTCAGTGACTCTTCCCGCTGCAACTTGGGGGTGGAGGGGGTCATGATAGGCAAGGTCTGGGGGCTTTGTGTATCTGCTGGGTCGTCATCGAGAAGGTCTTTGGAAGCATGATGGGGCTGGGGAGTTGAGGGGGCTCTGGTGGAGGAGACGGTGAAGGGGGTTCCGATCTCGCTCTGAGACTCGTTCAGCTGACTTCCAGAGGCGCTCATATCGGCAGCACCGTCAAAAGAGATCAAAAGCTCAAGATTGACCTCCTTTCCGGATTGATGCTCCTGCTTACCGCCATGTGGAAACAGATCCATAGTGGCGAACTCGGGAATATCCTGAGGATTCTTGGCAAGATGGTCGGCAGCGAAGAGTTGAATCTCCTTGATGCGTTGCGTTTTGTCGAGAACCTGACGTTGCAGGGTGTGAACCATGTTTTCAAGAGGCCTGACGCTCTTCTGGGACCCATCCAACTTCTTCTTGTACTCTTCAAGTTGTGGCTCCATGTCAGCCTTCTCCTCCTGAAGTCGAGCTACCTCCACATGGAGCTCTGCATTTTTCTCATCGACTTCAACAGCTTTCTTCTCGGAACCAAGTCTGCGGTTCAGCTCCTCGGCAAGCTGCTCTCTCAGTTCTCGAAGGCTCTCATCATCCTTGCGCGCCTTGAGCTTCAGCTTCTCGTTGACGGTGTCGAGATCGTCGTTCTCACGCTTCAGAGTCTCGTGATCGTGCTCGAGCTCTTTGACGCGATTGGTGAGGGACTGGATCTGATCATCTCGGGAGTCGAGACTTTGACGAGCATCAGTGTATGAGGAGTTGCTGGACGAGGGGGCAACACGCTCTAGCCTAGAAATTTTGTTAGCCATGACATTCAAACCAAATGGAATGGATCGAAGATGCTGATTGTGGGTCACTTACTCCAGAGGCACGAAAGGCTGCGCACACGGGTCAGGAGTCTTGGTCGCCTGAGGATAGTTTTCCAAGGACGAATTCTGCTTGTCTCCTGGGAAGGGCGCATCAGGCTGAGAAGGCACCGGTTGGTTGGCCTTGGAGGGGCTGTTGTCTGCAGTGCCGGATGGGCTGGTTGCGAAGTCGCCATCGGAAAGATCAATAAGGTCAGCCGGACCCAATTTCGAGGAAGGCGCAGTTGTATGGTGATTGGCAAAGTCGTCGCCGGCCTCACTGGCGTCGTCGTCGTTGAAGCCGTCGTCAGTTGAGGCGTAAACGACATGATCATCGCCGGTCTCGGCTAGGGTCAGGCTCATTTGGAAAGAGCTGCCCGCCATGTTGTAGGGTGACTTGTGTGGTCAGCAAAATGGAATATCGTGTTGTGAGTGCGAATTGCGAATCGAAATGATGTGAGGTTGCTTCTGGAAAAACTGCCGAGAAACCAAAATTAGTTCACGAATATCGTAAATTTGAGGACGAGAGTGGGAAGCAAAACTGATGATGGCCATGGACAAGGCTTGCCTTCTGTGTAATGCGACAAATGGAGTGGAGAGTGTCCGAGTTCCGACCACGGTATTCACCAAGCCCGAGACCGTCGAGTTGACGATTGTGATGGACGAAGGTCAAGTGATGTGGTGGTTTGAGGTAGAAACGAGAGAGGGGATTTGGCGCGGAGGAGAGGGAAAAGAAGGAAAGGTGTTGCCAGACTGCCACAGGTAGGCGCGTGAGATGGCTCCTTCTCAGGGGCAGTTAGGGAGCGCACCACGCTGCAAGGAAGGGACGTTTCAGGGCAGGAGAGTCCGCAAAACAGATGAGGTTGGCGTTGGTGGTGGTTATTAACTTTCTCTGATGGGAAGATGGGCAAAGGGTGAAATGGGCAACAGCCATCAAAGCAAATCGCGTCGAGCGGTGTGAGGTAAAAATGGAAAGACCTGCCTTCGATATGATGATCACCTTGGGGAGGCAATTCAAGTGCGATCCAACTGAGCCGCTTCTGAAGCTGAAAATGATGCTTTGGTGTTTCTAGTAGGCTGCTTCTTGTGACGTTGTTTGGTGATGTCTGCGCCTTGAAAAGACAGGTCCAAGTCGGAGAAGAGACGGAAAGCTGGGCCGAATGGCAGGAAGAGCCGAGGTCGACTCGGAGCGCTTGATGATACTCTCGACTGCTTGTAGGTTGCGTATCGGAAAGACTGTCGGTGTTTCCGTGACGAAGGGCGGCCGCGGTACGAATATTGCTGCGGCAGGTTGAAAGAGAGGAAGGCTGCCGGTCAGGATGAGGGAGACTTGGATGATCTACCTCGACATTTGGTGACCAAAGTGAGGTAGAGAGCAGTAGCTATCCGAAGTCAGCTTGAAGTCAGTCTTCGGTAGAGGAAGGGACGAAGTTGAGGGAGAGAGAGATTGGAGGTTCCCCAAGGAAGGTTTGAGATGTTGGGTAGGAAGAGGAAGCAGAGGAAGAGAAGGAGAGATCTCTGCCCTCCATTTCAGCTGAAGAAGACCTTGAAAAGACTTCCCCGACTGAGAAATCAAGATCATGGTGAATGTGAAATGAAATCTCTGAATGAAGCGGAAGCTTGCCTCAGATCGAGTTTGGAAAGGTGAGAGATATCTGTCGAGGCTTGGGGCGGGTGAGTCTAAGAAACTCAACAGTATCCAACTGCCAAAATCAAAGTTATGTCACGCACGTTCAGAGCCACTGGCCTTTGGGCTTCACATGGGAATCCCAATGTTCTGGCCCGACTGGCATGAGGGAACATTCCCACACAGCTGGGAGGTCGGTCACTCGGTGGACATGAGGCATGAAAGAAGGTCATATGCTATTGAGGGGTGGTGAACTCTTGACTTGTGATTGCCAAGACCAGCTTGAAGCCCTGGGGCCTGGTCTGCGCGTGATTTGGACAGAGAATGTCATCTCTTTTGCATCCTTTGAGGTATTGGAGCAGGTCTGGGTGATCAAGCTGGGCATGAAGCAGTCTTGCAGTACTTGCATGAAGGATTCCTGCAGGTACAGATATGCAAATGTTGCTTATGAAAGAGATTCAATTGCAGCTGCATACTTGGAGTCTCAGTATTCAGGAAGAGATGGTTGGTAGGTCAAGGAAAGGAAGGCTTGTCTCGGGAAAACTTCTCTCTGCCCCTTTTATGACCTCCCTTTGGGACATGCGCCTAACCGGTCCATCCTGGATGACTGTATCTTCCACTTTGCATGTCAATAAAGGGACAACAGAATCTCTGCCCATCAAAAAGTGGACTGCATCAGTCAATCTTATGCTGTCTCATGCTCCGCTACTTTGGGGACAAGGGTGAGTACTACCGCCTTCTGGAACCTTGTCTCGGGAATCATCACGATGCTGCCGTCTTTCGAAAAGGGGCTGACATTCAGCAAACTCTCGTAAATGTCTCCGTCTGTTACTATGAACTGAGTCCGAACGCCGCCCATGAGGATAACCACATCGCGTAGCAAAATATTCATCTTCCGACTCCTTCCTAGGGGAGTAGTGTGGTGGTTCCTAGGTGCGAGGTCGTCCGCTTTCGAAAACGTCAGTCAAGTGAAAGTCCAATTCCAAACGCAGGCAGATGACAGATTCCCACGGTTTGACCGTGCAGCTTTCGTGCGTATTCGAGCAATCTTCAGCAGGGACACTCTTCATCCATGCAGGCTGTGATGTGGGAGCCGAACTGCTCGTCTCGAGGGACAGACACACATGACTTGCTTAGACGAGCGCTATGCCTTCAATGGTAACATCGGTTGCGAGTCCCCACATCCTCCACGATTTGCATTGGTCGAATTGTTTCGAATCCATGTGTTTCCCCTGACAAAGCGAGCGCCATCAGGACGAGCCTTTACCAGGCATCACTCAGAAGACAGAAGAGGATTGGCAGGCATCATCAGAGTAATTCACAATGGCATGTTCCCAACCCCAGAATGAAGCCACCTTCATACCCCGTGGGGTTTCCCCGCGTCGGGATAATTCGTAAGAACGGTCAAGTATTCGGTCCATAGGTGACGTAGTCAACACATCTGTGTCTGGCAGGGCAGTTTACTCAACATCAAGGCGAGGAAGCGAGGTGGGATGCCGGCATTTCGAACCACGTATATAATGTCTGATCAACCAAACCTTCTTGTTCAGCTGTGCACAGATTAACATTTTCGTATGTTCATCGACTGCCGTCAACTTTATTTCAGTCTTGATTCACAACACGCGCCAGAATGGACCAGCGACACAAATGGATGGTCACCGCGAGATTCGAGAAGCGCGCCCTTCTCATCGCGGTAAACTGCCTCGCGGGAATGTCTATCTTCTTCTTTGGTACGTATCGCATCTGACTTGCAGCATCACGAGAATACCTCAATGGCCACGGACTGACATGCGGCTGCACAGGTTATGACCAAGGAATGATGGGCGGCGTCAACAACGCAAAGCACTACATCGACCTCATGCGATTCGGCTACGTCGATGACGACGGTGTTCCCGTGGTCACCGATACTCTTCTCCAAGGCGGCATCATGTCAGTCTTCTACCTCGGCACCCTCGTCGGTTGCATGGTGGGGGGTTCCATCGGCGACCGCTTCGGAAGAATCAAGACCATCGCCATCGGTGCGCTGTGGGGGATCTTTGGAGCCTCCCTTCAGTGCTCGTCCATGAACGCGAACTGGATGATCGGCTCCCGGCTCGTCAATGGCATAGGCACTGGCATCCTGAACGGCATCGTGCCGGTGTGGGCATCCGAGCTGGCGGACTACACCTCCAGAGGTTCCTTCATCGCCATGGAGTTCACCCTCAACATCTTTGGTGTGGTGGTTGCGTACTGGTTGGGATACGGCGTCAGCTTCATCGATAATGGAGAGTCTGCCTTTCGATGGCGCTTTCCCATCGCCTTCCAGATCATTCCATTGCTGTTCCTCCTCTTTGGATGTTTCCTCTTCCCGGAATCTCCTCGTTGGCTCTGCAAGGTCGACAGACACGATGAGGCGTTGTACATCTTGCAAAGACTGCGTGGGACTGGCAATGGTATCGCCGAAGCCGAGTTGTCCGACATCCAAGACGTCCTTCGACTTGAGGATTCCTCCGAAGGAACGGGCTACCACCACATGCTTTTCGGTTTGAAGTCAGGGAAACTTCACACCGGCCGAAGGGTGCAGTTGGTCATTTGGCTTCAGATCATCCAGTGCTGGACTGGTATCGCAGGAATCACCATGTATGGCCCGAGTACGCGTTTTCCCCATCCCGATAGAACCAATTGCTTCAAGTTACTAACGGCTTTTGACAACAGCCATCTTCCACATCGCCGGTTTCGGTCCGCAAAAGGCACTCTGGGTTTCAGGCCTGAACAACATCTTCTACATGTTCGCCACGCTCATCTGCGTCTTCACCATCGACAAGATTGGTCGCCGTTGGACACTGTACTGGGGCTCGACTGCGCAGGCAGTCTCCATGTTCCTCGTGGGTGGTCTTTCTCGGGGAGGTCTCAACGCTAGAGCCAGCGGAAACTTGGACGCTGCGAGCAGCTGGGGAGCAGCAGCAGCGTCGATGGTCTTCCTCTACACAAGCATCTTCGGTGCCACATGGCTTACAGTGCCATGGCTGTACCCAAGCGAGATCTTCCCGTTGCAAGTTCGTGCGAAGGGCAATGCCTGGGGTGTCGTTGGTTGGAGCATCGGAAATGGGTACGCTCTCCCACTGCTTTGTCTGTGACTTCTGCTAATGATCGCCTCCAGAACCCTCACTTTGGTTCTTCCATACATCGTCGGCGCAATCAACGAGAACGCCATGTACATCTTTGCGGCTGTCAATGTGATCAGCATTCCAATCGGTGAGAACCCTCCCCTGAACTTATGGTTCTGATCATGTACTAAAGCACCACCGCAGTCTGGGCTTTGTACCCTGAGTCAAACCAACGAACCCTTGAGGAGATGGACTTCCTCTTCGCAGCAGATACACCTTGGACTTGGGATGCGGAGAAGAAATTCAAGGAACTCAAGGAGGAACACAGAGTGGCGGGTGCTGTACGTGCAGCTGCGGATGGCGATGTTGAATCCAAGCTGGATGACTCCTGCGCTCATGTGGAGAAGAGCTCTGCATAGATATCATGGAAGCGAGCACGGCCTGAGAGTAGTAAAGTGTGTATCACAAAGTAAGACAGTCATGGAAATTACATCAGGCGTCCCTTTAAAATCTTTAAGCAGAAGATCAATCAAGATCTGTATGCCTCAGTCATGATATTATGATCCGTTTGCTGAGATGTCTGGTCTCTTGCCATCCCATCGTCTCAGGCGAGTTGGCTGCGGAAGGTGGCCCGGAAATATGCTCCGAGATTGCGACTCGTCTGCTATGAGCCAGAACGTCCGTCAGCGGGCCCGCGAATTCAATATCGGGCGCAAGATAATCATAGCCAAGACAAGTAAACTCACTTGGATGAGCAAGGATGAGCCCGATGTCAGCTCTTCTAAAATGATAGCTAGAAAAGTTAGCTGCATTCCCTAGACGACAGATGCCGCGACTGAGAAACAGTTTTCCCTCGACACGAGGGTGCGGGGTCGGCTCGTCCAGGGGGCAGTAGGAGGATCGGCACGATGAATAACCAAACACTACGTTGGGGAGCGTTCAATATTCAATATCACCATCCGTGCATCAGTTGAGTATTTAAAGGATGAAGCTTCGAGCGAAAGCTAGGTGCTGGCGAAGTCTTCAATGTTTCAGTTCACACTTTCGCGCGCTCAATTGCAGAGAAGCATCTCGCCTTGGCGCATGTCCATGAGCCGACGAATTGCGGCAGTCGGATGTTACCATGACTCTTTCGGAGTTACAGAAGTCCTTGGAGTCGGTCTCAATGCAACATTCCAGAATCCGTACGGTCGGTACAAATGTAGGCCATATGTCAGTGATGCAGTATACGTCTCACGCTTCTAGCGACTACGCTCAGCTTTATGTATTTTCAATGAGACTGCCTATTTTTCCTGCGCTATCGGCAAATCACAACAAATCTATCAAAACCATAGATTTATCGGATTTAATATCGAAATATGAGTATGGAGTTCGTATCTTCGGAACCAGTTGAAGCCTTATGTTATGAGTCTTGCTATCCGGGTGGATACTTCTGGCTAACCGGGCGGAGGACTGTTGTACTAGGTCTAATACTTTTTATCTGTTAATAATTCATTATCTTCCTATCGTCCCTGTCGTCCCTGTCGTCCCTGTCGTCCCTGTCGTCCCTGTCGTCCCTGTCGTCCCTACTCCTATCGTCGTTACTATCGTCTTCGTTATTATCCCTATTGTCGTCGATACTTACTACCCGCATAGGTAGCAAACCTCTATATTATTGACGGAGTAAACGTCACGCTTATCGAGAGCGTCTGCGTTCAGCTTTTTGTGCTTTCCATCATCACAGTACAGCTCTGAAATCAAACCTCAATCTCAAGCATCCAGGTGGCTCGAGTCTCAATCCTTTAGAGACCCCGCTTGTCCTGGCCCAACGGGAGATTTCGACACGCTGCCATATTGAGGATGACGCCGATGCGGATTCCACGCCCGTCACAACATTTAATTCCTCCAATAGGATCATGAAGTACAGGTGCTGGTCTTGTTGCTGTGCCTGAGTAATGCCAGATTGCAGGGACTGATTAGTGAACCCGGCAGATTCTGAGTCGCAGACCGGTCTGGATATCCCGTGGATGCCTCGGGGGGCGTGGAGCCCAGGGTGGAATGGCAGTGCCAAGACTCGCTGACTAGCGAGCAATTCCCGCTGGAGACGAGGTTCTGGCGGGACCGCTTAGTGAAAAATGTCGTCCCGTAGCCACATTTGTAGTTCCTGCAATGAATCAGACTCAACAGTTGCAACAAGCTTAAATCGCAACACTGACTTTATGTGCCAATTCCACTTTTTAGACTCCCAACTATTGCACCGGGAATCTCGAATATAGTGCCCAGCCGTTTACAGCCCCATACAGTCACTCACAGATTATTCTGCCGTAGCGAGACCGACGTGATTCAAGCGTACGTGACCTGCTGGGGTCACTGGCATTTATTGAGATTATTTAGTCAGAGGAAAGGACGGCGCCCTCGCTTCATTCTCCTGCTGTCACACTTCGTCTCCATCATTCATTTACCGATTTCTCTGTACATAACCCCTTCCGCCCACTATGAAGTTCTTCAACGTTGTTTGCACCCTGGCGCTCTCGGCTCCTACCGTCTACGGAGCCTGGTGCACGTCTTACGGCATTTCGACACGGTTTGGATGCGTGAGTAAATCATATACGCGGTTCGCTGCATTTACTAACGACTGAACAGGAGAGCGGAAGAAACCAATTCTGTGTAAGTCCTGCTCAACCCAGACAGATTGACATCGCGGACATGAGGGGCTCATATAAAGATAGTGCGACGTCCCGGGCGCTCCTGTAAGCGATTACAACATTTACCGTGGTGACTGTACTCGTCCGGGGGGAAACGAGCGTAACTGTGGTGACGGCGGTGTAAGTGATATCCCCCTCAAGTTTTGAACAATCTTGCTGACTTAAGTAGTACGTTTCCTGCGTAAGCCTTCTTGTTAAGTCCAATTGTCGATTCTGCATTGTGCTAATAGTTCTAGTGCCGGTGATTGGCTCCGACGGAATCACAGCAGTGAAGCCATTTGCAGGGCTTGAGAGTCTTGTCATTCACAGCATCTCCACCTCGATCCGCTGCGTCTAAATCACATTCAATCTAGACAGCCGCATACAATTTTATCTCACTTGTCTCTTGTCTTGCGGGTATGACAGCATGGATGAGGTGTGTGGCTAGAGATCGCAGGCAAGGCAGAATCAGGCTGTGTAAATTACAGCCTACCTTTTACCCTGGAGATAAATCGGGGCACAGTCCAGGCTTCACCCATCTTGATCAATCAGAAGTGCAGATGAAACGCCTGTGATATCCAAGATTTTCCACGTGTAGTGCTCGCAACCAATTATTCTTTTGCTGCGACTGCTGCGACTGCTGCGCCGCAGTTCATCGCGACAACAATTGCCCCACCCGCTTACCCTCCATGCCGGTCAGCAGACCCCGCGGCACTACCTTGCTTTTCAATTTTCTCCTCGCCAGAAACCTTTTCATACACTCACTCAGGAAGATTCTTGGGTTTTCCACTATTAGTGGCCACCTAGGCGTCATCCGCATCACAATCGACCTCCCTCCGCAACTCACCTCGGCTCGTGCCAATTCGGACTCATCATGTCGGGCGTTGAGGCCATCAGCATGGCCTGCAACGTCATGACTGTCATCAGCTTCAGCTTGGAGACTATCAAGCTCTACCGCAGCATACACGAAGCCGGCAGCTCAGATCCCGAGTTGGCCAAGAATGTCGAGCACATTCAAGAGACCTCTGCTAAAGTGGAACGGCTGCTACATGAACAACAGCAACTTGATTCAATGCAGCGAGTGGTCACCTCGGATGCGGAGAAGCGGCTGGGAGAAATCGCTGCCAAGTGTCTTCAGTATTCCAAGGACATCCAACAGGAGATCGCTTCAACGTCTCCCAAAAAGCCCGGCATTCTCCAAGCGTTGAAATGTACCATGAAAACGATGTGGCGGAAGCCCCATCTTGACCAGCTGAAAGGTCACCTTCAAGCCTCACAAAGTACAATGGACACCGCTGTCAACTTACAAATTCTCGAGCAATGTATTGCATCCGGCAAGCTGAACCGCGAAATTTACACCAAACTTGATTCAGAAACGAGACAATTCATCGCCATGTATGAACAACGGTCACAAGCTGTCGAGAGCCTCATCAGAAAACTTCATGGTCATGTTACGAAAGAACACGTCGCCACTCGCGATCGTATCGTGGACGAGCAAATGGCTACCCGCAAACGTATCGCGAAGGAGCATATGAGGACTCGCGATAATAACAAGAACGAACATACCGTTACTCGCGACCTTAACACGACAGAGCATAGGAGGACTCGCGATGACAATATAAACGAGCATATAACCACTCGCGAGATGTTCAAGAACACATTTGACATGATGGTAACCAACAGCCGTCAGGAGCAGGCCCACGAAAAGTTGCTGGGAAGTTTGGCATACAATGCGATGAACAGCAGAAAGAACTCTTTACACATGAATGCCTGCGGCACACTTGAATGGATATTCGAAGGAACAAAATCGGACTCCGAATCTGTCACCTACTCCGATCGTGAATCTGAGTCTGGCAATTCTAGCGACGCCGGGACTACCGCCCGTCCAAATGAACATGAGGACTCGTGGAGACGTAAACAAGTCGCAACAGCCAAGTGGAACCAGGTAAATACCAGCCTGCGTGTGTGGCTGGAGGAAGAACGCGCTGGCGCGTTCTGGATCAGTGGAAAGCCTGGGTCTGGGAAAAGCACATTGGTCAAGTTCATCATGTCCAACGAACGGACAATGGCTGCTCTGAGGAAATGGCGTCCACAGCCGACTATAATCGCGCATTTTCTCTGGAGACCTGGAACACTGCTTCAACAGAACTTTCACGGTCTACTCTGCTCCTTGCTCCATCAAGTTCTAAGCATAGATGTCAATGTTTGTGCTCATCTTTTGCACACAACGCCTGCCCTAAGACGCAAGCACGATGAGACTGACTGGGACACCGAGGAATTGAAACGACATCTCCTCGAAGCTTTTCGTTTGAGTGAACGCTCGTATCTCATTCTTTTGGACGGACTCGACGAGATGGACAAACCTCAACGTGGACTGAATGAGGTTTTTGACTTCTTGGACGATCTGAACGAAGAAATTTGTGTCAAACTCTGCATTTCAAGTCGCCCCGAAAGAGTCTTTCGAGATAGGTTCTCTGCCTGCCAACACCTACGAATGCAGGATGTGAACTTTGGAGATATCTGTGAATTCACTCTGGAATTCCTCGATCGCATGGGTATCGAGCCCGGTTCTCAAATGCGGCAATTAATCACATCTACAATCTTGGCCAAGGCAGAGGGCGTCTTCATGTGGGTTCATCTAGCACTCCGAAGTGTAAGAAACGGAATTGAAGAATTCGACGAAGACTGGGACGACATATATCAGCGTATTTTCGAGCTACCGTCGGATCTCTCGTCTCTTTACAGAGACATGTTGTCTAGGCCAGAAAACAAAACGGAGAAATATGTCAAAATGGCAGCCCTTCATTTTCAGCTCATCCGGCATTCCGAGCGAGTTAATAACATTGCCTGTCTTGCAGTGGCGTCGAACGACGCCATCCTAGAAAGCTTCACAGCCCGAAATGAACTGCCTTCGCCCTCCAAGCTGGCGAAGGCATGTAAACACACTCATAAGAGTCTATTCGGGATTTGTTCTGGAATACTGGAAGCTGATAGCTCCTTCACTGGTCTGTTTCCGGGTCAAAGCGGATCGAATATGCTTCAAGAAGACAACATTGATAGTCTGTTTGCTGCAATACGGAAATGGGACTCCAAAGAGGCTGCTGTCAGATTCACACACACTACTGTGTTGGACTTTCTTGACAGCAGCGCAGGAGAAGAAACATTTGGAGAATATGCGATGGACAGTGAAGAAATTCACTCGAGAGTCGTCAACGCCTTAATCATCCTCGGGTGTATGCCGTACCCCCACGAAACCGAACACAGCGGCATCGCAAGGATTTTCAACTCACTTGATTCAGGATTGAGTCGCTCGAAGCTTTCAGCCCAAATTTTTGAGCTTTTCTGTCGCTTCTCTCAGCACGCGCACATGATTGACGATTTCTCAAGTCCACCTCCGCCTTTCACTAGCCATGAACTTTTCATTTTTGCCGCTTCCTGTCTTGGGTACTTCGAATGTGTTACGCGAATTCTTCGGTCTGACGGAAATGGCCACGACGCAACGACAGCTGCCGCTTTGGTAGGCGCGTGCGAATTTGCTGGTGTGGATGAAAGCAACGAGCACGACTCTCAAAGACACAATCTGATTCGGATGTGTTTACAGAATTATGTCCAGCCAGAACAAGCTTTCTCCAGCCAACCAGATCTGGAAGATTCTGATCAACTTTCAATCGCATGGCGTTCTTTCCTATTGGCGGAGTTGGCGCGGAGCCTCCGAAGAGACGGCGGTCGTGGAAAGATTTCGGAAAACACCTTGGCAACAATAGAGTCCTTCATATCAGCTGGCGTTCTGAAGAGCAACTCATCGGCAAGATATCTCATCGAGGCGGAAGACCTGTGGTCAATATCTTTGCTCAGCCAGCGGACAATCATTGCAGTCGAGTCTGGGGCGACGATCTTTCCCGGAGAGTCAGCAATACTGTTGGAAGTCAATGACAGCTTCATTTTACGAGAGCTTTGTAATCGAGCACATACGGCATCGAAAACCATCCGACAAGCTGCGAAGCATGCCACTATTCGGCCAGTTTTGGCGCGGAATCCAAGACTAGCGGGGCAAAAGGCGGACATCTTTTCTTGCACGTTGAAGAATGACCAAGCCGAGGAAGAATTCGTGGATTGGGTGCTCCATACACGAACATTGATATATCCGGAAGATGTACCCGGGTACTTGAAATTGGTGCATCTAGGGGCATATGAGGACTTTTTCGAGGCTTTGGACCACATCGGATATTCACTCCCAGATGTTAACAAACACCATGTCCGCTGGCATAGGTTTAATCGGCTTCACTGGTAGTTGACTGAGCTTGACAAGAAGAGGTGGCTAAGAGAATGCCAGCGAGGGGCACTGCGGCTTGTATCCTATCGCCCGCAGACGCATTTCAATACTCAACTTCTGCAGGAATCACTGATTTTCTATCCTTTGGATATCCCCAAGTGTGTACACCCGTGAGCCGTGTTTGCTGGGATATGTTGCCTAGTTTAGAGGCAGATCTAGTTGCGTGTATGAAAGAAGGTATCAGTTCGCGCTACGGAAAAAGGAGCCGGATAGCTGTTGAAATATTGTGAAAAATGGTAGTGAATACGATTAGAATGATGTGCCGATGCGGCGGGAGATGTTCAGGTACGAAAGTCAACTGGCACGTAGTTGGCTCAGATGGGCAGGTGAAGCTGAGTGGTAAACTGGGCGAGGCACGATGAGTGTGTGCTGGCGAGGGTGCCTGTCTGATGTGTCCTCCAAACCGATGGTGGACAAGTGCGAAAAAAGCATCGAGGAGCAGAACCAGGAAGGAGGGGCATGAACCAGCGTCTGTGCAGGCTGTCGGGCGCCAGAGTGCGGCGGGACGGCTTGGTGACGTCATGTTAGCACCGGGATGAGAGCTGTTGTGGTTCTAGCCTCCTTTTTTCTCGGCCGGGGGATGGAAATGTGCCGTAGTCTGCTTCTGGTGTCACAACAAATCAGACCAGTCAAGAATCAATTGGGACCGGAATCTGCGCCGAGAGAGTACAGCACCACGCCATTTCATACATTGACTGATAGTTGCCTTAGTTCTTACGGATACCAGGAACGAGCTTTATGCGTTGCTCAGAACTGAAGAGTCGACCATCATATAAAAACGAGTCGGTGTTATCGCAGACCGCAGATAGGAGTAGCAGGGGCAATATGCTTCGCTTCAAACTGTTGAGAGTCGCAACGCAAGAAAAAACATGGATATCTGCGACGATTGGCATTGGCCTGGCCGGGCCTGGCCTCTTTGCTGAATCTCCGCCCCCGGCATGTCGCTTTCCTACCCCAGTTGCGGCCCATGTTGTACGATATGGAACATGGTGCACGGATGGCCACTGACAATGCTGACATTGGGAGGAGTGGTTATCATCGCGATCAATGGCTGCGAGAGAGTGGGAATTCGCGGTCTGGAATCATGGAGATCGCGATGGTAGGTCTCCCGAGCTCCACGCGGTTCTGGGCGCTAACTCAAACCCCGCTAGGGCGCTCCACCGCTCTGTGCTGTCCCCGCCGAAGCTATCCGTTCCGGGGAGGTTTGGCAGCTCCAAATCTGAGACCATGTATCTTTCCCATGTTTTTGTATGTGGGAGAACATGCCCCGCCATCTTTCGTGTTCAGACTTTCTGCTGATGGACTGACTGCCTTGACCTGGGTTCTTTCCTGTTGGTGCCGTCACCTTCGTCGCTGTTGCCCGCCTCAGAGCAAGCAAGCAAGCTGCAGCAGCTAAAGTTGGCAAGGTTACCAGGTACTGCAGGCATGGAAGGTCCAGCGCAGTCATGGATGTACCTCGAGATGGGTTGAGCGCTGCTTCTACGAACGAAAGAACAAAGACGTCGCCATGAGCCTAGCAGCAAGTACTTGCCCGTCTGCCAATCCTTCGCTCGAAAAAGTTCCTTGGCCGGGGCAGTTCCCGCGGACCAGTCCTTTCCTTTCTTCGGTCTGGTTTGCTGCTGCTGTGCGACAGCTTCCGGCCGGTGAGCTGAGCTCGTCCTTCGCCAATTCCTGAGCTACCACTGACACCCCGCCATACCTTTTTCGAAGAGCTACCTTACCTTACCACGCTACCAGGCTAACCTTTTGCTCTGTCCGTCGCTATCGTCTACCTCAGCATCGTGTTTTCTTTTCTTTCCTCTGCCACACTCTCACCGCAATCCTTCTCTTTTCCTCAATCCCCTCGTTTTCTCCAAGCAGCAGATACCCTCCAAAGGCTTTGGCGTTGACGTCCGTCGCCAATTCGTCCCCTGTCGCCTGCAACCCGGATCGGCGTGTTTTTCCTCGAGCGGATTCGCCCCCCGTGCAGTGCATGATTCGAGTCATTGCGCTGCCTGCGACCCAGTCTACCTACGCCGATCTGTCCGCGGGGCACGAAGCTGCCTCCTACAACATCTGAGGGATGGTGCCAAAGACCATGATGTCCAACGAAGTCTACCTCCTGCCGCTGAACGACGATGGCTCTCCCGACGTCGCCGGCGAGTATGTTTACCTCGCTCCCAAGACGAACGACCCCGTAACCATCCGCTTCGCAATTGAGGGCACCTCCTCCATCTGTCGCCATGGCAGTCTGTGGGTCAACATTCCTGAGCAGGGCGCCGAGTTCCACAGAGACCAGTTCCGCGAGTTCAAGTAAGCTTCACCTCCAATTGCTCCTCAATTGACCACAGGATCGAAGCTCATGCGCGGCCCAGACTCGTGCCTGACTTCAATCGCACAATCGAAATCTCCATTCCCATCTTCCAGGCCGGCGCCTACGCCTTCTACACCACCTACGCGGAGCTGCCAGACCTCGCCGAGGAGCTGGACTCGAGCCCTCAGACCGAAACCACCAACGAAAAGACCCCGCTCTACTACATCGATGTCGCCCCGCGCCTCAGCCTCGACGGCAGGCCTCTGCCGCTGCCTGCCCTCTCAATCTTCTCCGTCATCAGCAAGTTCATGGGCAAGTACCCGGGCGACTGGGAGAAGCACTTGCGCGGCATCAGCGACCGTGGATACAACATGATCCACTTCACCCCGCTGCAGGTCCGCGGTGCCTCCAACTCCCCCTACAGCTTGTACGACCAATTGGGCTGGGACCCCGACTGCTTTCCCGACGGCGAGAAGGATGTCCAGGGCCTGGTCGAGAGCTTGGAGAAGCAGTACTCCATGCTCAGCTTGACCGACATTGTCCTGAACCACACGGCGCACAACAGCGCCTGGCTGCAGGACCACCCCTCGGCTGGCTACAACCTCGTGACGGCCCCTTGGCTGGAGTCTGCCTGGCTCTTAGACACGAAGCTGCTGGAGCTGAGCGACAACCTCGAGAAGCTGGGTCTTCCCACCGAGGTCAAGACCGATGATGATCTGCTAAAGATTATGGAAGCTATCAAGAAGCATGTCATCTCTGAGATTAGACTGTGGGAGTACTACGCAATTGACGTCGAGCGCGATGTTGAGGCATCTCTCGAAGCTTGGGTTGCTGGCCAGACCACGTTCCCCGACCAAGCTGCCGGCGCGAACGTCACTGGACTCAAGGATGCGCCTTTGAAGGAGCAAGCCGAGTTCCTCATCCAGAACGGTCTCCAAGGCCGTGATCGCATGGGAGAGCGCTTCAGAAGAAAGATTGACCCTAGCGTCGCTTCCGGACTTTTGTCTGCCATCTTTGGACGGTATGAGGGTGAAGAGGGCAGCGGCCCAAGGAAGGCTGCGGCCAAGTCCAAGCTTGTCTCTGTCTTAGACGAAGTCAACCTTCCCTTCTACAAGGAGTACGACGCCGAGATTACCGAGATCCTGCAGCAGCTCTTCAACCGCATCAAGTACTGCCGCATGGACGAACATGGTCCGCGCATGGGTGTCATCAACAAGGAGAACCCTCTCATCGAGACATACTTCACCCGCTTGCCCAAGAACGACACCACCGCCAAGAACAAACCTGAGGAGAACGTCCTTGTCAACAACGGTTGGGTTTGGGGAGGGAACGCCCTCGTCGACAATGCCGGTCCCGATTCTCGCGTCTACCTCCGTCGTGAGGTTATTGTCTGGGGTGACTGCGTCAAGCTTCGCTACGGCAAGGGCCCATCCGACAGCCCCTTCCTGTGGGAGTACATGACCAAGTATGCCCGCATGTTGGCAAAGTACTTTGCCGGTTTCCGTATCGACAACTGTCATTCCACGCCCATTCATGTGGCTGAGCACATTCTTGATGAGGCTCGCCGCGTGAGACCCGACTTGTACGTCGTCGCCGAACTTTTCAGTGGTTCCGAGGAGATGGACTACGTCTTCGTTAAGAGGCTGGGCTTGAGTGCCCTGATTCGTGAGGCCATGCAGGCGTGGAGCACCGGTGAGCTAAGTCGCTTGGTGCACAGACACGGCGGTCGACCCATTGGCAGCTTCGAGGTTGATGAAGTGTCTCGTCCTGACGGCAAGTCTCCGATGAGCCCGATGAGCCCCTCCCAAGAGGGTAGCGACATGCTCAACGGAGCTCCGTCCTCGAGAGAGATCATCAGGAGGATCAAGCCGGTGCCAGTTCAGGCGTTGTTCATGGACTGCACTCACGACAACGAGACCCCTGCCCAGAAGCGTGATGCTCGCGACACTCTTCCCAACGCTGCCCTTGTCAACATGTGCGCGAGCGCAACTGGCAGTGTCATGGGATACGATGAGATTTACCCCAAGCTTGTCGACCTGGTCAACGAGACCAGACTTTACACCTCCGAGTCTTCTTCCAAGCCCGTCAAGGTCGGTGGCGGTAGAAACGGCATCGGTGGCATCAAGAAGCTTCTCAACCAGATCCACACCCTCATGGGCAAGGACGGGTACGATGAGACTCACATTCACCACGAAGACCAGTACATCACCGTTCACAGAGTTCACCCTGATTCCAGAAAGGGTTACTTCTTGATCGCTCATACTGCATTCCCCGGATACGGCAATGGCAATGGTGCGTTCAATGCCGTCCACCTCGGCGGAACCAGGGCCCGCCACCTGGGCAGCTGGATGCTTGAGGTCGATGCCAGTGACGAAGCCAAGAAGGAGGTTCTGGATGACAAAAAGCTCCTCCGCGGCCTCCCAAGCCGCGTTGTCGATGTCCCCGGTATCCGCATGGAGGTCAAGGGCGACGAGACCATCATCGCCGTCCGGGACAAGTTCCCCCCTGGCAGTATCGCTCTGTTTGAGACATGGATCCCAACTGCTGAGCACTCCGCAGGTCTCGACACCTATGTGACCTCCGGTGCGAAGGCTGCCGTGGAGGACCTGAACCTTGTCGACCTCAACTTCCTTCTTTACAGGTGTGAGGCTGAAGAGCGTGACGGCAGCGGAGGCAAGGACGGCTGCTACGACATTCCTGGTCACGGAAAGCTTGTTTATGCCGGTCTTCAGGGCTGGTGGAGCATCCTCAAGAACATCATCAAGGATAACAACCTTGCTCACCCTCTTTGCCAGAATCTGCGTGATGGCCAATGGGCGCTGGACTTCACCATCGGCCGTCTGGAGCGTGCTAGTCAGACCCCAGAGTTCGAGCGCCTCGGCAAGCCTGCTGCCTGGCTCAAGGATCGATTCGACGCGATTCGCAAGATTCCCAGCTTCCTGCTTCCGAGATACTTCGGCCTGGTCATGCGAACCCTCTACATGGCTGGCTGGGAGCGCGGTCTGGAGCAGATGAACGACAACGTCCGTCAAGGACAGTGGTTCCTCCAAAGCCTCGCCATGGTCAGTGTACAGCAGACGGGCCTGGTCAAGTCAGCATCGCTGTGGCCCAAGAAGTTGGTCCCTTCGCTGGCTGCTGGGTTGCCCCATTTTGCCGTTGAGTGGGCGAGATGCTGGGGCCGTGATGTCTTCATCTCTTTGCGCGGTCTTTACCTCGGCACCGGTCGCTTCGACGAGGCCAAGGAGCACATCTTCGCTTTCGCCAGTGTCTTGAAGCACGGCATGATTCCCAACCTGCTCAGCAGTGGTGCTCTCCCGAGATACAACTCTCGCGACTCCATCTGGTTCTTCCTCCAGTGCATCCAGGACTACACCAAGTTCGCTCCCAACGGCCTGGACCTTCTGAAGGAGAAGGTCAAGAGACGCTTCCTCCCCTACGATGACACCTGGTTCGACGTTGATGACTCGCGCGCGTACTCGCATGAGAGCACAATTGAGGACATCATCCAAGAGGCTCTCCAGAGACACGCCTCTGGCATGTCCTTCCGCGAAGCCAACGCTGGACCTTCCATTGACTCTCAGATGAGTGACGAGGGTTTCAACATCTCCATCAATGTTGACTGGAACACCGGTATCGTCTTTGGCGGCAACCAGCACAACTGTGGTACGTGGATGGACAAGATGGGCGAGAGCCCTCGCGCCGGCTCCAAGGGTGTTCCCGGTACCCCCCGTGACGGTGCTGCCGTTGAGATCACTGGTCTCCTATACAGCACACTCAAGTGGGTCGCTGGGCTCAACTCTGAGGGCAAGTTTCAGTACTCTTCCGTCAAGAAGGGCGACGACTCTTCAATCTCCTTCAAGGACTGGGCGGATCTCATTCGTGCCAACTTTGAGAGGTGCTACTACGTACCTGTTTCCCCCGACGAGGACTCCAAGTACGACGTCAACACCAAGATCGTCAACCGACGTGGTATCTACAAGGACCTGTACAAGTCCGGCAAGGAGTACGAGGACTACCAGCTCCGAGCCAACTTCCCGATCGCCATGTGCGCTGCTCCCGAGCTCTTTGAGCCGGCGCACGCCCTTCACGCTCTTTGTGTCGCTGACCAGGTCCTCCGCGGTCCCACCGGAATGGCCACGCTTGATCCCGCCGACCTGAACTACAGACCTTACTACCGCAACAGCGAGGACAGCGATGACTTCGCCACTAGCAAGGGACGAAACTACCACCAGGGTCCGGAATGGCTCTGGCCGACTGGTTTCTTCCTGCGTGCCCTGCTCAAATTCGATTTGGAGAGAAGAAGCTCCGATGCGGACCGTATTGAAGCGTTCCAGCAAGTCACTCGAAGACTCATGGGATGCAAACAAATGATCAAGGACAGCCCCTGGGCCGGCTTAACTGAGCTGACCCAGAAGAATGGAGAGGACTGCCCCGACTCCGTAAGTTTTCCCACTGTTGCTGTGAGGAAACCCAACGCTGACAATACACAGAGCCCCACACAAGCTTGGTCGGCTGGTTGCCTGATTGATCTGTACATGGACGCTGCCGAGGAGCAGAGCGACAAGGCCAAGATTGCCTTGCCGACAAGATCCAAGTAGGGAACCTCGGCCTCGACGGTGGACGTAACTCTTGCTGTAAGAGAGTTGTGGGACAGTGGTGAAGTCGGCTAGCAGCCGCTTGGGTGCAGGTGCTCATGATGGTGCAACTGAGAGGATGGAGAAAAGTGATTGGTTTCCTGCGAGCATTGGCGAACACGACATGGGCAATTGGTATATAGATAGAATGCATTAATACCTAAAGGGTTTCCTACTCTCGATGTACGTGATCATGAAGTACCTTGGCGAACTTATGATATTGACATGTACTGATGGCCATCAGATAACAGTCACAAAACTTGTGCTGAATACACATAAAACTTTCGAGGACGGATCACTGACATGAACGCTATTTCAGGCCCGATGAAAGGCTGGGTGGCGTTTGGACAGGCGTTTGCCACAGTCAGTTAAGCAGGGAATTTAGTATAAACATGCCCCCATCTTTAGGTATCTTTGTGATGCGCAAGGACAAGCCAATGCCTTAGCTTTCTCGGCCTGCACTCACAGGAGTACTGGAATGTTTCCCCGAGTCATTCCGCTCAATACGCCGGGCGATGTGTAAGCGGCAGTGGCAAGAACCGCGAACAGGTTCGGCTCTGTTGACAGCAACGTATGTGTTGGGAATAGATGGGGAAAGACGATGTAGAGCAGGGAGGGCTTTTCGTTTGCTGGGCTTAGGTCTTGGTTGAGGTTCGTGATGACTTGGGTTGTGACAGGCAGTGGTTGGGGGTGGATGGTGACTGAGTGAACCTAAGCTGACATCATTCATCATTCGCTCGTCACGAAGACAAACACCATTTCTAGGTTATACAAGATGTGATGATGTGCTAGAGGGCTTGTTTTATATCTACTTCCAAGGAAGGTGGGGGTTGTCCCGTGTGGTGGAGCTGTGTTCGTCGCGGGCTGGGTTAGGATTTAATCGCCGGCATGGTGGTTAGGGAAGGCAGGAAAGACAACAATTTGCACTCCGGGATCAGTCGTGTCATGCTGCACCTTCATCAGATGCCTAGCTGTCTGTGAAACGACAAGGTCCTTGTTCAAGTTTTCAGGGGTGTGTGTTTGCAATCGGCGAGAGGTGGGGTAGGGTAATAATACACACGGGATGATCTGGAAGGACAGCGGCAAGAGATCATTGGATATGGCTGTATTCATCAGACGTGTTCGGGCTGCTGTGATGGGTGGTCGTTTCCAGTGGAAGATGACGCATTCACACAAAATGAATCCTGTGTATAGATTGGTAAACGGCATGGAATTTGTATCCTTGAGAACAGTTTCGGCACGCCGTACTGTTTTATATTAAGTGGAATTGTTTGATTGCTGATACATGGTCTTCGGGATGAAGAGACAGAGCAATTGCGGTGAAGCTGGGTAGCTTTTGAGGCTTCTTTGGGAATGACTTTGGTGGTCGGTACGGGTATATAAGCGCAGTCCATAGCGGAAACAAGTTTCTGGCAGACTCAATCCACTCAGCATCGATAATTTGGGGACACTGCACCGCTTGACAGCTCCGGTGTCCTTGTATCCTAGGCTGGTGTAAGCACGAGGGCATCGTAGCTCACGCATACGATATTTGAAAGGGTTTCTTTGCGCTCTGGTGTTGCGACGGATACTCGGGCAAAGATGAATAAAGGCAAGCGGCGACGTGGCATTGACCAACTACTGAGCTGTGTCATTTTGTGATGAACGCGTGGGTACCTTTGGAGGTGAGGAGCTTGCTGACGCTTGCCATCCCGGAAACTATAGTAGCTTGTTGAACACCCATTCCTGTTTTCACGGTCTGTGAAGTCAGAGCCAGTCTATGGCGGAGCTTGAATACAGAATGGGAATGTGGGAAGGGATGTGATGAGCTTTTCTTGCACGCTATGGTTTCGACCGTTGGAAAGGGGAACTATTTAAGTATTAGAGGAAGGACCACGAAGTTTACACCCCAACCAATCGTCTGGGTTGCTATGTACTTTCGATGGTGGGCGGTACCATTTGGGTCTGAACGGCATGTGTATGATTTTGTCAACTATCACCGGTGTCTTGGACATGGCATCACTGCCATCTAAGGTTGTATGGGATGGAATGCGCGACGAATACGTTTAGCGTAGCAGGGAGGATGAACATCACCGGCGCCGGTCATAGATTCGTGCTGACGGGGGATGTTTTTGTAGTTGTCTTCACCGGAACAGCACTCACATCAACAGAGTTTGTCTCCGGTCGCTTTATAATTCACGTCAAGCGGTCACAAAAAGTCAGAGAAGCACATTTGATGAGCTGTCAATCTATTAGTGAGGAATGCCTTTAAATGTTCCACAAGATAGCTGCAATGCTGAGCGGAGAATTGGGTCTACAAACGGTCACCACAGGGCATATATTGGTATAAATGCTCTGTTGAAGTCCTCGCAGAAGGTCAACTGACGAAAGACAAATGGACGACTCCTTCGTTTGTGCGAATTGAAGAGCCCAACTCGTGACTCTTGGATGGATGACTGAGACATTAATGAGGGGAATCATGAATTTGTGAAGGTGCAGAATATGGATGAGTGCGTTTGCTTTGGGCTGATACGAATGGGAATACATTATGAGAGGCGGCGATGAGGGATGGGGTTAACGCGTGGTGTGATGTAGTCACTATCAAAAACGGGTGGAATCTCTAAGGTACGGCAACAGCGCTAATCAAGGCCCAGTAATAAACTTTAAATGCGGGAAATGATGCGGCGCATTGTGTCTGTTGAGGAGTGCAATCATCTGCCACGGCTGAATATATAGAAAGTTTGAGATGGCGCATTTGTTGTCTGTACTGAAGCGCATTTTGGCGAGTTGCGCGGATATTTAAGCGTGCTAATGAAGCTAGAACCTGACCTCAGAAGCGGGCAATGTGTTGGGCAGAACTGTCTTCTTATAGTGGTGAACTAGGCTGTCTCTGTGACTTGAATTTAGTACACTGGTCTTGAAAGGGGTGCGTGAAGGTTGTATGGGTGACAGAGCAGAGACGCGAGGGATGGATAGTTGGACTATACAATGGGCGACGGTGATGAAGGACGTTAAGGCTTTCGATGGCCTTGTGGCGAGTTTGAGGGGTTGAAGTTGGTATGATAGCTGTGTTGTTTTTAATTTGGTTAGTGCGATCTAGACTTAGGATTCCAACCCGAACGAACGTCAACGACCGCATTCTGTGGATTTGTGTTCTCGACGGATCGGCGTAGAAAACCGCAACTATTCTGTTCAACACGGAAATGAGATCGCTACTGCTTCGCATTCTAAGGCGAAGACCGCCAGAACTATGGGAGTGATGTTCTCTATGAGGTGCAAATATCCAGTGGAGCGAGTTGACGGCAGGGAATTGAGAACTTCGCGACTATTTAAACACCGAATTGACAGACAAGGTGGCTAGGCTTGAGGACAAATCGCTGCTGCCTCCTAAAGCGTTTTCTGGCAGTTATATCGTATGCTGAACTATGATTGAGACCTTATGATGTGCAATTAAAATCTTTCTTATTGTCTGGGATGATGCTGGCAGTAGATGCTGGCTATGTCAGCGATTAAGGTGTCTATGAGGATGTATATATGAGCGGGAGAAGCGGCTAGTGGCGAAAGATGTAGCTTGCTTCGCGCTTGAATTGTTAGCGAAGGTGACATGCTGTGTTGAGAATATGAAAGATGCCTTCCTCTTTGTGCCTGGAAGAGAACGTAATTAACGTTTCAACAGTGTTCATCAATCTTCATTGCGTTTGGTTACCCGTGCTAGAGCAGATGTGAAAGGGAATATATAAGGTACCTATCATCAATATTTGCAAATGATATCATGTTGAAGCTGTGGCTTTGGTTGAGCTTTCAGCCGACGCAGGAGCTTTTAAGTGCCTGGGTGCTGCTGGATTTTCGGGCTCAACAATCATCAGCTCCCCACCTTGGAGGGACCAACACTAGATGTGACACCCAGTTGCTCAAAGCTGCCGCGACCGAGTGTAATGCTTTGGAGACATTCGATTGTCATTATGGCTTTCGGTAGGACAACCAACATACAGATGTATAATTTTGGGGAGATAGAAGAGATGGACGATGGGGGATTCGAGCACGCACCGGGACAAAACTTGGAATATTTGGTGTATTTTCTTAGCAGCCACCTCTCTTGCATCTGTTGTCTGGTCATTTTGGGAGGAAACGACTGATGAAGTTAACTTTGATTTGGCGAGCTCTTTATTTGACATCGAGCAGCCTTTATGACCTACTGTGAACGGCATAAAAGGCTTGAGCGGTAGAAGTCGAGCTTTAGTTTGGCGATGGGCAAGAGGAGGGCGTCCCATCTGCCCGTTATGATTGCCAAGCTTTGAACTATTTAAGTGCGTGAGACAGCACGACTATTTTCTTGTAAAATCAAAAGCAGCCAGTTGTTCATTTGCTTGCATGGCTTGCATTTCTTCAGATTGGGTGGTTACTGCAGGTTGGATGATCTGCACGCACCTCAATTACCTAAGGTATTCCGCGGGGTTGAAAGGTGAATGCGTTATTAACAATGCACTTCCCAAGGCTCATACACTCCATGTATAATCTTTTGATGATGGGGATGATGGATTGTGGAAGGGCAAGATGGCTTGTCGCGGTGAGGAAATTTGATGGGAGTGGGCTCTAGGGAGGCTTGGTAGCGGTGCTCTTCACAACTTCACGGCACCTGTAAAAGCATTCAACAGCAGAGGACAGGATTGCGAATTCGGTTGTGGTTCTGTCCTTTCTAACAATTACAATGTATTTATACCACGTGCAATGCTTCCCGCCAACTCACCACTCTTGGGCCTCTACCATAGCGACATGTGCCAGATGCGAATTCAAGAGGAATCTTATGAAAGGAACAACAGCACCTCCTTAAACTTTCGTGTGAGCAACAACTGAATCTTGATGAGGTTATGCAAAATACATACATGTAACCGCAATTCGCCTGTTTCTGTCTTGATGCTGTGGTTCTCATTGAGCATACTAGTGTTTATACCACAAAGATGGTAGAGGAAGATGACAACGCTCGAGGCTGAGACCTCGAGCATAGGTGAAGCATTAAAGGTTGTACGTAGAGAGCTTGAAAGTGTCAGAAAGGGGGCGCCATCTTGCGAAGCACACAAGTCGACATGCAGATGTGGGGCTTTACGCCATTGCACAC
This sequence comes from Colletotrichum sp. SAR11_239, assembly GCA_025328985.1. Lineage (NCBI taxonomy): Eukaryota > Fungi > Ascomycota > Sordariomycetes > Glomerellales > Glomerellaceae > Colletotrichum > Colletotrichum sp. SAR11_239. The sequence continues at coordinate 19,297 of JAKMWZ010000083.1, read as the reverse complement.
AGTCCCTCCAATGTTTACTTCTTCCATACACATTTATATCAAATCCATCGTTCATTTGATATTCACTTGACTCTGACTCGGCTGATCCACTGACCTCGCATTGGACATTTCCAATGGACATTCAGTGTTGGCAGAGCAGGGAAGCACCCCTATTTAATCGTCAAACTCAGCGTTGTGAGAGGAATCCGACAACAAATTCTAGCTTTCCGCATCCTTCGAATGCGATGCTAGATGCGGTTCGAAGGGATTTGAAGTATGTTCTGCTATCTGTAGGCTGGCACAGGCGGATGGTGTGCGGTTGGGCGCAAATGCCTCCATGTGTGTCGGGTTTCTTTACTTGGACTTATTCGATGCGGATAAATCCCCGACTATGGGGGCAGGGAAGGGCCGTTGGGAGCAAGTTGTCAGGTGGTGGATTTGGCGCAGTAGGATCGCAACCCTACTGCCAATCTCAGGTGACCAGCGAATCGAAAGTCAAGATCCGGTCCCTCCCAATCAGAATCGTCATGATCAAAAGCCACTGCCAAAAGGGCAAAAGTACCTCTCATTTGCGACATTTGAGGGCTTTGCAGGGGGATATCCGACTGTTCGGCTGGCCTCACTTCCAGCAAATAGTCATACACCATCCAACGTGAAAGTTTTACTCAATTAGTTGCCTTACTGCATTCAGTGCCTAAGCAAGGCTTGCGGTTCCAATCGTCCGGCTAGATAGAGATCTTGATGGCGAGGTACAAAAAAACTTATGAGATAGAAGAGAAGAGTAGAAGAGCGATGTACGGCAAGACTGAGTGGCATTTCTCAAAAAAACGCAAAATAAATGTGCGCGCAATCGCGGACGGGAATTGAGCCCGACGTGGGGGTCGAACCCACAACCTTGAGATTAAGAGTCTCACGCTCTACCGATTGAGCTAGCCGGGCAGATCAGCTGATCTGCCTTGTTGTTGGAAGCAGCCCCCGTAGTGGGGTCCTTGAAGCCTGGGCAAATTAGCTGGCCTCAACGCTCGCTTCCTGCCTCTTTTCTCGCCGCGCTGCGAACGAAATTGTCACCCTCGAGGCAGCCGGGCGGCCTTTACATCGGGAATTCAGAAACTTCAAATCTGCATTCCAGTTCCTTTCAGTAGTTGTCAGCTGTTTGCCAAGCTGGCTTGCCTTCTTTGGTTGACAATATACTTTGTGTTTGCATACTTTCTCCACCCCAGAGCCCGGTTCGGTTCCAGAACCCAGGTGACAGCATCGTTGAGATTCACCGACCTGGCCAAGAGAGAAGAAAAAAGGTATTTATATGATGAATTCCCTTTGGCTCTGGCGAATTATTAAGTGTACTTGGAATCGTGGGTTTTTGTTTTTCTAATTTTCAACATTCCGTGTGCCAATTCCGGTACAGCTGGCCTTGCAACTCGCAACTATTCACAAAATGATCGTGATACAAAAGTCTTCTCACTTTCGGGGCCAACCTTTCGAGACAAATGTCTTTCCGTGAGGCAGAGACATGTGATGGTCCCAAGAAATCACGCAAAGCGCTTCTGCCGCCTAGCTAATCCTGCTCTTTCCCCACTGAGGCTGATCATCCTTCCTTCGACAAGGGGGCCAGTAGGCTTGCCAAGTTTGCAATCCTTGAAGCCGCGACATACTCAAAACTGCGAGATATTTTCCTTGCATCAGACGGAAGCACATGGCTACAACCTTGCCTGTGTTCTTTTCCTCATCCTTACCAGGTAAATATCGCGTTCATTCGTACCAGCTTCTGCACTTGCTCTTCCTTCAGTCCGCCAAACTTTAGTCCATTCACAATCGCGCACCTTGCATCTCCAAGCTGATTTTCAATCATTCAATCTCTATTCAAAATGTCTACTCTCTGCAAGAAGTGCCAAGTCGTCCAGTTCAACGATGCGGATCTCAACGGAACTGTTGAGACCTTACCGTCTGGCCAGTCCTACTTCGCTCCCCATCTTGAAGGCGAGGAGCATCATCACTGTGTTTACCTCGATTACGACCTCAAAGATGTGCTGCCAGATTTGCCAGTTCTGTCTCAATCAGCTGAGAATGGCTGCTCGCTCTGCTTTCTAATAAAGACCGAGATCGCCAGGTTTCTCACAAGTTTCGTTGAGTCAGAGCGCAAATACTCAGACTTCTTTATCCATAAGCTATGCTACGTCATGGGACCGCACACACTGGGCGAACCACCTTTCAGGACACATCTTCAGGCCTTGTGTGTTTATTTCAAGCTTCTGAATGAAGCCAGTGGCGAAGAAGATCTGTCTTGGCAGCTCCAACTCGCTGTCCAAGCCGACCCTCATGGTAATGATGCCTGATCTCGGATTTTGAGCTTAGCTGACCCAAAACCCAAGATCCATGCGCTCAATGGCTTTCTATACCACGTCAGCCAGTTCAGGAAGATATCTTATCAGAAGCGGGCATGCGACGTCTGAACGAGCTCATGGAGATAGCTTTGCAAATTCCTCTTGCTACAGTCACCAAAGACCGGCGCCTCCCGACTCGACTTATCGATGTTGGCTTTCGGGGTCTGGGCAAGGAAAACGACGAGCCCCGGCTTGTCATCACGGCTGACTATCCGCCACTTCAGAATCCAGATGAAGACCAACGTTATGTTGCGCTGAGCTACTGCTGGGGTCCCTCTGAGAAAGCCGCACGCCAACTGATGACGAAAACGTCAACGCTCAAAGATCGGCTCAGTCAGATACCTTTCTCGACGCTTCCGAAAACACATCAAGATGCTCTCCAGATATGCACTCTCCTGGGCGTGCGGTACATCTGGATAGATTCTCTTTGCATCGTCCAAGATGACAAGAGTGATTGGGAACGCGAGGCTGACCAAATGGGGGTTGTCTATGCTAGAGCATACCTGACGATTTGCGCCGGTCAAGGTAACTCATGCCTCGATGGCTTCCTCACGCGCGCATACCCTTCAAATTCTGCTGAGATCCACTTCACCTCATCCCTCAAGCCCGCTGTTTCTGGCCGGTTTTCTCTTTTTGCCCCTTCGAGAGAATGTCCGAAGGTATTGCCCCTTGTTCTTGGCGAGGAATTTGATTCTTTCTTTCTCGGCCTCACGCTGTATGATCCTTACCGCGAAGACCAAGACTGCAGCTGGAACGGACGTGGTTGGACGTTCCAAGAAGCGGTTTTGAGTTCAAGAATACTATTCTTCGGAGAAAGTATGATTCATGTGTGTTCAGGAGATGACCTGGTCTATTCAGAAGATGCAATCTACGACATAACACCCAAAGAAGTCCAGTACAAGTCAAACAGGTTCTCGAGAAACATGCAGCAAGAATCCCTGGGAAACTCTGAGGGGGACATGTTGTCTCAATGGCAAGGACTGGTCTCGTCATATTCTTGCAGGTCTCTCACTTACCGGAGCGACATCTTTCCAGCGCTCTCTGCGCTAGCAAAGATTTGGACAGAAAGGGTCAAAGGGGATTACTTGGCCGGCGTTTTCAGCTCTGATCTGAATAATGGATTATTATGGTCACTCGAGAGAAGACAAACAGCCTCTGAGTACCTGAGCACTTTTGCAAAGGAATCATACACAGCACCGTCATGGAGCTGGGCATCCCAGCCACGAGGCATAACATGGGTTTCCCATGCGAAGACAACTTACCAGCCAGAGTTCCAGCTTCTCGATAGCCATGTTACTCTGGATGGCTTGAACCCCTACGGAAGGGTGAAGGATGGTTTTATTTTGCTATCAACTAAGATTTGTGCCATACCGTCGACGAGGATGCGCCACAACCCACTGTGGTGGGGTTTTGTATTCCCATACGAACTATTAGCAGACGATGGAACCGTCCTAGCCCATGTACGTCCCGACTGGCTGCTTCAGTCTGTACCGTCGAACGAAATCTCTGAAAGGGGAGAACTTTGCGACGATGGCCCTATCGACCAATTGTACATGGTTTTGCTTTCGAGCAAGTTCACTGATACCGATTGGAAGGATGGGACATTCCGTGACAACATCTCTTATCAGGACCTTCTTCTGGGTCTTTTCGCACTTCCTACTGGGGAGCCTGGAGAGTATCGCAGAGCTGGAGTGTTCTTCACGGCGGTAGATGGGCCATGTGGAAGGGAGTTTTGGGATCAATGTGGCACAGAGGAAGTCAGACTTGTGTGATCGAGCATCAAATTCACTCGACTCAGTTCCATTGAAACTTTTCCTGGAGGCATCATTCTACCCTGGATACTTGAAGCTTTTTGCAGTTCCCGAATCCTTGCTACCGAATATAAATATTTCCGATTGTCTATGTCTATGCCCAGGAAGCCTTTACGATGAGCTGAACATGATTTATTTCGACATGGAAAGGGCGATCTCATACTCGTATCTTGACAAACGCGTATACCTTCGTTTCAGAAACACCAACGGCTCCCACTTATAATGATGGTGAACTTGCCAAGAACTGTCTCATTATGGCAATGTGTGTTTTCCTGTTCCCATCCTCGTGGCGTATTTGAAGCTACCACTCATTCTCATGCACATGTGCCAGCTGTTGAAGCGAGTATGAAGGAAGGTATGAACAAGTCAACCGACTCTCCGGTAGTATGAATGAATACTGGCCAAACACCAAGGTCACCAAACAGACCCCATCTCTTAATAATCTTAAGGCTATATCGTGTCTATGACGTGTGTCCTAAGCCCTCGTGCTAGTATTTAGGAACGTTATTGAAAGACTGCAGTACACATTGAAAGATGTCGTTCTGTGGTCAAACCGGCAACAACTTCGACATGCTTAGAGCTTTGGAGTACTATATGAGTAATAAAGTGCCCTGGTTGATGATGGACGAAGAAAACTGAACCTAGTATTCTCTTTCCGAACTCAACAAATTGGTGCTTTACAAATGGTATGGGATATCAGCAAACCCTCCCAAGTGACAGAAGAAGAAATTCTTCTAATGCTATCATCAACACTTTCTTTCGATTGAATTACCTCTTTTGAATGGGGGCAAGTCATCGAATCCCACCCCATCGTGTCTCCCGATAATGATGCATGCTTCTAACAGTATAAAAGGTTCTGAAATCAGAAGTCGCACTGAAGTCTCTGAGACAAGACAATGGCGCTCCGCTTCTGGGGATCTATTTCTTGAAGCTCTGGAGGCGAAGCAAACCTTGTTGTGCGATGTGCAACCATTCACCCCGCCTTTCGTTCTCTTGCACTACTCATCTCACAGCATCAATACGAATCTGTGAATAATCACGTACTAGAGAAAACACCAGACAGAACCGAACGTATGAACACCATATCGTGGCGGGGTTTTTAATCCAAGTTCCTGGAAGGACACCAAACACGTGGCAATCCGTATGAAAATCAAACTTGAGGCTCCAGTCCGAGATGACGCTATCATCATCTTTGCTGTTTGGCAAAAGCCCCAAGTTGTTGATGATCCCTTGATTTAAATACACAAACCGACTTCCCAACTGGGTGCTACCTGCCGCGTGAAACGCTGGAAATTACAGGTGAGACTTCTATCGAATAGTCTTCTATGCAGCCCACATTCATGCCATTTCGCTCCAGAGCCTTGTTCACGACGACACACCTACAAACTTCATGACCAGTATGATAACGCAGCTTTACGGCCTATTAAAAGCCGGCTCATGATCATTCCACCCCCAGAAGGGACAATGTAGTCGTACCAAGCTCCGTGTATCTATCCGTGTTTGCGGGACTCCGTTGTGCAGCCAGCTTATATAGAATGACTGTGATATTTTTGAAGACAAGGGTAGCCCATCACTCGTGACTTTAATACCGAAAGCCACTGTCGTCCGCACTCCCCCTCTGTTTATCACGCATTTTTGCGGCAGAATATTCAATTCGTGCGAGGACGCGAGTAGTCAATGACCCAAACCTGTCAAGGTTTCCAAAACCTCTAGTAAAGCTATTCGTTATAACGACCATTAGAATGCCGCATTATTGTTGGGGACTCCTTGCAAGTGTCCTACGGCTCACCTTTAAACACGAGAAACTCCGCCTGCCATCTAGTCGCACCTCCCACGACTCCGACCGAGAACCATCTGAAATGTCGAAGTATAAATTCAAGTCCCAAACCACTCATTGACTCGACAAGAACCACAAATGAAGACTTGGGAACGTAAACGTACTTCTCACCGAACTACAAACGACAGTCCGTGATCGAGACTGGGCTTTGTCATCTACAAACTCCGCCCCAGTAGACAAGAGATCGTCAACTCGTCAAATCGAATACCCTTCCCAAATATCACTCCAACAACACAGCCAAGGGGCGATGTTAACTCCGTCACCACAACCCAATCAAATTTCAACTATCTTCAAGGCCGTCCAGCGTTGCGTGATATAGGTCTAATTGTTGAGTCAGCTGAGCTAGCCATGTCTCATTGCTGCTGCGTGTCGAGAAGCCATGATCCGAGATACGATTCCCTCCTTAAATACATGAGATTCTCCAAGGGCTACCCAACCCCGTGGTCGGATTTCAGATGGTAAAACACCACCGACATTATTGTCACTTAATCTTCTATGCCACTTCTCCATCGCGGTGCTAGCCCCTCGAGGACCAAGCACCGCACACGGCTCTTTGAATTTAAAAGCTGTTTCTCGATGGCGAATCAAGACAAAAGGGCCAACGAGCAATCCGAGCAGCATATTGGTATGAGTAGCTCAAGGCATCTGAAAAGCTTGGAACTCTGCAGATAATCACATCATCGATCACCAAGCAAACTTCACCAGCCTCCACAATCAGGCCACTATTCAGGGTCCCCTCTCCGAGTCTACTATCAGTCAATACTCAAAGAATACCAAACCAACCCTATAACCTCTCCCATGTCTCCCTGCCCCAATGACCTTGGTAGGAACAGACCGGCTCCGACCCCTACTTCGAAACCAGTAGCCGCCACTCCATTACTCGAATTAGGACCACACTAGATTGTTGCCGCAAAGTCGATCCATCCCCAACCCGGAACCTTTTTATAAGAAATCCCCAAGGACAAAGACTTCACCTCCACAATCGTCGACGATATCATCTTCCACAAATCACCTTCCAACGTTCCATCCATGAAAACTACAAAAACATCCCGTATCCACCAAGAGCTTCATCCCAAACACAGAGTCCATGATACGTGTAGGGATTTTCGACACTGAAGGAGCGAACCTGGCTAAACCAAACGCACACAAGAGCACGTTGTGAAGCCGTCGTCAGCTCCGACAAAGCTGCCTCAAAACCCCCAGCCCGACACGAACCCAGACACCACAGAAAAAAAAAATTGGCAACAAAGGGTCCAGGCCCCCGAATCCACACTGCAACAGAGCTCCCTGCTACGACGCTGCAGGTGTCAAAGGAAGAGCACAGGGTTGTCGCGAACCCACCGCGACAATCCGTTTGATCAGTTTGATCGGCCCGCTCGGACGGTCGGGAGGGTCCCCCGCCGCAAGCCGGCCCCGGTCTGCAGAGGTGGAAAAGAGGAAAAATAAAATGACGCATGCAACAGCAAACAATGCTTTGTCGAGTCAGTGAGGTGCACGAATCATTAAACAAAACAATGCAAACTGTCAGGTGGACGTGTCCAATGCCGATGAAGAGGTATAAAAATTATCATTTTTGGATGCCGAGCTGGCCTCAAGACCACCGCCCGGCCGTAGTCTAAACCCGCATGCCAAAGGTGGTGGACTCGGGCCGCTCCTGTGACGTGGATTTTGGGTGCCGGTTTTCCCCTGCAAATGTCCAACGACGTCCCCGTGAAACCCGCGTGGTGAAAGGGACATGTACCACCAATGATTTGTTACCAACACAACAAAAAAGACCCTCCTGTTTCCTGCCGTACGCCTAAAATGAGCAAAAAAGAAAGCACGAGTCTTGCCCAAGAACAACGTGAATGGATATCCAGACACCAAATGCCGTAAAAGATAGAAACGCCGTCTCGTAAGCCGTTGAGGGATAGTGTTGAAGAATATTGCTACACGTATCCTGCGGGTCGTCTACGTCCGCTCGTTGACAACCCACTTCTTCTTCTCCTTGGGTGGCTTCTCCTCATAAGCGGCAGGAGCAGGTCCAGGCATAAATGAGCCGGGTCCTTGGGCGAGACCAGCATGGTTGACGTCGACGCCGGAGCCAGCGATAATACCACTGGGGCCCTTGTGAGCGTGCTTGCCAAGCTCGTACATGCGATCCTTCCTCCTGAGGTAGCGGCGGCGCCAGATGCAAGCACCGATCCAGATGCCGGCGATGGCGACGACGAGGATGACAAGCATGACGACCCATCTCCAGTGGTTGGAGAGCCTGCGAGGTGTTAGCAATCAGTCAAGTCGTGAAAACCCAACAAGCTTACCAGTCTCCACCATTGCCGCTGTTGCTTGAGCCTTTTGACGAACCGCTGGTAGCTGTGGAAGAAGCACCAGATGTTGTTGCAACGGCGTTGCCCTCGACAGCGTTGCACAGGGATGTGAACCACCCTTGAATGCTGCTGAAGCCGGCGGCATCGCACCCGGCGTAATCACACACGCCGGTGGCGGCAGTCTTCCATGGCTGCAGAGCACTGAAACTGCAGAAGCACTTCTCGTAGGTCGTCTCATCGGCCGCCGCAGCGGCAGGAGGAACGCAAGCGCCGTTGGCATCGTACATGACACCGCATTGTGTTGCACAAGCTGGCAGCTGCGCAAAGGGCATCAACGTTGTCGTAGGAGAAGCTGCATGGCGTTAAAATCCATCAATGGCAGGACGCTGACAGGTGAAACTTACACATTTTGGCGAGAGTGAGGAGGCGTCAAGTCGATGTTGGAGATGTCGAGATTGAAAAGAAAAGGAGGCTTCGAAAGGAAGGATTTAGTCGTAGGTGTTCACCCGAGAGCCAAACAAGGCACTGGAATGCGGAGACAATGGGAGCAATAGAGTGAAATATTTCCTCCTAATTGCGGTCGGCCAGAGCAAGCAGCGATTGGCACGAGTCGAGAAATGAGCCACAATCCAGCAGGTCAAGCCCAGGTTATTGGGCGTGGTTGGAATGTGATCGAGTTGTGGAAGCGTTGGTCGGTAGTGATGTGGTGTGTGTTCGGCCGAGATGCTTTCAAAAAGCTTCACTGTTGTATTGGCGGATGGACTGTGTCGTAATGTTTTCGTCCGAAGTCGTCGGGAGGTCGAGCAAGGTCCAGCTGCCGTCCCAGCTTTCTGCCACACAGATTGCTTCAAAGCGTTGCTTTTTGCTCGGTCGATGCAGACTGCAGAAGAGGGCCAGTTTCGTCGTTCCGGGAGGCGAAATCGAGCGTACGTATGTATGGATGCACGTCGCGAGTTGTGTTTTTGGTCAACTTCGAGGTCAGGATTTCTGAGACGCGGTGATTTCGAGAGGGCGGTTATTCGTCACCAGGGGTGGATGTTCGGCTCGGTCTTCGGGAGGGTGGGATTGTGAGGGAAGCGAGATTCTCGTGTCAGGCGGACCCCAAAAGCGTACTGGGCGATATTGATCCTTGGTAGACCTCGTCGGGGAGGAGTTGTTTGGAAAAGAAATTGTCGAGGACGAGAGATACAATATTGAGCCTCGGATGCGGCGGTCGACAGTGGTGAGGATGTGAATGTGGATGTGGATGTCGAAAGGCTGTTGGAGCGTCTGAGGTATCGTCGGGAGCGGGTTCGATCGGTCGGTCCTTACTCCTGGTCCTCCTCGAGTGGTGACGAAGCGAGTGTGCGGAGGGGAGAAGGTAGAGAGGCGGAGGGCGCCGGATTGATCGGGAGAGTCAGAAGACGTCTGTTTCGTGCTCGAGGGTGGTCGGGGTTGGAGATGGAGGAGGGAGAAGAGAGGTGGGAGACAAGAAGAGAAGAGGGCAGAGAGGGAATCGGGAAAGTGATGACTGAATTGATGGGAATCGACAGACCAAAAAGCAAGAAATCGCGGTAAAGAGTAAGACAGACAGACAGACAGCCTACAGGTACCTAAGGTAGGGACGCTGGACGCAGCGAAGAGGGCCGATGGATCGGATGGTACGACCCAGTAGGAGAGCCCTGCGGAGAAGTTGGGTGACTGGATGTATCTCTTGGTATTATCTCATATGAGGAGTTACATATTCAGGTGATGCAGCGAGGCTTCCCTGGCGTGCAGAAGCGCCGCCAGCAAACGGCTAAACAGCAGATGCAACCCGTAATCCACACCCTCCAGCACAACACAGCAGGGCACTGCAACCCAGTGGACACCACCTGGGAAGGCCGGAAGGAAGGGATGGCCACTGGAAGGGACATTGAACATGGAGAGAGGGGGTCACAGGGGGTGGTCTGCTGCTGCGGCGGCGTGGGAGACAAGGGAAGCGCTGCGGGAGCGACGGGCTCTGAGAAGTTCCTGGAAGTTCGAACCTGCTTCGACGAAGTGGCTGGCGAATAGCACCAGCCAGAGGAAGTACGTACCGGGTCCGGGGATCCAGATGCAGTTTAGCGACTCCAATCGCTTGGCCAGGACCGCTGGATCTTCCCGCCAGGTTTACTGCTCGGGTTGGGGAAGGCGGGACACACTGACGGTACGTACCTCCTGCCTCCTGCCTGGTTTTTTTTCGTTTTCTTCGACTGAGGTGAGGGAAGGAACGATGGATGGATGAGTGACTTCCGCATCTTCAGGTGCCTGAGAAAGGCAATCATCATTCACATGGCGCCTTCAATTGCCAATCCTTCCTCACCTGAACTTTGTGTTCTCACTGCCTCCCCCCAACCAACCGTATTTCCGTCATACGAGCATCCAATACAGTACCCCTCGCCGATGCAGAGCAGCCGCCAACAGAACGCACAGAATGGGCAGTGCAGCACAGCGCCTGTGCGAGTGCATTTGCAGCTGCCAGCGCAACAGACGATGCACATTTCTGCTGCTCTACTGGCCGGTCCGGTCTGACCGAGCGCACTGAACCACAACACTCCAAGACGGGACGAGGCCAGCCGCCTCTTCTCCATCGCAGTCTTGGCTGGTGATGGGCCCTGGGATGGCGGGCTTGGCTACTGAAGACACCGTCATACACCTCCGCGGCGAAAGGCGCTCGCGATGGCTTGCTGTCCTGTCAACACTGTCAATAATCCCCTGGGCTTGCTGCCATCCTCCTTTGTGTTGAGAAACTGAGCGAAAAAGGTACCCGGCGCCTTCGACCACACAGCGACGCCACACGTGGAAAACAAGGCGCCGTTCAGCTGAAAAGAAGAACACCACCCACCAACGCCAACGAAAGCCTGTCACCAGCCTGCTGTTTCCCCTCCTCCGTTTGTCACTGGCAATTGCCATCGCCCACTGCAGGACAACCATCAGCCGGGCAAGACGGAAAACGGAAAGCGTCAAAGTGGTGCAGGGGGTGGCTGGCGCTGAGGTGGATCGCGCCTTACCCTTCCTGTCCAATATTTTCTCCAATATTCCTGCAGCATTTATTGTGGGAATTTCCGACAGGGACCTGCGTGGTCGAGAACAAATTAACACGACTGCGAAAAAACGGGCACTCGCCTCAGTCTCTCCCAAACGCTCGTTTCTCTGTCTCAGTGCCCTGCAGCGAGAGATCAGCAAGGGAGAACAGAACACCTGCAAACACTTTGAACTCGCTGAACCCGTCCGCGGACCACTCTTTTTTCCCCTTCATTCACTCAGTCCCGAACACGATAAGGCACAATCTAGCAATCGAGCCCCCTTCATTCTCCACCGTTTCCAACTCCCGCTACTGAAACTGAGGCGCAAAACATCAAAGGGGGTCCTCGTCACCCGGTTCCACGTGGAGAAGGGGCCATCCACCAAAGAGCACTAAGAGAAGGACACAAATGGGCACCGGCAGACAAGTCTCTCAAGACAAAACGCGACGGCACTATCGAATATTGGACCGATGGATCTCGCGGCCTGGCCTTACGGGAGGATGCTATCAATCGCTGACTGTGGTATCACCATTGTACCACCAACTCCAGCCGGAGCGCTAGAAGGCCCCGACCAGACTGCTTCAGTGCTTCTCAGTGCTGGAAAAACAAATCCCAGAGACTTGGGCCAGACAGGTACCAAGCAGCACATCATTGTGCGCCAGGAACTCTATTATCCCGCTGCCAATCAATGCTCTCCCGTCCGAGCGAACGGCGGCCTCTGATTTGTTGACGTCATGCGCCTCAGCGAAAAAGCGTGTGCGAACGTGCTCATTTCTTCAATTATGCTTATGCCTTTTGACTTTCTGGCCGCAGGGTGGCGGACACAGGGCAGCCTGGCAAGAGTCATGAACGCGTCCTGCAGACTCAATTGAATTTTACAACAACAAACTCGCAGCCAGCGAAGGAACGGCGAACGGGACGAATGGGGGAGAAATATCCGCACCTCATCCTGCCGTGCCGAACCATCCAACCCTTCCAGTCATTCGCTTACCTAAGAAGCTTGAACCCCGAGATCTGGACCAAACACAAACAAATCCCTCCCTCCAGGGCGAGCGATCTGTCAGGGACACGAAAGTCGCTCCAAAAATACACAGTCAGCTTACGAATGCAACTGTTTATCAATATCCCCCAAAGCACTTCCCGCCCCCATTGTCAGCTTTCTCAGTCATTTGCGCCGCCGCCCGCATACAACCTTCATTTACCGGACATCTCGAATTCCCCGGTCCATTCCACCACCTCCGGTGAGTTCTTGGCCGCTTCGTGGGTACGCGGGGAAGCACCGCAGAATGCATGACGTCTCGTCCGCTGCCAACAGTCCGCCAAGCAGCGCCGTTTTGCTCGGCGGTCCTCCATGTGCATCCGGATTCGATAGCCGAGAGAATCAACAAGGAATACGAGCCTGCCCTGCGCATGCAGCCGATCTCCAAGACAGATAATCTGCTCTCTGATATCGTGGGGTCGGACAAGCAACACACATTTGAGAATGAGAAGACATTGACGCCAATGGACTGGGCTAATTGGCGCCGACGTATCACAAGGCTTTCGGCCCGCGCTGCTCAAGACGTTGGCGGCGAGCCACTCCAGGCACCGCCGTCTCGAACAGTCTGGCCGAGACCGCGTCGCCAGCCACTCTGAATCCTCCCTCAGCTCGCTACAGAGGCAGCCATCTCTTCAGCAACATTATGAGCCACAGGTTGGTTGGTTGGGTGGCCAAGCCGTGGCTTGGCTGAAGGTTTGACCAAGACGCTTGGCACTTGTCATACAAATTTTGGGACGAGGGCACCAACCTCCGCACTGGCACGGAGAACGGGACGTGCAAGAGTTCAATTCGAACCAGCATGGCCAATGATGACGCTGACAATGTTTCTATTTCGCCCAATGACCTCTGGTTGCATCGGCCGCAAACCCGGGGCTCTTCACGGAGCTTGGGGCCGATATTTGCGGGGCTGCCGGCGACACCTCCACGTGTTCCGCATAGGCATTCCCCTGGCCGAGAAAACGTCTTTCATAAATCAAGGTTTGAGGGATCCTAAAGCTTCCTCCAAAACTGGAAGGGCATGTAATCGTCGGCGCTTTGTTGATTTCCTCCATGCCGGGTGCGTCTTGAACACTGCTCAACAAAACTCGCCTCGCCTCTGACATGTTTCCAATTTGACGACGAGCGCCAAGCTATTCTACTAATGCCTCGAGATACGTTAACATGATAGGTTGACCCTATTGGTACTGCATCTGCACAAGGTCTCTGAGGATTATCATCTGACCCACGATCTCACGGACCAAAGCCAGAAACACTATCTATTTACCAACGAATCCTCATGGATGTTGACGAAGCCTTCATTTCCGAGGTTGATCTTTAAACTTGGCAACTTAAATGCTGGTTGGGATGCAAAAGGGACAAAGCCGATCCGCTCTTCTTCGCAGGCGCTTGATATCAAGCAACCAACCCACCACCATACATAGCCTGGGATGTCAAATTCTCTGAAGTTCCTACAAGATCGATCCATTCTTGGGCGGGAAGTCCGCAATATGCCACTTGAAACCTGAAGAGCAAGAACTAAACCCGTCACCGTAGCCGATGATATTCAACCGCTCGATTTCGAGGTCGATTGACACCTAGATTTCCATCTCCCGCTGCCTTATCTCAAGTATTCCGGTAGAATAGGTTCATAGACAGTGTGCCCCTGACCCCAAGCTCTAATATCCCCTGTATGTGACTCTTACGGCCGGCCCTGCGAGGTATGTGGTGGACTCTAACGGACACTGGCACGAAGACAGCTGAGAAAAAGTCGAAAGGACCTGCCGCCGAATGTCTGTGATGTGGAATCCTGCCTCTGAAATCAAACCGCATATTTGTACTCGGCATACCAGGAATCGGTCCTTGAGAGCTCTGCAGTTTGAGCAAGTTGGCTGCCAGCGTATAAAAGCGAGAGTCTGGACACTAGTCCAACGAGTAGAGAGCACGGGAATGCCATGGTCTTTGATCATTTGTGGCTCCTTGTCCGGAACTTGGAAGACTCCGGCAGCCGTTGCGGTTGATGGCTCCCCCCTACCATGAACTGCCATGTGTGCTGGAAGATACAGAGCTCGGCCGCACAGTATTTCTCGTTGAGTATTCTCAGCTAATACCTTGACAGCGGCTCCCGTTAGTGGGACCGAAACCAAGCTCCTCCTGACTATGTCGATGAGAAACGTTGTTTGCTGGGATGGTTCTCTTTGCAAAAGTCCCGTCTCAGCTTCAACCCACCCAATGGACCGCCGACATTTGCTCTGGCTCGGAGAACAGCTGTGGTAACTAGTGATCACAAGACTTTTATACTTAATCTGAACCGGAGGTGCGTCCACCTGTCGTGACCTGGAAGTGTGACTGGGAGCCGCATCATGCGGATCAGCGAGCTCGAGGCCGGTATTCGGTAACTTGATGACAAAATGTCTCTGATGCACAGGGAAGAGAGGACAAGATGTCTATTTAAGCTCTTCCAAAGCCCCAAACTATGAGTTCGTGTTTTCGACAATAGGTTCTTCATTTGTCCGAAGTTCCAGATGAGTTCGCCATAGGGTGCGAAAGGAAAGGCTGCCGAAATACAGTGATGTCTTATTTGATGCCCAAAGTAGCTTCAGTGAAGTCAAATATGTATTGGTGTGCCTTTCTGCCCTTCTCCGTCGTTCTTGATTTATTCCTAATTTGGGACACACACGACATAGCAAGACAGCAACTTGAAAGAATCAGGACACTCGCCGTGT
Organism: Colletotrichum sp. SAR11_239; assembly: GCA_025328985.1. Taxonomy (NCBI): domain Eukaryota; kingdom Fungi; phylum Ascomycota; class Sordariomycetes; order Glomerellales; family Glomerellaceae; genus Colletotrichum; species Colletotrichum sp. SAR11_239. The sequence goes on along the minus strand of JAKMWZ010000083.1, from coordinate 4,216 downwards.
CCGTCTTGCGCACGCGCTGCTAAATATTCTCCAGCAGCCATAGACCTACGCCATTGACCACTTAATGACCAAGGCTGCAATGGTGAAGCGTAATAGTACGCTTTGCATTACAAAAGACATGTATTTCTCTACATGCCGCCCTCAGCTGCAAATGAATGAAGGCCTATCGCGGCAAGAAACTGTGCCAACAGAGATAAATCGACCGAGTAATGATGGAAGTCTTGTCTCATTGTGCTTGAGAAATAGATGATGAGGTACAATTGCAGAACGCCTCGATTTTACCAACCATTCTTGCTTGGACTTCTGAGGAGTATATATTCCAACATAGCCAGAGCTGTTCTCCAGTTCAGCCACCAGCAATTGTTGAAGGAAAGACGTCTCATCCTTCACCAACAACTAAGACTAATGACATCAATAAGAAATCTTTGAGTTTCTGTCATCGGTCTCACAACTGAGGAATTACGCCGTGTAGCCATGATACTTTCTATCTTCCCTTGTGTATTGGAGTCACATAAACTGGAAATGAGGTGATGCTGAAGAGGGCGAGGCGAGATGAGCACGTTGAAAGTCCCTCTTTACTCGTTGAAATTACGCACATCTAGAATTTTGAGCGTCACCAACTCGCTGTTTTCAGCCGAGAAAGCGAAAGTGAAAGAGGACCAATTGGCTCGAGAAGTTCACAGGACAGAGTCTGATAATTTATACAACGTACTTGCATCACGGAAGGATCACGTTGAGAATGGAGGATATCTCGTGAGATAAAACCCATAACTGTCAGCTTCAGAATTGCCTCGGCAAGCAAATGCCATCGGTCGAGCGCATCAGGAGAGCTAACCTACCCATCAAATTAAGTTCCGTCAGTGAGAGCCAGACTTGCATGATAATGTTCTCGTTTCGTGCTGCAGCGCCCACGACGTGACAAATTGGAATCCCGACTTCGGGGGAGTATTTCCTGTGCATTATGCCTCAGAAAAGGCGAGAAATCAAAGACGCCAGAGTAGAAAACGGACGGGCTGTCGATTGTGACAATCAACAACCATTGCGTCAGGAAGTCTAAATGCCAGTCTCGCGACCAACTGTCATGTCGTTGATCTCCAGGTTATATCCAAGGCAACCCAAGAACTGGGGGTGACACGCAAATCATTTCTGGTGAGCTGCGAAGACTACCGCGCATAACTTGTCAATATATACTCCGTCATGGCTTGATCATTTGATGTTGTTCAGCTTCTGAAAGCTACAACGAGGGTTGGGTGTGGACGATGGAGGGAGTTAAAGCGCACTTGACCCGGTAGACTGTGCGATGGAAATTTGAGTTCGTAGCAGTGTGTAAATATTGGGTATAAATTATCTACATCTCATCCGTCGAAAACCAAATCGCGATACCCACAATGAATCGTTTTGCTGGGGTGTTTTGCTTTACCTTCTGATCAGATGATTGGGGCTGCACAGTTGCACTCGTGATACGTTGGTGAATGCCCGAGGAACACTCCGCGTGATGATGTGAGCTCTCCGTCACATGGCATACCTATTTTGGCTCCAATGACTATTCCAGCCAAAACATCACATGCCGAGTAAGGACAACAGTGTGGCGAGGCAGAAATCAGTGCGTGTTTCTCAACATGCCCGGACACTACCGCAACCTCTTGGTGGATCAATGCGTCACATCTGATGCCTTCTGTGTGAAGTGAATACCTGATGCACCCGAGTGGTACATTGATTTCTGCTGAAATCCTTATCTCGTTGGACACGAGAACTTCAATATATACCTAGGTACCTTTTCAAGATACGCCAGCCAACGCAGGACCGATAACTGAAGCTGATGATGCAAGCCACGTTCAACAGACGACAGTTCGCGTGTTAAGTAAAAGGCAAAGTTATTGAAACCCCAAACGCACAATTGTAGATGCCCAGTAACAGTGCAATAAGGTAAATGATAGAGCAGACAAATAGTACACCATCATTTATTACACATCCTAACCCAAACAGTTCATCTTAGGGCATGCAGAAGCAAGCACAGGCACCTTCAGCCATGTTGACGCTCTGCACAAACATATCACACTATGGAGGAGGATGTTTCTTAGCCATGTCTTCTTATACATCCCCCCCAAGGTCGCAGCAAGGGATCGGGCGGTTCGAAGGTACATACCTCTAGGTTGCAACCAATCTTGCAGAAGCCCTTAATTTTGGTACACCCACTGGCATCGCTCTGCAGAGTATTAGATGAAATAACGTGTGAGTATGGTGCTACTCACGCTGTTATTAGGTGCAGGATTGCAGAACGTCTTCTGGGCGACAGCCTGAGAAGCAAGGGCCAAAGGCAGAACAAGCGAAAAGAAAACAGACAGCTGCATTTTGCGGTAATGTGTTGGATGAGTAATGTGATGGATGAAGAGTGAATAATTGAGATGAGAGGTGACAGCATCAGCTGCATCAGGAAGGGAGTCAAACCCCAACACCAACCGTAAGAACAGGAGACTTTATATCAAGACATATTGTATAACTAAAACAGTAACTGACTTTTTGATAGGTTTCAGTCCGTCTCGCAGCCTCTTAAAAGACATCTCCAGGAGCTCCTATGCCAAGGGTCCTGATAAATGTATTAGAAGAGATCAGGCGTCTCAGACCTAACTTGAGTCAGCTGTTAAGTACCAGCAAGCGTTTGTGAGTTCACAAGAGACCCAGATTCAGACTCCTAGCCTGTCTACTTGAAACTTGCGCGTCAGCTGGGGTCTCGCCGAGAGTTGCGAGCTCATCGTATATCTGCGAAAAGGCAACGACTTGATGGTCACAACTTCTCAGAAAAACCCCCACTTGACATTGACTGCCATTGAATTGCATTAGAGGTACAACGAGAATGTGGGATGACCATCTGCCGAAAGTCTTGCCTTGTCCGGCACGATGCCTCTAAGATGTCGTTTTCAGAGCGTTGCAAGCGAATGCTGGAGCGACTGCTATGGCCTGTCCAGGGCAGCTTGGGAAGGATCTCGAAAACTGCATTCCTCGACTTCAATGAGTCACAGGACGAAGAGAGATCATTCAGCGCCTTTCCGGCGGGACTTTTGCAACTTTTTATCAAATTTCCAATGTGCCCTTATCAATTGTCGTCGTCGAGACCCCCGGCGCCGCTAGCCCACTCCGTCCTTGGAAGGAAGCTCGAGCCGGCTGCGCCCGTGCTGGGAAGGATCGCCGAGACGAAACAACACAACCATGGCGTCAAACAGCACCAAAATTATCACTTATTCGCGAAGCCTCATCTCTAGGCACGCCCGCATCTACCTGATATCTGGAACAGACGCACTATCTTTCCGGACTGATGCAGGATGTGACTCAATAGTCAATGTTTGGTCGGGATGTTCCTACCGCGTGCAGGAGCGCGGTGAAGGGCGTACTATGACTCACCCATAAGACTATTTCTAAGCCAAAGAGGTCAAGATAGAGCCTATATAAGACACAACTTATCATCTTTCAAGAATCAACAACTCAATCTTCATCACGTTTCATAAACAACTATTCTCTAATTACTCTACACCTATCATCTCCTTAATTGCCGCCAAACACCAACCAAGAAACCCGCCGCAATTTAACGCCCACCAAAATGTGAAAAGGCAAAGTTTATCTCGCGTGAGTCTATTCAAAGAATTCAGTGATTTTAAGACTAAGACATTAACTAAAAACATCGAAAATAGCTAATCTGGCGGTATAAGTTATATTCTTGATATGATCCTAGATTCCCGCGAAAAGCTCAAACACCCAACTCGTCTCAACGCTATGCGCAGGCTAACTTATGGCACACCCTCAAAGGCAATGATCAAGTCAGATTTAAGCTGACTTTCACCACAGTTAATCCCGAAATACAATGTACTACTGCTTAGCGCCTGTTTGCGTTCTACAAGCGATTCGAGGCGTCCCACGTGGTAGAAAGCAAAAGCTGACAGGCGGTTGCACAGGGTTGAAACGGTCTTCTTAACTACGCCGCTGAAAAAGGTGCTGCAGCATGGCCTCCGGAAATTATCTCTTCCAAGCTGACAAAATCTGAGAAATCTCCGGCTCGAAGGTCAAGCCATTCTCCAAGGAGGACAACTTTGCCCATTGCTCCTACGAGGTTAGTCGCCCAGATAGCACCACCAACAAGCATAGTTGACGACAATAGGCGGGCGTTCTTGAAGACCCAGACGTGACGCCCTCAAAGGACGTGTGGACCAAAATAGTCCTCCCC